>JANKKI010000272.1:1200000-1800000 GCA_025175665.1 Cinchona pubescens | reverse complement strand
ATAATGCAAGATTAGTGAATATTCAAGTTGAGAAATGGTCTGGATTAGTACTTCCAGAGTGGATTATAAAGGTCAATTTTAGCTAGGACGGAGAGTGCTAGATTGAGGAAGACGGTTTTGGATCCTATGCTATCATTTCCTTGTTTGTATCATTAATTATTCTACAATGTTTTTCCTTCTTATTTACATTTTTTAAGAGAGGAATTATTGAAATTTGTTGATTCAGTTATATGATGAAAACTTCAGAAATCTTGTGATTTTTTTTTGAAAGCTCACCTCTCTTTAACTTTTAGCTACTCGAATTCATAATTCATTGAGACGTCTTACTATTTAAATTATACTTCATTGTCAATAATCTTTTGATTCTATAAATATTCTTTTGTTGGTAAAGACGACATCTATTGGCTTCTTAACACCACATTCTGAAGACCATGTAGGGACTGGAAAAGTAGGAACTTATTCTTTGGACAAAGCTTGGTGATAAAAGCTAAGGATGATTTTTAACATTTAAGGCAGCAAACAAAACTTTTATGTTGTTGGTCATACAAACTATATATCATTTTGGATTCTGTGCATGTCATTAAAACTTTTTGCCCACCAAGAAAAAAAAGGGACAAAAATAACAGCAGCAGCTGCAGATCAATTTGCATGCAACTGTTTCTAGAGTCATTTCTTGATGATTTGGTGGTAAGATATATCCATCTTAGACTTCTGTAATGCAGGAGAAGAATACAAGAGAAGTGTTCCTTTTTTCCCCACAAGGAACTATATTAGTACCATGTCTTAGGAAGTAACTATATACATCTGATCTAGGTAGGTTGATCATCACTAAAATTTCTGTAAATATACAGCATTATAAAAAATATATATATAAAGTAAGAACTAACATGAAACATTTGGACATATTTATTTCATGCCTAGTGTTATTCAAACACTATCATATGAGCCAAAGTAGACACATCCTTTACAAGGAAACATAATGAAACTGCATCCACCAATACAATCTGCAGGAGCTAATTTATATGCATTCAGGTTTTAGTTATTTTCTCCTTGTCAAGCTGATTGACTTGTGATCTATGACTACTAAGTGAAGATAGCTGTCAGTGATTCCAACAACACGATGAGATATTTAGTGCAGTTGTCACAGGAATGACTATTAATATATGCTGTTAGATACACTTAGAAGCAGGGGCGGATTTAGGAGGCCGGCGGGGTAACCGTCCCCAAAATTCTAAAAATTATAAATTTTATTCTTTAAAATTTTAAAAATTTAATTTGTATTCTCATAAAATTTATATTTCGCCTCCCTAAATTTTGAGAAAAATATAAATTAGCTTTAATAATTATATACTATTAAGTTTTGCTCTCTCAAAATATAATTTCTGCGTCCGCCCTTGCTTAGAAGCATGGTTCAAAGATTAGGCCGAATCTTATTTGGAACGGTTTCTTCCCGATCTGATATCAATGTGTCGTACTGCCCTATATGCATACTAAAATATGAACTAAAATTATAGTATAAGACTTACTTTTTACTGATTAATTCCTTAAAATTAATCTACAAGCAACAATTTGTGATTTTCACCTCGTTTTTTCTTATAATTTTGAGCAAATTGATTGTCTAATATCAATTCGAAACTACCACCACCGATATGAAACGGTCATCATTGCGACCACAATCAATATCGCGATTTTGAATCATGCTTAGAAATCAACCATCTTATGAATTTCTAACCTCCAATCCAAAGAAATTAGTACAATTTAGTAATCAAGGGTCTTTGTCCTCATGTTAGATTGAAAGTAAAGGAATTTAGAAACAGAATAGAAACCTATATGTTGCCAAAAATGACACACACACAGAACGTAAAAACTACAGGAGTTTCCACCAGAACTAGAAGACCTGTAAGGGAGGAGAGTTTATCCTAAGGAGTCCTTATTCCATCTTTCTGTGTGAAGCATAAAGGCTATAAGTAAAGATGAGCTCCAGCATCTATCATCCATTCTTGATAAGACTGTTAGTTCACTCGAGCAATTTGACAGTAATTAAGTTCAAAATAAACAGAATATTCCAGAAAAAAGTTCTAATCAGTTTAAAACACACACAGCTAGAGAAGTTACTTGAACACCCGAAAATCAGCATTGAATTAGCCTGGAAATGTATGACTAACATATAATCATTTGATCGGTTCTTTAATCCCTTCATCCAATAATAGAAGTATAGAACTATCCTAAATCCCTTCATCCAATAATAGAAGTATAGAACTATCCTAAACAAAGTATACCAATCTAGTTATCATAAAAACTCTAACGAGTATGGCAGAATTCAACCACATTAGCCTACTAAACAATTAACAGTTCAATAAGAACTCTACCAATGATGATAAGCTACATGTTAAAATGATCAAAAACGTGTGGCAAAGATTAACAAATATCATCAGCTTCTTTTCTCATCTGCACAAACTTGTATGGCATAATTCCTTAGGGTGAAGCACTTTCATCATTTATTCATCCCTTCAAATCATTGCACTTCTGGTTTTCGAATCTTCACATAAGGAAGAATGCCAAAATAATGAAGAATTCTTGGGGCCCAACCACGCTGCTGAGCACGGCAAAACATCAAAAATGTGTTGGCAAAGTAAGAATTAAAACCCATGAAAATGTGCCACATTGCATGCCCCTGTGGATTGACAAGCCAGCTTTCCTTGCACAGAACACGATCAAACAGCCAACATACAGTACCAACAACTAGGGTAACTGCATATAACTTTGCAACCTGTTTAGCATGGAGATTCATGGTGTACAAGTAATACTTGTACATTCGAGGAATGCACAGAAGACAGAGAATCACAAAGTGCACTTTGAAGCCAATGCCCAACTGCAAATGCGAATGGACTACTGCAAAAATAGCTCCATAGAGGACAAGGAAGGTTGGCATTGTTCTACGATATTGCCAATCTGGTGTGAGTACAAGACATAAATGTAAAGGAGGGTTTCCCATATCACTGGAGTTTCATCACTTTGATGTAGCCTGAAATATTAAGAACAACAGATGAAAAAATTGCAGTGGTGTTATCTTGTAAAGAAGAAATAATACTACTTAGTTATGAATACATTTAAATGTAACACACATTAGATAAAAAGTAATCAAGCCTAAGATGAAGCCGATGGCCACAAAAAAAACAAAGAGCCTGCATGAAGCGCTTTGCAAGTATACAACCACACTAACATTTTCATATGATTGCGTAGTTCACCTGGCTGACATTTGAGCTGCTACCCAACATCTTATCCATCCTACCAAAAGATTCATTTGCATTTAAAACACTTCTGATTCATGACATCTACATAATGCAATCTGTCTTTTTAGTTAATCTATGCACTCTGCATGAGTTGAAAGAGCTGTTTAAAAGAAACAAAAGGATGATGAAATCAAAAGTGATAGACAAAATCATAACTTTGAATAAAGGTATTCAATTGTGCTATAATAGCCACCAATCCATTAGCCCAACATCCCGAGGAAGAAGAGGAAAAAGAGCGAGAAGTCAATTCTGACATAGAAGAATGGATTATATAGCTGAATGCATTCTAAACATAAGAAGCAAATCCATATATGACCACCATCGCCCAGAATCTGCAGTGAAAATCTTATCTGATCCCTCTTAACTAATTCATTACATTAACTCTGAACTCAGTCTGCTCATCTTTTGTAGCCTTTATTTGGTTACATCTACAAGTACACACACTTTTCTACTAATTATAAGTCTCCTGGACAAAATGAAAAACATTAATAAAAAATTGCTTTGTAAATGAAAGGGAAACAACACTGAAATTCAAGCTTAAAACACCTAAAATTGACAGCATGAAGTATAACCTATAGACTTCTAATCATTCAGAGATTCTGTACAATCTCAAGTCAATATGGACAAAAGAGAATCTCATCAAGAATTTGGCATATTATAGCAAGAATCGCAAAAGGAGAAATCTTGAATTCTGCAGTGATTAACTTACCCACGATATAATGTAGCATGGTATAATACGTTCCAAATGCCAAGTATCATGTTTGATACATGAAGAATACTGAATCTCCTCTCAAACCGTTGCCTTAGGGAATTCACAAGGCCAATGAGTGCCAAAACTATGCATGGGATATTTGATAGAGTGTTGAAGAATTCTGCAATATGAGAAGAGTATACGTAATTCTTCTCACAGCACTCGCTGGTGGATGTGACTGGACCCCCAAAGCTTGATATTGCATCAGCCATTACTCTTTACATGGGTATGTAAGCAAGCTATCAACTAATTTTACTGCTTTTCCATGCCAGAATGCTGCAAGGTTCAAAACACCAGTCAAGGTTCACATCTCAAAAAACCAGACAAAACAAAAGAGCTGTAAATTGTCCCAGAGATAGAAGCTTGAAAGATCAAAACACATAATCTCTCATGGTAGGAATAGGAGATATGGTAGTAAGCTATGAAGGAATCTTCTAGTCAACTACAAAGGCCTAAACACCTAGGTAAGTGAAGTAGCGAACCAACCGTCACAAAAGCTCAGATATTCTACATATAACGAAAACATATCAACCTGGTGAAAAACAATAACTGATATAATGCCAGTTAATCTTGCTGTTATAATGAAGATAAGCAAACTAAATTGCAAAAGAAGCTTTATACCTTAAAAAGGAATAGCTACATTATACAGAAATCAACCACATTTTAAATTGCAATGATAACTAGATGAGCATATTATCCAGGTCCTGGTGAACAAAAAAACTATGCAGATTTTTTGAGAATCCATGAACTCTTAGATGAAGAACAGCCCTATCTTCAGTTTCTCAACTTGACAAGGAAATGCACCAAACCAATTTTCTCTGAATGAAGAAGAAAATGTAGGACTATAAATCTTGTTTACAAACCACTAAATGATGTTCTTCCTAAAATATAATCTATGCTCCAACAAAAATATTCACCTTATAAGAGATAGTAAATGAGAAGAAAACATCAAAAATTAGGGACTCATACAAGGAAATAAAATAACCTCCCTCTGTTTTCTTCATAAGTTGTCAAAATAAAAATTCTGAAAAATGCCAAACATTCCAGAAAGCCATTAATTAGATATCCAACTTCTAATTATTATTACAACATCATTATCCCAAATGATGATGAAAAGTAAGCATCTCTAATTAATTAACCTCCTGAATTGATCAAAATACTATAAATTTTCATGCATGCAGATCATTACAAGAATTGTTACATCCCATGTTTGCATTCATTGAATCGAATCAAAAGATTCCATGATTGTGCATGATGAAGAATTATCACAAAGCAATGGTAATATGGGAAATAAATGGATAAAACTAATCAATTACCTCAAATTACAAAAAAAAAAAAAAAAATGAAGGAAAATTCTCTAATAATTTGGTTTTGTATTTTATTTGGAAGGCCCTCAAGAGAAAGCCTTGATCAAGACAAGGGATGGATTTTTGAATTAAGAGAAGAAATCAGATACTTCTTTTTGTTTGTCGATTAAGGAGGCCAGCCTATAGGATGATGAAGATCAGTTTTCTTATTTTTATTTTGTTTATTTTTATTTAAATAATTATAATCAGGAGTATATTTTTTTTTTTGTATCTGGTTTTGGGTGATGCATAAATAACCAAGAATTTCGGTACTATAACATTGGCAACTGGAAATATGGATATTGAAATTAATTTTATTTATGTAGTGGAGTTTTTGATTAGTAAAGGATTAATCTTTACTAAATCATTAATGTAAAAAAAATATATTTACTATACAAAATCGGATTTGATAAATGTCTCGTTTAGTATAAGTAGTATACGACATATTTTATATGTATAAAAATAAATTTTAAAATTTAAATAATAATTACGTGACATATGTTTAAACTAATTTGTGTTAAAAAAAAAAAAGTTTAATGCATAAATATTTAATACTATAACGATCTATCAACTTTTTTCATATGGCCATTAATAAGAATTACATTATGTTTAACACTTCTTTGTATTTTCTATGTTAGTATTTATATTTTAATGAAGGAGAATATGGATGATGGCTTGAAAAGTGAACCAAAACCCACAATGATAGGATGCATAAATTGATAGAAGCATTTTATAAATTAAATATTACAATGAACTCATAAATAGTAGGATGAATACTATCATAAAATTACACTATACAACGTAACTAATTGTGTATAATTATGGTAGGGTGAATACTAATATGAAGTTAAACTACAGGAAAATTTTACAATTTTGTTAAAATAATTATTCTATTATATTTTAAAATTTTATACAATATAATATTATATATTTTAAAAATTTATATTATATAAATTCTTAAAACTAGCATAATTGTAAAATTCTCTTACACCATATACTTTATCTTATTAATTGTGTTTGGTTAATGTCCCAATCAACCAAGACGATATTATGTAAAAATTTAATGCATGGTTCCGACAACTAAAACATTTTATCTCCAAATTTCAATCAGTAACTTTATTCTTTCTTCATGTTCGTTTTTTTTTTTTTTTTTTTCAATCAATTTGTGGGACTTGAGAAATGTTATTGCCATAACAAATATTTTGAAGTGTAAATCTTTCATGGGACTAAACTCCTCTCAAGTATACTTTCCTTTCAATTTCCTCCAATGATCTATTATATTTAAACAACTAAAATTTATAAAAATTATCAAATTACATCAATAATTTATTTTGATGATTAGATCAACATATTTTAAAACCAAATTTATTCGTAAATGTTTTATAATTCAATTTGTACGAAATACTTGAACGGTATAAAATGGGTTAATCAAAACAAAAATTAGAACTTTAAATCAAACGGAAAAATTTAATCTATTTATTTTCAAATTTTATATATAACAAGTATGTGTAATAAATTACATTTGAACGGATATGATTTTTAAAAAATATTCTTAAATTATATTTTTATATGGTGTATTGGAGAGAAATTCTCTGCAATTACTTGATAGGACAGTCTAACCCTTCTTTTATTGTATCCTTAGTGTACAAAATTTTCTATACCAACGATGCATAAAAGATTAATTATATTTTTAATGTCACAGTAAAATTGTCATTAAATGACCAAATTACCCCTGTAGTATCCCTCTATAACAAGAAAGTTATTTTGATTATTTGATTATATTTTTGCTTGGGCATTAACTATCTTGGCTGTGACAAGAACATTTGCATAAATAATTGAAATGAAAAATGAATTCCTTCACTCCACTCAAGAGTCTAAAAAGAATGTAGAACTAATTAGCCATTTTAGATTGTATTTCAACTTTTAAAAAGCTACCCAAATGAATCTAACCCCGTTTGAGTCTTACTACACTTGTAGCTGACCCTTCTGAATTAAGCTCGCACTAATAAATCGCGCTTAGGCTAATCGAAATAGCTTTGCAGATTCAATGAACCTAGACATATTCTAAATTCAATGAATCTGGCCACTCATAACACGGCTTCAATTCTCCACATGTCTTCAACAATTAGACCCAAGTAGGAATATGCTTATCCTTTCTGTTGTTCCCAAAAGTTTTTTTGATGACTAACATGGCCTAAATGGTTAAGTATTAATATTATTTTGGCCCTCCAAAATAGTTAGAAATTTCAATTATACACTCTTAAAGGTAAAAAATTTTAGTTTAACCTTCCAAACAAGAAAAATTAAATAGTCACTTAATTAGTGATATCAAGAGATGAAATTTTTTTAACTTATATGCCTTCATTTTATACTCTTTTTTTTTTGTTCAATCATGAAGATATATATTTTGGCTATAAACATTAACATGTTATTTTCACTTCACACAAAGTTTTTCATAATATCATGTGGTATATGAAATTAAAGTTGAAGGTAAAAATTGATACATTTTCCGTTTTAAGTCCAAGTTAAAATGTTTTCTTTTTCAAGGGCTCATTTAAAATTTTAAGTTTCTTTGTAAAACCAAGAAGAAATTATCCCCAATGCCAATGGCCAAGACTTTCGATTTAGGATTACTGACGCACGCACGGACGACTCGACAAGTCTTGGAGACTTTTCTCACTGTAAACATCAGTGTCAAACTTCTCATGAGAGTCATATGACAGTCAACAAAAAAACAAATATTGGCCACCTTCAATGAACCATTCCCAAATATTAACAAAATTATAAATTTAAACACAGTATGAAACAAAATTGGATCAAGTTGTGAATTAAATTGGATCAAGTTGTGAATTTGGTCCAATAATCCGACCACATTCATTGGTGCAAACCCCCATAGCCAAGATATGCAAAAATATACTTATATAGAATATGCCTAGGACGCACACAACTAAATCATGTATCTCAGGTACCATAATATACTAACACAAAAAAATCATATTATTATAGCGTTAATATATTATATTATTGTATTTTAATTTTTATATTGTATAAATATTTAAAAAATATAATATCAAACGGTATAAACATTTAAAATATAATAATAATAAATAATAATAATTCATAATATCTTAACAGCATTATAAAATTTTTCCACATAAGTATGTATATACATAATGTTGTCTGCATTCACCATAATGTCCTCATTGTTACTCACCAACAATCCATTAATGGTTATTTCTTCATATTCCAAATAACTGTGGACATTATAGCGACATAGATGAATTAGTGTACAAGTAAAACAAATCTTTCTTCTTCCTCTATAAAACCATAATAATCCCTCCATTTATATTCCCTTCACTTCAATCATTCTCCACTAAAAGTGGTAAAAGCCCAAAAATACCAAGAAAAAGAAAAACAAGAACACCAATTTAGACCATAAAAATGGCTAAAATACCTGTTAGATTCAAAAGGGTCGCGGCAGTTTTTGATGAGGAAGCTCGCGCAAGGCTCTATGAGAGCAGTGGCAGCGAGCATAACTCCGCTGAGACTTTGACCGATTTGTCTTATCTTGTTAATTCTTTTCTTGAAAATGATCATCATGGTGGAGTTGATGATCAAGAGAATGATCATGCGGTCGTTTAATGTGACTGACAAAGTTGAATCATCATCGGAAAGGAACTGTTCTGATTCGGAGATTAAGGATAGTTTGAAGAGGTTGTTTGATTTTCAAGTTGATGAGGTCAATACAGAAATATTCTTGTAGGAGTGGAAAATGCATTGAGGGAAGTTGGCAATAATAGTATTGTTGATTCATCATCTGTTGATTTTAAACGTCGTTTGATGGCTCGGTTGCGTGAAAGAGGCTTTGATGCTGGTAATTGTTGATTAATTAACCTCCCCCCCTTTGTCTTTGTTTGTGAATTCATCATATATACTTAATTATTTGCTAATGAACTCTTTAGCCAAAATTTGCTAATAAAGTACAACTTCCATGGACATAGGATTTTTTTGTTTTATAAGATTTTAACTATTCTTGCACCAAAGAATTTGAAATGTGCATGTTTTAAAGTCATTTAGATATTTTTTTTTGAAATTTTGGATGGATGAGGAATAATTTGGTAATTGAAATTTGGAAGAATTTAGGTTCATTCACATCACGTAGGATCTAATTTTGGCTTTGAATGTTCAGTAGTCTATTTTGCAGATTTTAATTGACTGATATATATCTCGTGCTATCATTTTAAATTAATTTTAACGTCAAAACACACGTTAGTCAAATATATGTGTGAAAAGAGTGTAACATGTCCATTGTAATACAACACAAAAATCCAACCAATTTTCATTCTTGGCCAATTTTATATCAGATATCTACCATTTACTACTACTAGGCTAAATTCTTGAACTCAACTTTTCTATACAGGCCTTTGCAAATCCAAGTGGGAGAAAGTTGGTCACTGCCCTTCGGGAGACTACGAGTACATTGATGTTTATGCATCCGGAACTCGATACTTCATTGAAGTTTCTCTAGCTAAAGAATTCACCATAGCTAGGCCAACAGAGTGCTATGCAGCATTATTGAACATTTTCCCTCAAATATTCGTGGGCAAACAAGATGATCTAAAGCAAGTCAATAGATTAATGTGCAATGCAATCAAGAAAATCAATGAAAAAAATGGACATTCATGTGCCACCATGGAGGAGATCGAGTTACATGCAAGCTAAATGGTTTAGCTCGTATAAGAGAACATTTAATGAAGCTCCAAAAATATTGCAACAACAACAGCCATTTGATCATTCTGATGTGGAGGAGGAGGAGAAATTGAGGATGAGGAGGAAGAGATCAATTGGTTTTCTGCCTTTGCCACCAATCTCTTTCCCTTGCAGAGAAGATTTCTCTACTAAATTAGTCGGTGGTTTTAGAGTTGGCAATTTGGCTGCAGCTTTGAACGACAATAGTATACTGTCATAGTCTATATATTTGCCAATTTGTAGAGATAAATTTTGAAAAAATAATTGCTTTGATGAAATTATAGTTTTAGATATGCATAGGATGGATTGATTGATTTCTTGGAATTAGTACAATTGCTAATAGTCTAGTAGAGCGTTTGACAAACAAAATTCGCTTTACTCTTTCAAATTAATCATATTCAAGAGCAATGGACATATTAGTTTTTTATCTCCATATTTGGCTTACTGAAAGAGCAAATTGCAAGGCTTATCTGCCATGTGTAATATCTATTTCCTTTGGCACAAATAGATGGATCAAAAAAAGCTACCAATGTCATTTTGTACACATAAGCTAGTGTTTTTAGGCACAAAACTGCTCCGATCCTCTATATCATTTTTAGAAAATCATTTACAAAATCACAAATTCATAATTATTTATCAAAATAGATTTTATATGACAATATCGTATCAAATTACGACTCTTAATTTTATATTTTTGACCGAATTTCTTTCATTCTTTTTCAGATCTAGTTACACATCAGTAACTTCTATTTTTTACTTTATATTTCTTTTATTTTCACTTCATATTTATTACATACTGTTCATTTTTTATCCATCCTAATACAAAAGTTTATAAATAGCCATCACAAAACTACAAACATAGGGATAGAACATTAGCACATAGTACAATAAGACAAGCCACAAAATTCGTAGTAGTTTGTTGTCCTATTTGTTCAAAGGTTCAAAATTGGAAATATTCTCTCAATTGATTTTATTGTCAAATTTCCGTTGTCTACCATAAAAATCCACGTATCACCAACATACAAAGTATGCGAGTACCCACATGGACTTCACACAGAATTCATAGTGGAATCCGCGAACTTACGTGTCCTGAAAGTCTATACAAAGAATTTATCTAGTTTTTCCTACTTACTCGTGATCCTAAACGAAACCTCTACTACACATACTTGCTCTGTTTTTTGAGGCATATGATATTGGGAAATTTTATGGTCCTTTTAAAAAATTATTTTTTATATTTTGAATGTTTGTACAGTATATTATCATATATTTAAAAAATTTGTATTGTACAAGATTTTAAAGTTATGGGTATGATTTCCTAAAAGAGACTGTAGAATTCCCTGTAATATAAGAATAGTAATTTTTTTTTTTTGGAAATTATACAATTTTTTTTAGGGAACTATCTTGTTGGCTTTAAAGATTTGTATAATACAAAATTTTGCCAAAACACATGGTGTTGTACTGTATAAATCTTTAAAATACAAACAAATCATTCTCTCAAGGAGACTGAAAAATTTCCTTTTTTGGGGAATTATACAATCCGCGAACTATAACTTTAAAAACTTGTGCAATATAAATCTTTAAAATACAAAATACAAATTTTTAAAATATAACAAAATAATTCTATCAAGAGAACCGTAGAATGCTCATACTTTCTTTTGGCTACTGATAAGTTGAAAAAAAAAATTAAAAACGAGTAAAAAAGAGCAGCTTAAAAACTTAAATTAGGGGAAAAAAAAATTACACAAATCATGTAGGCACCCATAGACGCATGCTGCTGGAAAATCAAAGCAACAAGCCTGGAAGATGCAAAATCAAATTCATATCAGAGAAGGGTCTCTTAAAATAGCAAATCATATGCCATTTCATCTTCTCCCCTTCTCTCATTGTACATTACAATTTTAAATGAAAAATAAACATTTTTTTTTTTTGGAAAGGAAATTACTAGATAATGATCTCTATTTATCAAAAAAACAATTGGTTAATTTGGCTACAGCCATTTTGGCAATTCAACAAAAAAGAGTAACTAAACATGGAAATTTTCACTCTCCCATCCCATTGGCATACATGTAGCCATAATGGGTTTGATGCAATAGATGAGATTAGATGAAAATGCATCTGGGCTCTGTGGACTGTGTGAGTGTGTGTTGAGTAACAGCAACCCTAGCTCAGAGCCAGAGTGGCCTCCAGCTTATACAATGTCACAAGAACGGGGCTGGGCGAGGATGGTGTAATCTAAAATCTTGGCCGTTCATCTTTTAAGTGGAGTAGGGGATTTCTGCTATTTTTTTCTGGGCCAAACTAATCTTGTGGCCCGTTATATATGCCTTTGTTTTCAAACCAAGCGTTTTGGGATCCAAGAGGACCAAGACTGCAAGCTTTGTACACAATACCTAACTTGTCAATTCTACCGGAATTTTATGGTTTCGTTAAGATATTATATTGTTACTTTAAGATGTATATTATAAATTATTTAAAATATATATAGTATAGTATTGTAATGAAGTTTTATAATTCTTTTATTATATTTTAAAATTTGTACAATATAAACCATCATATTGTATAAATTATTCAAAGGCTATTAGAGGATTTCTAAAATACTATAAAATTTCCTATATTATTTTCAACCAATTAACATTTGATCTTATTCATGAATTGTACAAAGTTTTACCATAATAATGCATAAAAAATAAATTATTAACCACACACCTAGTCACTTCAATTGGGTGTTCCCACCCAAAGCCTTGCGTTACCATGGAATACCTAGAGAACTCTTTTCCCTCTTTGTTGTTAGGCCTTGTGGTTATTTAGGAACAAATCCATTTTTCAGTCTACATCAAATCAAAGTTCCTCTAATTTTTCCTCTCAAATCTTTATTGGTTGGTTTCGTCCAAAGCAATTTTTTTTGGAAACTTAATATTGATGGGGGCAGCTAAGAGGGATCCGGGCCTTGGTGTAGGTATTTTGTTGAGATTATTGGACGTTTGATCGATTAAAACTTCGATCCTCCTCAAACATTCTAGCACAGTTATGGGGATCAAAGATAGATTACGACTAACAGTTCTATTAGGAATTTCTTACTTCTTGACGTAGACGTTGATGCCTTAGTTGTTATAGATCTCATTAAATGTGAATATTTGTCTCCTCGTTCATATGTAAATATGTAGACTCACATAGAATCAAATAGGCAACCAGTAGTGGATTTAGAGTTTTGAGAATTAGATGAGGCAACTAATAGCAGATCTATAGTTTTGATGTGAAGCAGTCGTACAAATTTTTACAAATACCTTAAAATTATTATATAGTATTTCTAATTTTTCTAAAATATATAGAATAATTGCTCTCCTCTGCGACTATGCCCAAAGTCAAGATTCTATACCGGGAATCTATTGAAAAAGTTCAAAAATATGAAAGTTTGTGTAATAATCTTAGTAGAGAAGTGGTTGAAAAACAAAAAAATGTATCAATATTGGTGGACTGGTAAATACAATCAGAGATTAAGGACAAAAAGATCAAACTATCAAGGTTGAGGAAGACATGAATACGATGAATCAAGAACTTGAAAATGGTCAGAAATCTTACAACAAATGGGACAAATAAAATGGATGCAATTCTTGAGCAAATTAATAATCAAAAGAATTTCATACTTTTAATGAGAGAGTGAAATCTATATTCATTGCTAGGAAGGTTCGGATGTTAGAACTTTGGTAACTCAGTCAGAAATAATTCATAAACGGTTATGGATATGATTGGATGGGAGGGCATAACTGAAAATATTTTTAGTTGGGACAAATATAATATATATTTGAATGTTAATTTTGTGATTGGAATGGCATAATTGGAAATATTTTTAGTTGGGGCAAATATCATATATATCGCATGTTAATTTTGTCTATCATAGCGTAAAAATTTTACATTCTCGTATCTAAAATAGTAATATACATATTTCTCACAAAATAGTATCTTAAAACTTATTCTTGGATACTTGATCTAATATGTATTAAATGACTCTTTATTTGTAATTTTCGTTTATAATCCTTTACCATAAATATCTCGCTTAAACAAATAATCATAACTTTTCAAAATTGTATAATAAATTAGCTAAACAAATTTGGTATTTATGAAGGAAAAATGCCTAAATTAATAAAATAAATAGGTTGAATTGAAATTTAACTAAACTACTCAAAACACAAAATAAATAGCATTATAATTTACATGTTATATTTTAAGTAAGAATATATTCATTTAGCACATGCAAATTAATTAAAACAAAATAAAAATATAAAATAGTTTGGCAATTTCATTTTATTAGTTGAAATTTTTATTAATTAAAGCAACAAAATGAGTGCTCATTTTATTTTCTTCATTTATGACTTATAAATAAATCAAAATTAGATTAATGAAGACTTGGGTTTTAGAATCGAAGAAGAATTTGGCTAAAACTTTATAATATTTAGTTTAACAATGAAATGAAGTAGAGAATATTAAATGGTAGATAGGACTAAATGAAAGATTAAAGTCTAATTCTTTTACACTTATATTTGAATTTTTTGATGGTTAACATTTAAATTTTACTAAAATAAATATTAGAAATTAATTACACTTAGTAATTACGAAGTAGTATTGAACTTTAATTACTAAAAATCACATTGCATGTTATACTTTGCTCAAATTAATTGGGGACGAATTTTTGTTATTTTACTTGGGGTAGTGGGGGTACCTCACCTTATCTTCGCCCCATTGGTTAAAGTGCCGGAAGATTTATTGGTTTTTGATAGACAATAAGGACATTCAGAAAGTTGCTTATTTTGTATCTAATGGTATATAAACTCTGTAACTAACTCGGATTTTGTTTATCTTTAATTTCCAACAAAATAAAAAATAGAAAAACATACCTAGATCCTCCAATGTTTCTTTATATCAAATAGTAGCATTGATCTAGTTGTGCTGTATTTCAAAACTTATTAACAAAATAATATAAAATTCACTCGAACATACCAATTATTCATAACATATAACATTTGCCAAACATAATGTCGTAGAAACTAGAAATTCGTTGGCCAATGTATAACAAACAACGATTACGATCAAATACAACTAATTCAAATCGATATCTTTTATTGGATTAATTATTATACGTTATTTTTAATATTATGTCATGCATGACACTTTGAAATTTTAGATAACTTTACACAAATTTTTTGAAGGCTAGAATTAGCTACTAATGTCTTAATTTTTATTTATTTATCTACTTTTGGAGAATAAAATTAATTATATTGGATTGGTCCATATAGCGAATGATTTGAGGGGCATAATTAACAGAATAATTAGTTTAGGGAATTAAGTGGGTTAGAGTGGAGTTTAATTGGGGCAAAGTGCATTATACCCAAAATTGAAGGGTGAGCTTATAAGACAAAAAGTATCTGTTCCGGAACAAGGCTAATTTTGGAAAGTTGCTTACAAAAATAGAAAACTAGGACAAACACAAACTCTATATATACCCAGTTTCTTATTTTTATTTGCAAAGACAGAATAAAAAGAAAAAATTGTCTCAAAATTGCAATTTCCTTAATTTTAATTGTTTTACGAAATAAATCAAAGAAAAAGGAGCTCTAAAGAGAGATCGCCGACGACTGGCCGTCGCCGCCGTGAATGGAGGGAGTAGGGGCAAGACTCGGGCGGTCCTCTAGTCGGTACGGTCCGACGACTGTATTCACCGGTCCGGTCCGCAAGTGGAAGAAGAAGTGGATCCCCTTCACGCCGCCAAACTCCAACAATAGTGGCAACCACCATCATCAAACGGCGGCCAACGGCGCCGGTAACGGAAATAATGGTTCTCATCTCCTGCTGTACAAGTGGACGCCAACAACTCCCAGCCAAAACAACGGTAACGGTAACGGTAACGGTAACGGTAACGGTAACGGGAGGAATAACGGCGACAATAATGAGGAGCTCAAGAACTCCAATAAAGACGACGCCTTTGCTGTGCTGAAGAGCCCCCCAAGCGTAAATTTAAGTATATTCCGGTAGTTCTCTGTCTATTTACTTGGTAATTATTTTATTTAATATTTGTCTTTGATAATTCTGCAATATGTAATTTCCATTTTAATAATATTTTATCTGTTAGTATTCGCTCTAAATTTCTTGGTAATTGGATTTGTTAGTCAAAAAAGAGAAGTTTAGGGTTCTGGATCTTTACCAAATGTGAAAGTGGGAAACTTTGGAAAATTGGAACAGGTGGGGTTGGTTTTTCAAAAAGATTTGATCTTGAGGGAAAAATTGTACTAGATTTTGTGGAATGTGGATTTTTCCTAATTTATCACTTAGGAATAAAAATCTAGGGGACTGGTAAGGGGAAGAAAATGGTAGATCGAACTCTTGGCTAATGGTTAGGAACAAAAAACTGTTAAGATGATGTTGGAATGACATTTGATTTTGGTGTTACATGTTGTATTTGATAGTTGGATAGTTGGACTTGATGTTAATTACTGGTGATTGCGTTTCCTTCGTTAGGCTAAAAGTGGGGTATAGCATTTTAAAAATTAGAATTTGGTTGGTGGGCAACTTTGGAAAATGGGAAATTTGGGGTTGGCTGTTTGAAAAGATGGGATCTTGAGGGGAAATTGAAGATTTTGTGGAGTTTGGACATGGTTTTAGCTATAAATATGGTATGTAATGGTTTTTCTAACTACCGCCAATAATATGATTTTTCGAATATGAGAAAAGGTTTAATTTTTTTTTTGAATATATTCCATCCTAAAAAAATTTAGGATTTGGAAATAATTTTTTATTGTGTGTTTTTTTTTAAGAACATTAAGTTCTTGAAATTTCTAATAATATATTGTTTCCTTGAGTAAAAGGAGCTTGCTCACAAGGTCTGCGTGTATATGTATATAAGTTAAAAGATTGTGCCAAATGTTTTTACTAATGGTTTCAAGTCGTTGTCCTGAAAAAAAGGCTGCTTTGAATTTTGAGCAAACTTATACTTGAAGTATTTTGAAAAGCTGCAACAAATACACATTGCTTTGTGTATCTAATTGTACTGAAATTCTACCAGATCTTTTTCTTCAATTTAGAGTTCCTTATGTTGGGGGAAAATCTGTGGCTTTGCTTTTCATTTGATATTTTAATTTACACATTTGAGGTATAAGAAACTACAATCTGTACGAGGATGTATGTTTACACTCTGAACCGTATGAAAGGAAATTAGCTAGTCTTAGGTGAATATGCTGTTCTTTGCTGGTTCAGAATATGAGTAGCATAGTCTTCACATTTTCTTAGAGACCTGGGACAGGGTTCTCTCTTTATTTGGAAGATAATACCCAAAAAATTAAGGGAAAAAAAGAAACAAATAGGTATGGAAGCTATAATTGTAAACCGCAATCATATCTATGGAAGCACTTTTATATACGTTCCTCTTTGTATCAACTCTAGGGATAATTAAAGGTCTGAGCTGTACATACTAATGGTAGTCTTGATGGCAGAAAATAAAAGGTCGGAGCTGTACATACTAATGGTAGTCGATAAGGTAAAAGTGGAAAAGAAGGAAGAGCGCTTCTGTCAATCTACAAGTTAATACATTTGGATGAGTGAGACCATGCTCAAAGATTGGTTATGGGTCATAGTTGAACGAGTTTGGTGCACTATAATATTGTGTTCTAAGCTAAGCTTCACCCTGAATTATGGTTTTACCTCTGTGCTCCCATTATCTTTTAAATCATGCTTCCTGAAGTGACCATGTCTTCAAGTTAACTTCTCAAATTATTCTGAAAGATATTTGTGAGAAGCCCTTTTTCATTTGTGCCTATCTATTCTGGACTCTCTTCTCCTCAAAGTGTCAAAATAGTTCCAAAAATTGTTTGTCAGGGAAATAGGCTAGTTCCTGAAAGCTGTGCATTGCAATCCTCTATGGTGTACTCGTTTCTGCTTTCTAGTGTTGAGAAAGAAGCAGAATTTGAGTCCTTTGCAACTTCTACTCTTTGATTGTTAGATTACTAGGATTCCTAATCAACTTACTAGTAACAGTGTTTGGATTCTTCAGCATATGAAATAAAGTGTAAGAAACTAGTAGGAGTAATGGGTAATTTAAGCATATAGAGGGAATTATGGGTCTTGAAATTGCTTTGTTATAGAATAGGAGTCACACTTGTATGTAGCAAAAAGTTGATGGTTCAAAGGATTAGTGCTGCATAATTCTCTATGGTGAGTACTGTTACTGGTTGAATAATTTTGGGAATCTGTTGTGTTTGTATACATGAAAGGCATTAACTATGTGCAAAAAAAACTTGGAAAACAAAAGTTTATACGTGCATTTGAGAATGTTATTTGCCGTGGATAAATTACATTTCTTGTGTCATATCCCTTATCTAGGAGGGAAAAAAAGTGACTTGTCATGGTAAATTTATTGAGTCCTTGTAATCCTTGTGTTTTGATAAAATATCAGATAATTTGAACTGTTGTGTCTTTTTTATGTGCTTTCTTCAAAGTACTGACTGCATTGGTATCATAATGAGCTACCACGGGAACATAAATCTAGTTGTCCTTAAGATTGTCAATTTTACTATTTCAATGAGTTTCCTCCAGATGCTTGAGATTCCAGCTGAGGCACTGTAAACTTTTCCCTGGGTTTTCACATGGAATGGTATTCCTGTCAAATATATGTGTATCACCTTCTTTATTATTTGAGCACTTTGGCGGTGCTAATTGTATTTGCCAACATGATAGCTTTTTCTGTCTTTTTATTCATCGAAGCTCAATCCTAGGTTTAGTTTGGGAGTTTAGGAGAGGAGAAGAGAAGAGAAAACTTAAAATTTTGTTGTATTGGTGTTTTAAGGGCATAACTGGAATGTTGGTTAAGTTTATCAGTTGGTTTTAATGTTTCTGTCCTTTTCCTCCCCCAAAAGTGGGAGGAAAAGGCATGCTGACCTGGAGGGATGTTGCATCCCTCCAATTCCTTCAGTTTCTTTTCTGTCTCAACTATAAAATGAAGTTCAGAATGGATCTTTCCTTCAAAATCATTTCTTTTCCGTCCATTTCATTCGTTAACTATCTAAACGTAGTGCTAGTCTCACAAGACTATTTTTTTGAGTCGTAGTCCGGTCAATTGCAATCTGCTAGGCTTGTGACTGAATTTCGGAAGCTTCTTGAAAGAAGGAAGTTGATATCTAAAATTGTGGAAACAGTATATTCAATCATTCATCATAAAAGGCAAGGAAAACTATCCATTAATTCCTTCACTTACTGATTGAGGACTATGTACACAGAACAGTTGATTAATTGTCAGCTCACACGTGCTTTTGGATGTTTGAGATAGGTGGCCGTCCTAGAAGAGCAAAAGAATGAGGCCTCAGAGCACGTCGAGGATGAAGCTAAACCTATGGAGACCGAGACAAGTGGCGTGGACCCTACTGCCAAGAGTGATGGTTTTGATGAGAAACCTGATATCAATGATGTGCCAGCAGAAGAAAGACAGGTGATTGATGTTAGATGTCATTTTGCATTCTGCAGAATTAATTTTGTTTGGTAATTGGTTCCTTTGTGAATTTCTGACTCTTGGACTTTGGGGGACGTCTTCTGCTTATTTATTAAAGTTTCTTTGAATTGTACTCCTATTTCAGGCTCCAGAAAATGAGCCTCTAGGACGGCAAGATCTAAATGAAAGCACTCTGGACTTGAGCTTGGGCTTGAAGGCTCACGACAGTGAAAATGATTCTGATTCAAAAGTAGATCAGAACAGAGATGGGTAGTCGGCGAGGTTGACCATGAGTGAGGCTGGGATGAAGATGCACTATTAAATTTATCTAGCAGTCCAGTCTCATTCTATCATCTTGAAGATGCACTATCAACTGCTTGTGTCGTATGGTGGTTAGAGCAAGACTATCTGCAGAAATGATACTTGTAACTTTAGTTTCCATTGATGCTTCCCTCACTTGAGGTTGACGGCAATTTGTATCGATTTTGTGTACCAAGGGACTGCCGATTTTTTAACCAATTTAATGCAGTTTACTTTTTCCTGCAGTTACACAATTTGGACTAATGCCAAATTGCACTAGAAAAAATTTATGGTGCTCCATTATTGGCATATATACAATTTGCATAACAGGCACAAAAATCATACTGGGGCAAAATTATTAGAGAATTTAAAGTCCAACTGCATTTAGTTGGGGTTTTTAGGACTAGAAGTTTTTCCCGATTCAAGTACCTATCTCGAAGCTGGTTTACTGAGTGTGAGAACCCTCCCTTCAAGTGGAAGACATTGGTAGCAATCCGTGTGGGGATGACAACAGGTAAAAGATCTCAGGCTCCCTAGTTTCCATGCCCGTGACATTCAAATCAAAACATTCATATTATTAATGCCCAAAAGAAAGATTAACATCACAAGAAGATGATCATCAATAATTTCAAAGTCAAAGCAGAGGCTATCATTCACATCTAATAAGGAATGCAAATTACAGAACCCAATCCAAAGGGCACAGAATGATATGTTCAAGAGCTTCCAAAAACAGAGACAAATTGGATCCATCATTACTAGCATTGGAGATGAGATTTTCGTCAAATGAGTCATTCTTTTGCAACAGCAGCTTCCTCTGTGTTGGAGTAATCATGCCTGATAATAAACTAAGGATTAGTCTAGTATAATATGATGTGCCTAATGCCATCCACTGAAATAAAGATGAAGCTATCACTTTTAGAACAAGGAACATTATTTTCCTTGTGCCCCTCTCTCAGTTCAGTTTCTCTATGTATTGTTTGTTTTCCAACTTTTTCCAAAGGAAAGGGATAATACGAGACGGGTTAAGCAATTCCTATGCAGCAAGTGAAATCCAGGCCTCTCTAATTCAGTTGTGGTTATCGACACAGAATTTTCATATGAATCAGATCAAGTAAAAAGCTAGTCAAAAAACACAAAACTGACCTGATCTTCCGTGAAAGTTGGTATATGCCAGTGCATGCCATTGCAACATTTACACTGAAAAGGTTCCAGTTTTTCTGCAATCCACAACCAAACAAACAGACAAGAAAACCATGAGTTACTTGAATAACCAACAACTAACGATTGGGGCACCAAATAATGTGAAGTATTCAGAAAGCAGCAAAACATTGCTTACAACATGTATTATTACTCAATGGACACACTTAAACACACAGTTTGCTATGTGACAACCCAGTATTTCCTGATTATTGATGCTTCATAAGCCGTCTAGGAGACTTGAACAGGATTTTTCTTCTATTACAAGAAGTGCAAGCAATAAGAGAGGAGAGATGAAGCTAAAAACACACTGAAGATACCAGCGATACCAGGGAAACAATTTATTTCTCAATAAGGAGAAACTCAGAAAACATATACACATTGAAAGGAAATACACTTTTAAGATAGTTATAGATCAAGCGTATTCCTTCAACATAAAATTTTAGGTATGTCCCTCTCAAAAATATCTTTTTCACCTCACATAAATCAAAGTATGACAACAAACTTTAAATCAGAGACTGGATATTATTTTCTTCCTATGTCAAGATGAGTCTTTTTCTGAACAGGTCAAAAATCAAGCCATAGCAAATGGGATCTAAACTAGAATATTATCAGGACAAGGTGTTAAAAAGGGAAGAGGACAGCGAAAGATTGTGAAAATGAGTGAGCTTCACATTATTTGAGCATGTTATGTTAAAACTGCAAAAAGGATGGTAGTGGTTTTCTATTTCCACTAAGAAACAAGGTAACTGCTGAGGTAAACTGAAACAATTGAAAATGGATACAGCTTCAACCTCAACTTTCTCATGAAAAATTCAAAATCTAAAATCAATCAAACAGTGGCGAACAAACCCAATATGCAAAATCTACCAATTCCTCGAAAATATAATATAAATGGTATTCCTAATCCAACAAAAAAGCCTGATGTTGGACCTGAAAGGAAGAGGTGGCTTGCAGCAGTAAAGAAGCTAACTGCCTTTTGATGCAACAAAAGTAAACAAACTTAACATGAAAAGCATCAAATAGTAATGATAAACCAATATAAAACAAAACATTTAGTTTTTACTTCCACATTTAGGGCATATATGATTGGAAGTTGAATTTACCGGTGTAATGACACTTCTAGTGCTGTAGCGTGACCAGATAAGTCCAGTAGCTGTAACCGCTGTAGGTATGACAAACAATTATAATGCACATGTAAGAAACTCATAGCAAGTGCCACCTAGAAGAAAAACCTGAATGGTACTAGAGCTCAAAACATACCAATCTGCTGTTCAACATGTGAATGAACATTAGAGAGAGAGAGAGAGTATGTAGATGGACATGATAAGAGACCACAAGGCACAGAGAATACATGAAGATACAAGAACTAAACCATACCAATCTGCTGAGGATAAGAGAGTTTCTCAGGTGGTTTAGAGAAGTCAGCAACGTTAGCAATGCTAATTCCCCACTTGAAAGTTGGAGCCCAGAAATGAACTGAACCACACAGAATTAACACACGCAAATCATCAGCTTTCCTAATTTTTCAGCGTTAAATAACACTCGTATCTCTTGCAACAAAGACCCACATTCTTTTCTTTGAGAACGTAGTTGGGGGCGGAAAAAAAAAAAAAAAAAAAACAAAAACAAATAATCCCTTAGGAGTATTTTTAAGCAAAATCAAAATCCCTACAGAAACAAAAACAGAAAAAGAAAATTATACTAATGATACAATTCAGCACCGAAAAAAAAAAAAAAAGTTTAATGTGCAAAGTTTTCAATATTACAGCATCATCGATTTCATCGAAGCATTTTCAATCATACTAATATCTCTGCTGGTCCTGTGACACACCAATTTTTCTAGCTAGAACCTTTTTAAAATTAACCCGATTCAAAACAAATCCCCAAAAAATGCAATCTTTCTTCTACCAAGAAAACCCCAAAATTTAATTAACAAGAAAACACCAAAAAAAAAAAAGATCCCATCTGCCCAGTGTTGAAATTAAAAGGCAATAGAAACATCAAATTACAAATTAAAGAAGATTCGAAATGAGTACAGGAATATACAAAAGATATGAATCCAATAAATGAAACAAAATATAGATATAATTAAATATAAATAGAGGGGGGAGAGGGGAGAAAGAACAGACTGAGTTTTGGGGCCAGCGGGGTGATTCCAGAGAGCCTGAAGCTTGGAGGTCGCCATGGAATCAAATCTTGGTCGGGAAGATGACGATGAACTGCTTGCTCCTCCGGTCAACAGAGAAAATGGACTGTTCTTTTTGGTCTGCAGTCGAGAATGTGCCTAATTGCTGCTTTTTAATTTGAGCAAAATGCACGATTAGCCATTAAACTATTAATAATTGTAATGAGGTCACAGAATTATAATATTTGCAAAATGATTACCAAATTACTTTAACTGTATTTTATGGTCACTGTATAATGGTGATGAAAAGTGATATTTTAAAGGATAAAATTCTCCTATCACTCTTTACGAGACTTTACAATCACTATTTATCAAAATGACAGAATTTAAAAGTTAATAATTCAAAATGTCATAGTTAAAAAAAATTCAAAATAATATAGTTTTAAATAAGTACACTTACAATAGTAAGTGGTCGTCGGATCATTGGGTGGGATCAAATGAAGAATTTGGATACTCAGATCAGGGTAGGAATGGGGTTCAAATCGAGATGTGGTGGTCAAATCAAGGTATAAGTGTTTGGATTTAAGAGGTGGTGAGTCAGATTTTGGGGGTAGGGGTTTTAGATCTGTCTTTTAACGGTGGCAGTAAAAGGATGGGTGCAACAAGGTGGACAAAGGAAGGAGATGTCTAGGGTCCATAAAATTATCAAATCAATTAAACTATGATTTAACTCTTTTTTCTTGGTAGAATTGTCAACTAATTGGGTCTTGGACTCAAATCCGATTCAAATTCATCTATTTATTTGGATATGAATTTGAATATAAATTCGTTTACTTGGATCCGATTCAAATCCGATTAGGTAATGATATAAACGGGATCGGATACGAATTTACTTTCCGATTCGTTTAAGAATCCAGATCCGATTAGAAATTATATATATATATATATATACATGCTAATGAATTAGGGTAAGCATTTGATAAGTCAGCCGCTTCCTTACAAAGTTACCCTATTGACTTGTCCTCTTCTTTCAATCGTCTCATTTCTTATCTACTTTTCCTCTCTAGTTTCTTTCTTTTCCTTTTCTTCTCCTTCCATCTCAATCTCTTCTCCATCTCAATCTATTCTTCTCACTCTATCTCAATCTCCTTTACTTGGGCATCATTAGTCACCAACCATCTCAGCCGCCACTCATCCAAACACCAATCAAGACCGATCAGTCGATCACGCATCAGGTACTTCATCTCAATCCTCTCTTCTTCTCTCTTATTATTATTCTTTATTTGAAGGCTTGGAGCAAGTTGTCAAAAATTTGGAATTTGGAATTTAGAATCTGGAATCTGGAAGACGGGAACATGTGTGATCTAATGTTTGTGAAAAGTTGAAGTTGGAAGTCATTCAGTTGTATGCTGAAATTTTCATATGTATCAGTTTGGCTTATTTGTATTTCTTATGAATTCAACTATGTAATTTGATGTGTGTTATTTTAATATTTTAGAATAATTATACATGGAATTGGCAATGATGAAGTTGTTGTGTTTTAATGACTTGGGATTGAAGTTTGGATAGAATTTTGGAATGTTTTAGAATTTTTTTTTTTGTTGTGTTTTGGAAAGATTTTAGGCGGGAAAGATTTTAAATTCAGGCTCGTCAGATAATTAGATTTGGATTCGAATTCGAAATTCTTAAACGGATCCGAGTTTGGAATTACCTATTTCGACCCAAACCCGACTCGTTTATAGGTCTAGCTGGGGGAAGAGAAAAGAAGTGTTAAGAGGACGAAGGATGATGGTTACAAGGGCAACTAGAGGGGCAGGAACAACGAGGCTAGGAGAAGAGGGGATGGCAGGGTGGTTGAAGAGGTAAGGATGGAGGAAGGAGGGGCCAGAGTTGGAAAGGGAAAGGGATGACTACGTTGGGAAAGACAAAGGTGGAGGTGGTGAAAGATAGAGGTAGGGGATATGAGTGGTAGTGCGGGGCTGGAAGGGGAGGGAAGCTGGCGACGGGAAGGCTAGGGAAAGAGCAAGAGGACTGCCTAACTAGGTTGGGTGGTCAAGGACTTGAATTGTAAATGTGATGATTAAATTTTGACACAAATTTTTTTTTTCTCTTTTTAAGTATTGACCTCTTTTTTATGTTAATTGATTTTTGTATCTTCTAATTTTGACCCCAAAATATTTTATGAATGTCATTTTATTATAATTGAATAAATTTAACTCTCAAAAATTAATTTTTGTTAGCACTAACGAATCAAATAGATGACTTCAAAAACCATAGCTTAGTGACTATTTTTGTCAAAAACATAGTTTAATGACCTCATATACAACTAGTCAATAGTTAAAATTGGAATGAACTTTTCTCATATTCTTTTAAGAAACAAAATTTTCAGTATTTAGTTAGAATGGCCTTTACAGGTAGAATGGGCTTTTCAACTTAAAGTGTCATACCAAAAAAAAAATGATAAATTGAAAAGAACTTTCTATTCTAGATCATTCACACATTAGTGTATTACTACTAATTTATTCAACCAAAACATGCCGATATCTTGGGTATTTTTACAATGTGCTTTTAGGTATTTTTATTTTTATTTATTTTTTTATTTTTTAAATGGATGTTAACTAGAAAATGGCAGATCACGAGTATTAACAACACGATTCTCTATCACTAGTTACCTGGTGACTTGAGGCGGGTAAGGCTCAGGAAATGATTGGCGAGCCAAGTAGGTCGAGTACTTGACCTAAGTCTACATCTATTGTGTGTGTTTTGCCTAAGGATGTTCATTTTGATCCATCAACTCGAAAAAACCCATCAAACCGGTCTATTCAGAATTGAAAAAATAAGGAAGATCGGACCATATTCTGAAATCGAATTAGATAGAAGATCGACCTCACTCAAATTTAGGATTGGGCACCAGGTCACATTTTAGATACCCACTTGGGTAACTGTCTGGTCCATTAAAGAGGTAAATTTGTAAAATCGCTAAAGAGGATTACCTAATGGCCTTTGGTCACTATCCCTCAACCACTATTACCACTTAGTCTCTTTTTGGCAGAATCTTTCTAGAGGATTACCTAATGGCCTTTGGTCACTATCCCTCAACCACTATTTTACCACTTAGTCTCTTTTTGGCCTTTCTTTCTCACTCAATCCCTTATCCAAGTCTTGATCTCCACTCTTCAATCTCGCCTCAATCGCCTAGCTTCGCTGTGAGGATCCCAAATTTTAAAGTTGAGTTTTATTTAGTAAATTTATATTTCCAATAAATTTTGAAGGATTTGATTAAATTTTACAAATTTAAAAATTGGATTTCATTAAAATTATGGAATGTTTGTGGGATCAAATGTGGTTTCAAACTTTGATGTGGTCCAAGTGACATTAGATAAGATTTTGAGACTTAGGATGCAATTATTAGTTTTGCAAAAAAAAAAAAGAAAGGTTGCAAGGCTGGTCTTTGACAAGTGTAAGTGATACTCTCACTACTTGTTTAAATCTTGTCTCATCTGAATTATTATAAATACTTTCTTCCTCAAAACTCAAATTCCCATTACTTAAAGTTGGCCTTTTATTGTAAGAGAGATTTAAAGTAAAGAGTGGTTGGCATTAGTGCTTATGTTGGGTGGCTGCTAATTTCTTCTACATTATGTTGAGATGGAACCAAAAAATGAGAAGATTACAATGGACAACCGAGAGAAGTTAGGGGAAGGAAGACTTCAACAATTAAGTGAGGAGTTTTCAACTATTTTCTCAAATTAATTGGTAAATTTATATTTATAAATGTCTAAACATGAGTTTTTGATGAAAATAACATGATTTAGAAATGATTGGAGTGATTGAAATTTGTTTTTGAAAGTTGGAAATTGAATCTCATAAATACCGATTTTCTAACATATTTGAGCAATGATTTTCATAGGCTATAATTTGATGTAGAATGTTGGAATTAAGTTCTTTTTATTGCGTATTAAAGCTGATTCATAGGGCTAACTATCAGTATAAATTTCTTATTGTAATTCGTTTTGTATCATTCACAATTAACTTCCAAATTTGGATGAAAAATAACTTGTGTAGATTGTAAAATGGACAAATTTAGATTCTTTATGTATTGATTCGGAGTTATTTTTGAATAAGTTATTATATGAATTTTGGAATGAATCCTTCTCAAGAGTTTTATCACTTTATTACAGTTTCCATATCTATAGAAATCATAGTGATATGAATTATAAATTCCAAATTATGATAATTTTGGTAAATACTGTCAAATCTGAAATTTTGTATTGACAGTTGTGATGTTTTGTATTTGAGGTCAATTTTGAAATATTTAGAGGTGTTATATGGAGATATGTTCTTATAAGAGTTTAGTTAATTACTTATAGTTTCCATATCTATAAATATTATAGTGATGTGAATTATATATCTCATATTATGATAATTTTGATAAATGTGTCAAATCCGTAATTCTACGTTGACAGTTATGATGTTCTATTTTTGAGATTAATGAGACATTTAAAAGTGTTATATAAAAATATGGTCTTCTACTTTAGTTTCTATTTCTATAAAGATCATATTGATACGAATTATATATTCAAAATTATGACTATTTTACTATACTAGTTTTAGCCCTCGTCACTTATAACACTGTCTTTTTATAACTCTTATATGATATATTTTAGTAAAAGAGACAAATAGAACTAATCTTATGTATAATATTTTTGGGAACTTTTTCAAGAATTGTATTGATCTAAACTTTGGTATTTGCTCTAACTCATGAAATGAGTTTGGCAACCACTTATATAGAGATTGATTAGTTTCATAGATCGAGATATGCTTTACTTATTCATATGGAGTATTTATCCTTTCTCCTTGTTTCTGTATCAATTGATGCGAGTAGGTATTTAGGCATAAATTTTAATAAGTGAAAGTGGAAAGATTAGCCATATTGAAACGGTTTAAATCTTGGTTTTCTAACAAATCATTTTTTGAATAACAGTTGAAAAAATTATTGTGCCTAATTGTTTTTGCATCAAGCGTGTTTTGAAATTGCTCATTGTATTATTGTTAATCTACCATAAAAATGTGTGATAGCCCCTTGGAATAATTTGAGGACTTATTAATATTGACTTGGAAATGTTATTGCCAATCTATTTGAAAATTTTGTTTATGAAGCACATGTTTGTTTAATTATGTATTGTATTGAGAAATGTTATTTATATGCGCGCACATGTTTGTTTAATTGTGCATGAGTATCTCATTGAAAGTTATATGAACTAATTGCTATGATAATTTGTATCGTGAGCCACCTTTAGAGTTTGAATAATTTTTCAATTGAGTGAATTGTAGTGGGGCCAGTCGTTGTGATCAAGGGTTATCGAGAAGGCATTGGGTTGACAATTGACCTGGAATCCACTTTGACATGTTTTGCATCCTTTGAGATTAGGAGATTTAACCTTATTTGGAATGAAACAAGTAAAGTGATCTAGATATTCCGAATATCAAATTGATTTTGGCTAAATGTGCATTGTTATAGAATGATGAGGTAACTTCAAGTTGTGCACACAACAAGGGGATATAAGGTTGGTAAAGTGAATTGGTAAGTTTCTAAACTTAAAGTGTGGCTTTATACCAACTGATGGCATTAATTGTAATTGTGTTAAGTCTTAATTATTTTTGACAAGTCTTGTGAAATTATTTGTTTCATTATTTAATGAAAATAGTGATTATTGTAAAAGGATTATTTATTTATTTATGAAATGTATTGATTTTTCTCAACAAATATTAGAAAAGAATGTTTTCTTTAAAAATAAAATATTTTATAACAGTATTATAAAACTACTAAACTTATTAGCTCATAGGTTTCCCTATAAAAAATTTATTTATAGGTGCCGACTCCAAGTTCAAAATACATTGACGAGAGTAGCGTAGCGAAAACATGATGGAAATTATGATTTGGGATTTATATTGCTTAAAGGATCATTTAATTTTATTTAAGTTATGATTCGCATATATATAATTTGTGGTAGGTATTTATCAATTTGTCTGAGATATAAATTTGAATCATATTTATAAGTATACTTGACCTTAAACGAAAACTAGGCAGGCGTTCGACTGAATATTTGGAGTGAGTTTCGGTTGGGCGATCACATTCCTCTTCCTGATCTTCTCTCACTCAATCTCTAGTCTCTTCCTCTCATCGCACTCTTAGATCACAATCCTAACACTCGCAGTCCTTAGCATAGCCGTAGCAATCTTCACCACAACCGTAGGAAGGAGAAAGACTTCTCAGTCCTCACAATCCCCGTCAGATCTCCTCATCTGAGTCCTAATCTAGTAAGGTTAAGACTTCTCCTTGTTTTAGTCACATAGATTATTATGGACTTCTTTGCTCCATGCATGTAAAAAACTACCACTGTCGAGTAATAATTTTGATGAGTTTAGTCCTTATTTTAGTTCTGATTTTTGTTTTTCCTTCCGCATATGCACTGGAGACAACACAAACACATCAACCACAAGTCTAAATCTTGGTCAGTTGTGATGCAACTTGCACCCACAAGCAATGTAGAATTGGGTATCTGGTCTATCCGACTCGCTTTTACAAATATATTGTTAATCAAATATTCGTTGTGCATGAACCGTATAAAAGATCAATTATTTCTTAACCGGATCAAACCAAATCAAATGCTTTTTTAGACTCATGAATTTAATACCTGATCTATTAACGTCCTACCCCCTATCATGAACCGGAGCTTGATTTGGTAGATGGTAGTATGTCAATTCAGAAAGTCACATCCTATGACAATTTATAGAGTAATTGCTTAACATAAATATTATACATATTATTTACCAAAAAATCTAGGTAACCACTCAAATTATTCTGATTGTTGCTTCTTATTATTAATGAAATAATGCCATTTGTTAATAAGAATATAACCAGGGCTTGCAACTGAGATTGTCACAAAAAAAAATGTCATTTTTCTCTATCGAAACGGATGGTATCTATGAGGTTTTTTTTTTTTTTTTTTTTTTTTTTACAATTTTTGTGAGAAATAATGAAATGAAACTTTCCTCGTTTGTCACTGGAAAATCTCGTTGGTTTAGATGAAGAATTTTGTCTGTTAAGTTACCAAGAGATGCTGTCTTTTTAGTAACCGAATCTAATTTAGACAATCTTGAATAAGGGTATTCATAGGTCAGTTTTCGGTAATTTGATTTAAAATTTTTGTTTTTATTTTTTATTTATTTATTTTTTTTAGTTTTTGGAACACAAAATTTCATAATCAAAATAAAATCAAACTTTTTCTCAGTCGGCTTTCTGATTTATCTAATCAATCGTAATTCATTAGTTAATTGAAAAACTAATGTAAAATTAAATATAAAACTCATAATCTTAATAAACAAAAACTTAAAATTTAATAAACCTAAAATCAGAAACTAAAAAATAATCATGGAAAAAATATCAAAGTATTGAATGAATAGAAATATAAAACTAATTACTAAAAAATTAAAACTTAAAAGTTCGATTATTCGGTTATTTATTTTTCAATAATCAAATCCAAATCATATAACCAATTTCTTTATTCGATTTATTTCAATACCGAAAATTAAATTAGCTTGATTCAATCGATCTTTCCAGTTAAATCAAACTATGAACACTCTTGTAATTAATCTTCACCATACAATACAAGAAGCAATAGTATCAACTTAAGCAATTAGAAATTGAGATTAAACTAAAATAAAAATTCATGCAAAGTTGTAAAATGACCTGAATTTATTTATCAATCATCACTATCCATTCATTTGATTATCAAACATACGTAGAAAATAAGCAAATGCGACAACCATTCATCAATTATTTCAAATCAGAAATTTCCTGCAACACCTGCATCGTGTTATTGGGCTACAGCCTCTGTTATAAGGAGGAGGAGGAGCAACACCATCAACCAACATCTTCTACTGTCGTCCCCTCTTTTCCATTAACGTCTTTGATGCTGCTGCCGTCGGAGGCTTTTGAAGTTGTTGCAATAACATCGGCAGCACCTTCAGCAATCAGGAAGATATTTGAGTTTGTCAGCCACAACAAAATGCAAAGACATAAAACTCTTCTCAACATAGACATTTTTCTCGTGGCACAAAAACTGATTACTTGTAATGGTGACACGGGGAATGAGATGAGAAATTTGGGATGGAACAAGGGTTAATTTATAGTGAGATTAAGAGTATCCATTTCTTTTGGAATTTTATTTTCTTACCAAATTTTTTCTCCACATGAACAAACCTAGAATGTTCCTTTAATAGTAGAAGGCTACAGAGTGAGTATTGTACGCTGTTAGATGCTTACTTTTTAGTCGTCTCAATGACTATCATACCAGTGAGTAGTTAAGACTTATTCTTAATATTATGAAGTATGCACAAAAGCCATTCATGTTGTATGGAAAATACCGAGTCGTAAGTTTGGTTTACGTACTTATTTGTAAATAATATGGCTATTAAATATAACAAGATTTTCTATTCCATACACTGTCTCATTTTTGTCTCACTCTTAATAAACTGTCAAGATTTTGTGGAACAATTTTATGGTGCTAAAGATCTTTTACTCCACATCCTGTTGCACTACATGTTACACTACCAAATGAACTGTTAAAATTATTCTATTAAAATTATTTCACAGAATCTTGACGATTCATTTGATAATGTAACAAGGAGTGGGACAGAAGATCCTATGACATTTTATGGAGTAGTTTTAACAGTTCATTTGATAGTTTGATAAAAAACGGGACAAGATATAAGACAAAAGATGTTTAACGCTATTAAATAAGTTATATGGATAATATGATATCATATGCATGGGCATTGGTACATTACCCCATATGAGTGATATCATATATATGACATTATATTATCCATGTACTATAAGATCTACACTTGATTCTATAAATCAAGTCTACTTAGTGTAGTATTTTTATTTGGAGTAATGATATGTATCACCAACTTATGTATCATGAAACTATCATCACATAGGTAGACAATGCCACATCATTTTGTGCATGCTTATTTAGAAATTCTCACATCATACTGATTTTTAAAATTGAATGTTCTGTTTTTAATTTTTTGGAAATTTTTTTTATAAGATTTACATATGGAAGGTTTTATGTAGGAAAATTCCTACTATAATTAAATATCTAGCTTATTAATTCCTTAATTTTCGTTTCCATCTCCTACCCTTCAAATATTTATAAATTACATGAATACACATGTCAATCCCATACAAAAATAAAATCTTATAAGAACTTGATTTTATATGACAGTATAAAAAACTCATTATAAAATATGTACTTTTTTTTTGGGCAAATGTAAGGTAAATAATTGTAGACTTCATAATTTGCCTCAACTACTAGAGTTTTAACTTCATAAGAAATATTTTCACCACTAATATGAATTATGTATGAGTTATAGTTTTTACCATTGTCAATTTTATTTGGGGAAAAAAAGCGAAGCTTACCAAACTACACTATTAATGGAGTTTTTGTCAAAGGAAAGAATACGAGAATATTAAGGTATTTAAAAGGATGTTGAATTAGAGTAGGAATCTTCCTACATAAAACCTTACAAATGTAAATTTCTTAAAAACTATTCCCAAAAATAAAATAAAAAAGCAGAATATTCAATTTTTTAAAAAATCATTATAATGTGAGAGTCTCCAAATAAGCATGCCCGAGATGATGTGGGTATTATCTATCTATTTTTATAAAGTGTATTAGAAAAAAGTTTTCTTCAATTATTTAAGATGAGCCTAACCCGTATAAAAAATAGTTAAAAGACAATTGAATGATTTCCATTCCTTGGAAACCAATTCTCACATGATGAAACTGTTTCACACTTACCACATGCATTGTTTCACGTATTGATGGATCTTAATTTTCTTTCCTACTTTCTCCATATCTGTCTAAATTGTGTGTACAAAGCATACATTATATCCTGATAGATCATCAAGAATAACTCAAAACTTTAACTAGGACCATAAATTAATTTGAGATATATCTAATCAAAAACAACAAACACAATATTCTTGTATGAATGTATATGGAAATAATTAAAGACAATTAATTGATCCCAATGAAATTTGAAATATCTCTTATCACATGTTAAAATTATTTCACTTTTTTCTATAAATGCATGTAAGAAGAAAGTTCTTTGTAACATAAATCTCTATATAACGATTTACAATTAATTACTTGCCTAAACCAAATCGTTACTTAGTTAATTTTCTTTTCTTCATGTAGGAAAAGGAAAAAAATATTATAAATTAATCGTAATAAAAATTTAAATAAGACACAAAAACAGTGTTATATACTCCATTATTATTATTTTTTTACTTTTATAAATATTATATTTTTATTAGTTGTATGATTATTAATTTTGTGATTTTTAAATTAGAGGAGAACTTTGATAAGGCAAAGGAAAGTTTAAAGATTTCTTACTATTAACATTAATAAATTTGAAAATGTGTTCTATAATGAACAACTAATTATTATTTTACATTGAACCTAAACTACAACATATTTATTTTGTAACCAAAACAAATACATGATTAATCACATAATAATAGAGCAAAAAGTGTTATACTTTTATTCAAGATAGTTATAGATATTATTGGCATATGGAAATATATATAAATTGAGTCCAATTAACTAACATATAAGGACGTACTTGAATAAACAGATAGAGAAAAAAATAATTATTTGTGAATTTATAATATATAAAATAGTTATAAAAAATTATTTTTATTAGGAATAAAAAAAATAAAATGATTTGAATATATATGATAGTTGTAAACAATATGTTTATTTATTCTTTACTCAAGTATATATAATTTTTCTAATCTTAAAAATTTATACCTTCTTCATTATGTATTATGCCAAAATTTAGTAATAACTTAAGGAAGAAACAATTTGAAAATGTATAATAGTTATAAAAACTACTTTTATTTTATTTTTGCTCAAATATAAATTATGTTATACAAATAAAATTTTTACCTTATTATTATGCATTATGCCCAAATTTTCATATAGATGTAAGAATTATGTTATAGCAATTCTAAATATATATATGTATGTATGTATGTATGTATAATATAAAAGTAGTATTATAAAAGATAGATAACTTATTATATCATATAGAGAGTATTTTTGATAAGCCAATTATACATCATGATGAGGGCATGCTAGATATAACTATTAAATTAAGAGTGTATTAGGCTAGACAAAAAAGGAAAAAAATAATAGATTATATATCTCGAATAGGATTATATGATTAAAAAATAGATGGTAGTGTCCTAAAAGATAGGCAGTTAGATTAGAAGAGAAGTAATTTAATTATATTTATTAAGTTAGGGTATATTAGACAGTACATAGCAAAAAGAAAAAAAATAATTATATATTTCAAGTAGGATTGTATGACGAAAAATAGATAGTTAGTTAGAAAATGAATAATTTAATTATGTTTTTTCATGAATTATATTTCATATTGAGGGCGGATATTTTAGTCCTCACAAAAAAGAGGAAAAAACAACTCGAATTTATATACATAAATAGATAGATTATATATGTGTGTGTATGTCTAATCCATTTAGTTTTCTTTTTTTTCCCCTCGTTGTTCTCAAATTTTCACTTTTGTATCTTTAGTTTTTTTATTGGGCTTTGATTTTGGCACTTCATAAATAGATGTAAGACCTACTCACACTTTTCATTGATTAGAATGACCTAAGAGCCCATCCCAAATAATTTTAATATAAAAATACTCAAAGTCATAACAGATAAATATCATGAATATATGCAAAAAATGGTGTATAATCACGAATAAAAAAGTGTTAAAATTAAGAGAAAATTTTTTGAACAAATAAAATTCAAAAGTCAATGAAACACATTTAATCGTATAAATTTTTTTTGCCTAATTCATAATAAGATATAATACTTTAAGCAAATAATTTTTTTCTATTGTTTAGAAAATTTAGTACTTTCAGAAAAGAGTAAACAATTAAATAAAAATTAACATGTAGAAAACCATATGGGAAGGTTTTATCTCTCTCCTTTTTTTTTTTTTTTTTTGGAGTCTTTGGGGGAAGTTAAAAATTTTCTTTTAGGTAGTATTATAATATCAGTAAGGGTAAGTTTGTTATCTAAAATATTTATGAGGGTGTTTATTGCATTTATTCAGTGAAATATTAAAAGAGGAGCTTCTGAAGTTGATATAAAGAGCCAAAATCATTTGGCTTTTCATATTATCTATTCCTATATTCTTTTCGTAGACTTATTCATTAAAAGTTATTTTAATTAGCCTAATCTATATAAAATAATTTGAGTACGCCTAAAAACACTAAGAAAAATACTTAAATAGATTCGGTATTTGGCCTCATCTGTAGATCATGTGATATCAGAATTAAATCTTAAAAAATTTTACTTATATCAGATGATATCATAGATTCTCTAAAGTTAAATCCACACTACAGAGTGTACAAGTAGAATCAAAAATCAGATGTACCTAAATATTTGCCAAACACTAAAATTTGAATCTCACAACCTAAAAGAGCAACAGAAGTTTGAATTCAAATTTCACCAACTTCTCAAAGAGAGGGGCGAAATCACCTTGTAACGAGGATAGGCGGAATCGGTCCTCAATTTTGAAAAATTATAAATTAGTCTCATAAAATTTTTTAATTTTTAAAATTTATCTCACATTTATTACCCTGGTTTTATTTTCTTATTTTCTCTTTACACTATTTGTGGTTTAATCGATAGATTTGAGAAAAAATTTAAAATTCACTTATTTATTGCAATGAGCTTTAACAGATTAATTTTAAATTTACTAAAATTAAAAAGTATGAAATGAGTAATTTCAAACAATTTTCTTATTTGGGTGAATTTAAAATTCATCCATTTTGATAAGTTTTACAAATCCCTTCAATAAATGAGTGGATTTCAAATCCTTTCTCAAACCCATCAATCCAAACATAATATAAATTTCATTTAACAATTTTAAATCGTATTCTAAGCATCTGCTACAATAAGCGCCTTCAATTGGTCATACGACAACACCTTCTTCCATCACGCCTTCTTTTGCAAAAATGTTGCAAGCGTGAACAAACACCTTAGCATATTCTAAAAACGTTAATTCTAGCATTTATAATTCTCTGCACCCCGACGAAAAATAGAACTCCCAAGCAGGAACAGCCATTCAATTAGCAAAGCCACCATTTTTTATTAGAGCTTGCTATCATTTTCTTTTAATCCAAACCCGTATCAGGAACCCAAACCCACCCTAAATGGCTTGAAGCTTTATTCTTTGGCTTCATGGGGTAGGCGATTAACCCAACAAAACCCACTTTACTTCTCCTCACTTCGAAAACACCATTGGTCTTTCCCTTCTGCCCCTTAAAATCCAGTAACACTTGTAATTGTAAGTTTTTATTTTTCCACTTCAATTTTTAAATATTACTCATCAATTTTTTATCTTTTTAGTATTATTTGATGATTCCAAAATAATACATCCACTAGAAATATTACATGTGGTTCTGGGCTCACGTCCATTGGGGATATTTTATTAATTTTACCTTTATGGCTCAAATAGGCTCAAATGGGTCAAGTATTATATATTAAACCTACGAATCGATTCTACCCATTAGTTTCAAGTATAAATATCAAAGTAATAGGTCAGATTCAAATTATTACTTTTCTAGTTATTCAACCTCTGAATTCTTATTGAATTTTACTCTCTAATCAAAGTACTGACTTGAGCGTCAGAGTCTACCCCAGGGGACAAAGCCCTGCCCTTTTATTTTCAAGTGATCTAGACGTAGGTATTATGCGCGGTGCCTAACTTTTATTTTGGACACTATTGCACATGGCCTAACCCTAACTCAAATTTTTCGTATCAATATTTGGTGCTGTCTATGGGCTATAAAAACTGAACTAAAAGTCAATACTAGAACATAGCACCTAGGACGCGTAATACTCACAGGAGTAACACTGACAAGGGTAAAGAAATTGTAACTCAACATCACTCTGGTCGATCCCGTAGAGAGATAGATCGGCAGGGGGAACACGAAAAAGATTTTGGTCCCTGGGTTGTGGACGAAGATGAAGAAATTCATAAGTTGAGGCAGCAAAATGCTTTGCTGGAGGATATAGTCATAAGACAACAATTGGAGCGTCACCTCTCTCAGGATGAAGAGCCTTCGCGTAATTCAGGTGGTGATCCCTGAATTGTCCACTCCCAGCCTAACGCTAACGAGGGGGAGAGACCCAATGGGAGAGAAGGCAACATGAACAAGGGACACATGAGCTCACATTAGTAGGGTCCGCCCCACAAGAGCATGCAGTTGGTTTGCCTGACATGAATCACAAAAAAAAGGCCTTGTCAAGGCCGAGTAGCACCAGGAAAAGGAACCCTAGTGAAGCTGCATCTATTGCCTACTTATGAGAGAAGAAGACACTAGAAGAAGGAATGTACCGTACTGTTAGTCTCAGAAAGGGAAAAGACTGAGGAAGAGGTTGGAGGACCTGCAAACCAGACTAGATAGAATGGATGAAAGAGAAGGAATGAGTACTAAATACAAGTATTCACTTCCCTTCATTGATGATATCATGCAGGAGCCTTTTCTAAGAAGGTGGCAAACTCCAAATTTTGACTCTTATGACAGGAGTACTGATGCATGGGAACATCTAGATGCTTACTGCTCTAAAATGTGCCTCCAAGAAGTATCTGATGCTATCCTCTGGCGAGGGTTTTCCAGAACCCTTAAGGGCATTGCCTCAAACTGGCTTTAGGGGATATCAAATATTTTGATCAACTAGTATATTTGTTTATGAATAAATTTGAAAATCAGAAGAAGATCCCAACGACGAGAACACACTTTCTTACACTTAAACAAAAATCAGATGAATCACTCATGGACTATGTAGATAGATTTAAGAAAGAAACTTTTACTTCCTTAGAATCCAAGGGATAACGGAGGATATGCAGATTACGGCTTTCCAATTCAGGGTCTTTCCACTCTTACGACCCTCTTTCTTCGAGCAGAGAAATTTGCCCAAGCTGGTGAAGGAGAAAGGAAGAAGAGAAAGACTAATGAAGGAATCAGTGAAGCAGAACCCATGAAAAATAGTAATGTTAAGGACCGGTTATCCTTAACTGTGCCCCATAAGAAGAGTCCCAGCCCTCCTAAGCTTTATACTTCACTCAATTATACCCCAACTCATATTTTAGCTATGATGGAGAAAGAGTCTTTTGTGAAGAGGCTAACTTCAATGAGGAGCAACCCAAAGCATAGAGACAAGAAGAAGTGGTGTTATTTCCATAAAGACCATAGGTATGAGACCAATGATTGTTTTTCTTTGAAAAATGTGATTGAAGAGTTCATCGAAAGGGGTTACTTGAAATAGTTTATCTAAGATTGAGAACAAAAGAGGTAGTCCACAACTGAAAATTTAGGAATGCTAAGTGTTACCAGTTAAGCCCTAAGAAGTAGTACACTTAATATATTGTATAACTTTTCATGTACTTTTCTAGGCCAAGTTACACTCTTTTTGAGGTGAAATCAACTTGCGCACTTTGTAAACATTTTATTTTCAATAAAGAAAAGTTTTCTAAGTCTTTTTATCCTTTGAATGGCATAATTGACTTTCCACAATATGTTTACTCAAAGAGTTTGAACAAGAACGACCCCACATACTCAGGTTTTTCAAAGGCACTCATACTCTAAGACTCAAGCACCTTCCGGGGTCACATCATATCTCCAAAAGTGAAAGTTAAGTCTTACCCCAAGAGTAAGACTTACTTTTTCAAGGGTCAAATATCTCATCCTTTCGGGATCATTTCACGCCTCTGGGGGCAAGTCTAAATCTTCTCAACTGAAAGCTTCTACAGGCTAAGTTTTGTCCCAAGAGTGACACTCACCTTTCCAAGGGTCAAATATCTCATCCTCCAGGATCACTTCACCCCTCTAGTGGGCAAGTCTAAATCTTCTCAATTGAAAACTTCTACAAGCTAAGTCTCATACCAAAAGTGAGGCTCACCATTTCGAGGGTCAAATATCTCATCCTCCGGAATCACTTCACCTCTTCGAGAGCAAGTCTAAGTCTTCTCAACTGAACGCTTCTACAAGCTAAGTCTCACCTCAAAGTTGGAGTTCACCCTTTCGAGGGTTAAATATCTCATCCTCCAGGATCACCCCACCTCTTCAGGGGCAAGTCTAAGTCTTATCAACTGAAGGTTTCAACAAGCTAAGTCTTACCCTAAGAGTGAGACTCACCCTTCCAAGGGTTAAATATCTCGTCCTTCTGAATCACCTCACCCCTTCGAGGGCAAGTCTTAGTTTTCTCAACTAAAGACTTCAACAAACTAAGTCTCAGCCCAAGAGTAAGACTCACCCTTCTGAGAGTCAAATATCTAATCCTCCGGAATCATCTCACCCCACTAGGAGCAAGTCTAAATCTTTTAACTAAAGTCTCTTACACTGAGTAGCTAAGTCTCACCTCAAGAATGATTCTCACCCTTCAAGAGTCAAATATCTCATCCTCCGGGATCACTTTACCCCTCTGAGAGCAATGCCAATATCTTCCAAAAATGAATTACTTAGGTCATACCAATTCTCCAGAGTAGGACTTACCCCTTTGGAGGCAATTTCATGGACTTCCAAAGAGAAGTACCTATGCCATATCTACTCTTTGGAGTAGGACTTACCTTTTCAGGGGCAATTCTAAGTACTTCCCAAGTAAAGTACCTATGACATATCTACACCCTTTAGAGTAGGACTTACCCCTCCAGGGCAATTCCATAAACTTCCAAAATGAAGTACCTTTGTCATACCTACTTTTCAGAGTAGGGCTTACCCATTCAGGGACAATTCCAAGGACTTTTAATGTGAAGTACTTAGATTTTACCTACTCTCCGAAGTAGGACTTATTCTTCCAAAAGTGAAAGACCAATGCCACACCTACTTCAACGAGAAGAACTTATTCTTTCGAGCGATGTCTTGTCATAAGTACAACTTTCCGAGTTGCAGAGACCTGAAGCTTGGAGTAAATATCATTAGGTCCTTGGCTCATCCTGAATCCTTTGTAATTTTTGCCTGGTAAAGCAGAGAAGCATCATCCCTACCTGACTCACCATGTACTACTTCGGTCTCAACTATTGCATTGAAATTATGATGTGACTATTCCCTACCTCAACCAGGGTATAGGGGCAAATGAGGCATGCGTGCACATAGGGCTGGCAATTTTTGATATTATTCGATAACACGACACGAAATTAACAGGTTATAACACGATCCAAAATTTATCGGGTCATTATTAGATCAACCCGTTCATGATACGAAATTAAACAGGTTGGGTTGGGTCAACCCGTGGGTTGGCACGATAACCCGTTAAACTACTGTATGAACAGATTTAGTTGAAATTTTTATTTTATTATAACTTAATATAGTATATTTTAAGATTGTAAATAATAGATTTAATATTATTAAATCAAACATAATAAATTATTTTGAATATTATCCAAAAAAATCAATAATTTTAATTATGTGTTTTAAATTACTATAATAATAAGATTAGTATTAAAAAATATTTGAGTTATTAAATAATCAAAAGTTGAGATTTTAACTTAAGTGGATCGCAAGTTATGTAATTGTTAAATAGGTTGATACTCTAATAAACGGGTCAAACACGAACATGACACGAACTCGAACGGGTCAAATACGAACATGACACGAACACGAATAGGTCAGATACGAATACAACACGATAAGAAATGGGTCCCACATGACACGAACACGAACACGATAAGAAATGAATCACACCTGACACGACATGATAACTCGATAACCCGACCCATTGACACCCCTACGTGCACATGAGATAGTGGTATTGGACAAATTCACTCTAGGTCTACACGTGGTGAAAAACCACACCCCTTAGGTGTATACGGTGAAAAACCATGCCCTCTGCATCTGTATGGTAGAAGACTCGGACACCACTGAGCATGGGTTGATCTGAGGTCCGTCTGATTCAGGGACACCCCTACATCAACTATACCTTTCTCACTATCCTATTCGGTTCCATCGTTGTAGTCAACAAAATCTAAAGCATCGATAGTTTCCGGTGCAAGACTATTTTTAATGTCCTAATCATCATCAAAGTCTAGGTTGTCATCAATTTCCATATGGTCATCCCTTGCATCATTATCGGAGCTAATGTTGACTAGGGAAGTTGAGGTATCTATGTCTAATAAAGAACCATAGTTGGTCGAGAAAGGGGTGCATCATTGTCACAAGGAAAATCATGACTTTCTTTGGATGTTGTGGAGTTCTAGTTTGTTATTATAAAATTTTTCATGGTATTATTGTTCTCCATAGTGATCTTAAAAGTCTAAGGATTAACTACCGTAATGATATTCAGGTTGTTGTGACTTGCTATGTCTAAGGCCTTGGAAATTATCTTCACATGCATAAAAGCATGCAAATACCAATGGCTGCTTGTTTGGTTTGCATTAAAATAAAAAAAAATTAAGGTGAATTCCTCACATGGAATAAGTTGAAGTAGTATTAGAGTAATATTACTTAATCACGTGGAGGAGTTATAGTATAATATTAATTCGAGAATTTTTCATTTGGCAGAGGTACTTCAATAGAGGATTAGTACTGTGGTCCTATGGATAACCCTAGTAGTGGCGTGAAACAAGCTGTTATAGTCTGGAGTAGTCCAAAATCCTAGCTATTTGGTTCATGCAAATCCTAAGACAATAAACAAAGAGTAAGACAGTATTGCTCCATAGCAGCAGTACTCCACAGTAGTAGTAGTAAACTCCATAGCAGTAGTCCATAGCAATAGGGAACTTCACAACACTACCCCACAGCAGTATTGGTATCAATGACAGAGAAATTCTAATGTTATTTTACTCCAAGGAAAATTCTATACAGTAATTTAAACCTTAACTCAAGTACACTCCGATTTAATTAAATTTTTTATTTTTTTACTCTGATAGATAGAAATTTTATTCGATTAAATAATTCTCAAATAAATATTAAAAAAATATTGTTCTCCAAAAAATAGTTTTTAAGTCATAAAATTGACTCTGATCAATACTACAACTCCAGTTGGGGTGCAAATACAGCATCAAGGATTTAACACTCTCAACCCGAGAAATTTTGACTTGAGATCGGGGGCAAATAATGATGCCAAAATAACATACCCACTAAAAATATTACACGTGACTCCGGCCCCTCGTCCATTAGGGGTATTTTATTAATTTTACCCTTGTGTCTCAAATAGACTCAGATGGGTCAAGTATTATATATCATGGATCGATCCTATCCATCGATTTTAGGTATAAATATCAAAGTAACCGGTCAAATTAAAATTGTTACTTTCCTAATTATTCAACCTTTGAATTCTTGTTGAATTTTACGCTCTGGTTTAAATACTGACTTGATCGTCGAAACCTACTATGGGGGATAAAACCACGCCCTTTTTATTTTTAGGTGATCCAGACGTAGGTACTATACGCAGTGCCAACTTCTTTTATTTTGGACGATACTGCACACGAGTTAACCCTAACTCAAAATTTTTGTATCAACAATTATATTTTTTTGGGTAGTTTTTTATTATTATTATTATTATTATTTTGCTATGTGTTGAATATTTCTTTTGTTATAGATGGAGATGTGATGCCTTCATGGTTTGACATTCATGAGATTCCGGTGACTATAAGTTTTGGGTTGAATTTTTTGCTTACGCGTGTTGGCCTTTGTATAGACAACTATTATTATCTTTGAAATATTTATTTTAAGAAATATTGTAGTAACTTTTTTAATACGATATATGTGATATAAAAAAGTCATTCAAAAATGTACATGAAATTATTATAAAATATTATTTCGAAAATAATGAAAAAAAATACCAACGAAACGGAGACATTGGCATTACTTTATGTCATGAAAGTCAGATTTGCAATTAGAAATCATATGTACTAGAGTGCAATCCAGTAGACTACCCACATGTTAGAGCTCGACTTGACACGGAATCAAGTTATACTTGAACTAAGGTTGAGCTCTTTGAGTTTGTTCTTATATGTTTAAACTAAACCTGAGGCATGATTGATCTCAAGTCGAACCTCGTCAAATACATATGAATTTTCTGGAAACGATAATGTTCCACACAGTATAGGCTCAAACCACTTTTCTTAAGGTTCTGGTTGGTTTTCAACAACATGATGGCTGTTTTGGTCAGTGGTCATAGTCATACTAAAGGTAAAAGGAACTCAGTCATTTCAGTTTTGGAGGAGAGAGATCGGGAAAAATACTATCATAAATTTGATCTTGGGTTTCATCCGTAAACTTTATCGTCAAAATTAAATCTTATAAAATATTGTTTATATTAACTGATGTCACAAATTCTATTACATTTAATTTATACCATAAAATTTATAAGTGGAATAATATACCAGATCTACTTAAATATTTCGTATATCAAAAGATGAGATCACGGGTGGCATACACACTTGGTAAGTTAAAGAGAACAGCGAGCGGTATATCACTTGGAGTAGTGATTTGAGGGTTTAGATGTTATGTAGAATTGGTTTTCAAATTTAATACATTTTTAACATTTGATTTTTTTTTTTTTGGGTGGTTAAATTTTACAAGGGTCAATTACATTTATCTCCCTTGAGATTTGATTATATTACTAAACAGACCCTATAATTTGACAAAATTACAATCAATTACTAAACTCCTTGACTGGCCAAACGTTTAACAAGTACCACCTATCATTAACTACTGCTAAGAAAATGCTGATATCAGTAAAAAAATAATTTCTTTATTCCCAAAATACCTTTTTTCATTCTTAATTATTTTTCTTATTTTCTCAAATTTTGAAAATAGACGTCATTTTTTTATTTTACAGACCCAAACCAAATTTCATGATTTTTTTTTTGTGAATTTTTTTTATCTCTATGAATCTTTTTGCTGATTTGTATTATGGATTGGAACCGGTGAAGTGGAATAGAGGTGGCGGAGATGGTGATTTATGGTGGAGGAATGAGTTGTATATTCACTAAATTGATAATATAAAAAAAAATCTAAGCACTATTCTTGATTTTAGAAAAAAATTGAAAGACTAATTAAACAATACATAATAAGAATAATTAGTCTTTTAAAAGTTAGCACAAAAGAGAATTTGTAATTTTGTCAAATTGAATTGACATCCTATTGTATAACGTGACAGCAATCCCATGTAGTCTTGCCAGAGCTAGACATTCTGAATTACTCGTACGCAGGTATAAGATCATAAGATCAGACACATGTTATACTAATGAATACTATAGAATATTAAAGTAAATCTAAATTCGATTAGGCTCACCATTGCTCAGAGCCTAGTATTCTAGGGCTAACTACAATAGCTGCTCAAGCTTGACAAAAGAGGGGCCGAGAAAGCTTTGCTCGAGTTGAGTGCTACATGCATCTACCTTGGTTAATTTGCAGCCCAAATCCGAACTTTGTTGGAAATTGCTATAGTAGAAGACGTTATCAAGAACTTGAAATTTCCTTAAAGTACAGCTATTCGTTGTTGCAGGTGATTTATGTGTATTTGTATGTTTGCCTTGCTAGTTGAGGTTGATGTCTATATTATGTACACCTTAAACAATGCTGCTCTTCTTGTTGGGATAATACATCTTTGTATTACTCCTTCTGTCTGCTTCTCTTAAGATGAAATTTCAATTGAGGTTATTCTTGTACTGTATATAAAGCTAAATCATTTGTATTTTTGAAATGGAAGTGGAATGTACATGTTTCAAGATTTTTTCCTAAAGGTAAAAGTGTTCACCTTATTGCTTTTGCAGCACGATTAATATACCTTTCTATCTGTTTCCTCTTGTCTGCTTCTTGTAAGAAATAATTTTTGCATCTAGAATTTCCCTTTGTGGCTAGCTAAATCACATGCATTTAGATTTTGAAAGTTCATTTCTTTTGGTCTCAGGATTCTCCAAAAGATGAAAGTGGTGTGCTCAAAGCCGTGCAGCATGTTCATGCAATGATAGACAGGATTGAATCTGGAACAAAATCCAGATAATGTCTTTGTATGTGGATTTAGTCAAGGAGGTCTTTTTGGATAAGGCATTGCCGAATTCCACTGGATGAAAGATGGATTTCTTTGTTTTTACCTTTTCATTATGATGGATACATTCATTAAGTGCCCCTCTTTTGGTCTTTGAATTTTGTATGGGCTATAGTGACTGCATGTGAGGCTTTTAACTGATTTTATGGGCAATTTCTTTTGGTCAATCAGTGGGTACGGCTTTACTATTTGGCTAGATTACTGGTCTTGCCTTTTGTTTTGGAGTCAAAACCATCTATTTGATGATCTAATTTGATGAAGGATTCAGCGTTACCACACTTGGGCACTGAATTCAAAAAAATAAAATAAAATAAAATAAAAGAACCATCTGCAAACAAGTGGGGTGGGAGGAATTAGTTTGAAAAATCTATTCAGCAGCTCCATTTGTGAATTTGACCTTTTGTTCCATTGCTGAGAGCTCATATTTAGCAGTCTGTGTTTGCATTGTTCTAATAGCTTGTTTATTCATTGTGAAGCTTATTTGCAAGAATTAAGGATCTGAATGGGAAATTACATGCAGATACCAATATTATGGTCCCATGGTATGGATGACAGAACAGCACTTTCTGAAGCCGGGCAATTAGGTCCTTCGTTCCTTGAGCAAGCCGGAGTAAGCTGCGAGTTCAAGGTGCTTACTTTCCCATTCTTGAAACATCCTGTGATTTCTATGCATTTTTCTGAAACAGAAAAGACAAATCTGGTTCTGGTTTTCAGGCTTTTCCTAGTCTTGATCACTCAATAAGCGGTGAGTCATGGATCATGGATCAAAACTCGTCTACAGAGCTCTTCCTCCTGAAGGTTGGACAAATTTTTTGAGTCACCATGTGATTATCATCATAGCTTCTCAAGTATGCCATTGATGGCCAAAATTTTATAATGATTCTGGTATTTCAATCATTATTATACCTTTTGAAAATACTAGTGAATACTGTGTTTAAAGATGTTTAGTGATTATGATGACACTATTATAGCACTGAAGATGGCAACATTCATGAGGCAACTAGTATCAAAAGATAAAAGAGAATGACCATATTTTCTAGAAGCCATTTACCTTCAAAAGAATCGTAGTTATTTAACCTTAAAGTGCACCAGATCTGCATGTCTCTTCCTGTTATTCGGTTTATGCATAAATTATAAACATCTCTTAGTTGTTGCTCCCTGTGAAGATGAATGTTGCTTCTCAGCAGTGTCTTTTATCTGGCAAATGCCACGAGTCGTATATATTAATTTGACAAAGTACTAGTGTTTTACCATCTGTAACGTACTCCAACACATACCATTTCTCATATATTGTGTTCGACAGGAATCTTTGCAAGGCCGCGAGTTTGGCTGAAGATTGTTATCATTATTGTAAGCACTAAGCGCTATTATACGAAAAGTAAAATTTTTACATGGATCTATTTACGATTAAGTGATATGAACATTTTGTTTAATATTTATTCACTACATTATTTTGAAAAAATTTATTTTTAATGAATTAAAGTAATATGAATGAATATTGACTAAATTATGCCGTTTAACGGATCTATGTAAAAATTTTCCTGCATGAAAACAGGGGAAACAAAACAATTCTGTGATAGCTTGCTAGCTCGTGGTACTCGTGCTATCTATTTGTCTACTACTGAGCCTTTTAGTATAGACACTGGGATGTTTCAAATACATGGTATAGGCCCCCCAGATTTCAGAGACAGTGAACCATGATGAGCAAGTAGTAGATCAATTAGCAGGTCTTGGAGAAATTATTACCATGCAAAAGTGGTTTATTAGGGATTTGGAAAAAAGACCATTTGAGTTCTACATCTTTGGTGTATCAATTAATCTGATTCTTTATCTATTATTAAGCCCAAATTGGTATAAGAGACATTTAAAAAAGTAACCAATTGAAGGCCTATCATGAAAATTGTGAACAAATAAACTTTACAATCCATGTGATAATCATGAGGTCACTAATCTCTTGTAATAGATGTATTGTTCATGATTTTATTAATTTGTCTATAATTTTTGTCTCAAATCTTATGTATTGATTCAAATTTTTAAGAATGAGAAACTAAATTAATATTTGTAATAGATAAAATAGTATATTAACTCTATTAGGGATTTCCTCATTCATCATGTCAAGAAAATTACTAAAAAATCAATTTTAAAACCAGAAATTAGATTTGAGCCGAGGGATACTAAGGCCCAGCCGCAATAATATTTAAGAATGAATTATTCCTAAGCCCAATTACTCTAAACGGCCAAAAGTTGTACTGTTGGCCTCAAAAGTAGAAGGCCCCAAGCCTCTGAATCTTTTCTCAACTTTGAGACTTTGGAAAGGGGGGAATGATACTGACAAACTTATGAAGAATTCTGAAAAAAGCAGATGTGATCATGGATCGCTCTATCTATAGATGGGTCCCCCAATCAATCACAAGAAATTACCTTATGATAAACCAATCAAGTTGCAGTAGCGTCCCGGGGAATGAGGCTCCCTCACTTTTACCGTTCAATCAAACCAGTCTTGCCAAAATTTACTATCAATGTCTACGTTTATTCCGAATGGTCAAAATATCTGCTGATTTATTAATTTGTCTGTTTTAAAAAAAAGGGTATTCAGGTATAGGATTCTTATCTATTGATTGGATTAACTGTAAGTCAGATATAGTCACTTGTGTGGGAGTCAGATACACAGATCTAGGATTTTAAGAACACATATGTATTCACTCCGATTCTCATATATAATTTTTCTTACGATATAAACAATCATTCATTCATTTTTTAAAATCTTAATTTATAGTGATATTGATTTTATTTAATTTTTTCGGATAAATATTATGTTTGTTATGTTTTTCTTTTAAATTTCAAGAAATTATGTTGATATTTTAAATTGAATTTTGTTCCTTTTTTTTTTTTTGTCTAATATAATTTTGGGATGTGTCTTTATTCACCTCGATTTTATATAAAATATTTGTTAATTAACTTGTTAATTTTAAAAAGTGTTTAATTTCAGAAATCTTCCCTGAGGTATAAGTTAATTTCACTTATTACCCTAAAATTTTTAAAAAAATCACTTAGCTCCCTTATTTCAAACTTTTTTGTAACATTTTCAGCCCAATCTTTTAAAAAATTAATTTAAATGGAAAGACACTATTTCCTTCCAATTTCATCCCTAGTTCAAAGCTTTCATTGATTAAAATAGTTGAAAAAAAAAAAGAAGCAAAAAAGGAATAAAATAATTATTAACAAATAACAATAAGTTGTACCTTTTCATATCCTTCACCAATTAATGTCAAAAAATATATTTTAATTATTTTTTAATTTACAAGTTAATGATTTCCAAAATAAAATAACGAATAAAGTTTTTTATTGTTATATATTATGTATATTTATATATTCTAAATTTTTGTTAAAAAAGACACGTACAAATATATTGATATGTTCCTAATTATTAGTAAATAACTTGGCTAAAAACTTTACCAAAAAATTCATTTAATTTTTTAAGAGTTTGTGGTTTTTCAAACAAATTCGAATCGTATTTGTTTTTTATAATATATGGTAATTTTTTTATGTGTTCAAATTTTTGTCGAATCAACACACACTAACACATTACATAACCATATTTTTTTGTAAATAAATTTATTAAATTTTTTGAAAAAAATACATATTTCAATTTCGAGTTTTGATTTACAAACAAAATAGTACTAGTTATATTTATTTATTATATCATATGACGTGTTTTACGTATTCAAAATTTTTATTCAAATCGATGTACAAAAATACATTAATATGCGCAATATTTTTTTTTATTTACGAGTTTGTGATTCTCCAAACAAAATACTAATTATGTGTTTTTACGTGTTGAAGAATTTATTAAAACATATATAAGTAATCAAATAATTGCATGCACATATATATATTTTTAAATAAGTTGATAAAAAAATATTAAAAACTAAAAGGGTATCAGGTGAAAATTGTCAAAAATCTCAGGGATGGTTTTTGAAATTATCCTTTCATATATATGGTTAAGATATATGGGGTATAAATATCATTTCATGCATTTTAGTACCACAAAGAGATCCATTAACAAGAAAAGAGAGGTAAGTGATATTTTTAAAAGTTTAAGGGTGTTAAGTGATATTAACATAAACCTCTCTACAAATTATTAAAAATTTTGTATTTAAAGTAAAATTAATTTTGTTTTATTTTATTTTTTAAAAAATAAATGATCATAAGGTACCTAACCTTCTTTATCGAGTACTCGCTCTGTTCGGATCTGGTGATGTAAAAATCGAATTAGGATAGAAAAAAATTAGAAATAGAGTATGTTATAGTCTCACTTTAATGTCGGGACAATTTAATAGGTAGTACCTACGGTAACAAATTGTCCATTCAAAATGTGGCTGAGGGCAAAGAAAATCAATCTTTGGACCTCTTGACGTTATGGTTACTTTAATATACTGTTTGAGCCAACTCTTCTTATTGTTTCATCCCAAGATGGACTAGAAACAATTATTTACTCTTGAATCATTATTAGATTCAACAACGGCTCGAGCAAATTTGATTTGTCAGTCAATAAATTTAAGGGTTAATAACACTTTTTTTCTTGGATTAGGTAAGTACTTATAATTTGTCTCTTAAAATTAAAAAAAAAATTACATTTTATTCTCAGTTACATGTATTTATTTTTTTAAAAATTTATAATATCAAGTTAAATGACTAAAATATTTTTAATATTACATTTTAATTTTTTATGTATTTAATTTTGATGTTCAATACGTATAAAACAATTAGAAAAAAAAATAAAATATAATAACAAACTAATATTATAATAAAAATTATTATTATAATAAAATAAATAACAAAATAATTACAGAGTGACAATGTGATCAATAAGAAAAACATATTATATTTGAATATTAGAGAAGCAGACATAGGTAAATCCAAATATTAAAATGGTAAATTGATGTTAAAAGACATTGTCAAAAATCACAAATTTTATAAAATATATATATATTGTCACACAATATCTTTAAAGAAGAATTTTTAACGGTAAATTAGCCCATTTAGGAATTCTTCTACCATTATAATTAAACATTTAAATTCGAAATAATATATAAAATGAAATAATAAAATTTAAAAATTTGATCGAGATATATATTGATATGGATTATATTAAAATATTATATAATTTATTTTCATTATTTTTAAATAATTATCACATCATTATCAAATTTTAAATACAAAAATTAAAATATAGTGCTAAGGGTACTTAAGTCATTTAACATTATATTATAAATTTTTTAAGTGATGAATCATGTGGTTTGGGGGTAAAGTGTAATTTTTTTAATATAAGAGCAAAGTATTATTACATACCTTACTCAGAGGGTAAAGTGTTATTAACCCATTTATATATTAAAATTTTAACTTCCATTTGTGCTGCCTTAATGCACATAAAATTTAAAATTTAGAATATATTAAAAATTCAACTTATTCAATTTAATTTTGATATCTAAAATTTTTACTCAAATAAGTATAAATATAGTAAGTTAAGGTTTAAAAAATTATACATAAGAATTATTTCGTTAATTTTAAAATTTATATATTATTATAAATTTTAATAATATATAATATCGTATTTGTTCAATTTAATTATTCTTTACCCCAAAAAAATATATTTATTTTCTTCCCCAATGGAAATACCAAGCCCCAAAATCTTCACCAACTTGTAAGCTTCTCTCTCCTCCAAGCAAGACTTCTTCAAACTCTTCAAATTCAGCATTCTCAAGAATCTCTCCCTAATAAAGTCCTCCACCCACCCCCCTTCCTCCTCATCATCATCCATCTTCTCCAGTCATCAACTTCAACCATGAAGAAGCTGTACAGAAAAGGAGCAGTTCATCCATCACCACCTCAAAATCCAGATCATTTATTATCCTTTTTACCCGCAACAATCTTGACTCTCACAGTCGCTTTAACCCCCGAAGACAAACAAGTCTTGGCCTATCTCATTTCTTGCTCTTCCTCCTCCAACTTTATCCGGCAACCGGAAGAAAAACACCACCGCCACCAGCAGCAGCTCCGCCGCCAACAACAACATCTCGACTGGTGTTGACCATCCACCTTCTTTCAACTGTTATTGCTTTAGATGTTACATGAGCTTCTGGGTGAGATGGGATTCGTCGCCGAATCGGCAACTGATACACGAAATCATCGATGCTTATGAAGATGGGTTATCCATTCAAAGCAAGAAAGACAAGACTTGTAGGAAGGAAAAGAAGAAGAAGAGTATTAATAAAGTCGGGTCGGGTGAGTTGACCCTGACCCGGACACCACCTCCGAGGAACGAGGAGTTGGCTGAGTCGTCGTCGTCGTCGTCGTCGTCATCATCGGAGATTTTTACAACTACTAAAGGTTGTTGTTGATGATGATGATGATGGTGGTGAAGAGGAAGAGGAGGAGGAGGAGGAAGAAGAGATGGGAAAGAGTTCATTGAGAAGGTTTGTGAGTTTTGTTGGTGAAAAGATTTGGGGAGTTTGGTCTACTTAAATGAAATTAGAATAAATTTTTGGATGAAGATTTCTGATAAGTAGAAAATATAGGTTGGTTCATTCAAAACCTTTCTACTATATCTCTTATTATCATATGTTTACATAAATGTTTTTTTCAGGTAACTTTGTTGTAAAATACATAGCCTTTTTTTGTCATGTAAAATATGCAAGAAGAAGGGTTTATGTTTTTTTTTTTTTAGCAATCTTAATTTGTTTTGATTTTTTGAGTGACCAATTAAGGTCATCATTGCAAAACTCCTCCACATTTAGGCTATGCTTATTTATTAATTGTCTTTGTTTTTTTTAATTGATGGATTATACTTCATGATTAGGAAAACTAACTAGGGAGAAGAACTTTGATTTTAATTTAATCTCTATTTTTAGTGTTAGTGTATTCTATTTGTTGATGATTGTGCAAAACATTTTTTGGGGGAAAAAATATGGTTAATCCAATGGAAATAGGCAGAAGCCGTGTTGTTTTTAGTGTTACTTATGGATAGCATAGTATATTGGGGATAGTAAATTTTATTTGGACAGTAATTTTTTCGGAATATTTAAAAAAAAAAATGTAGATATATAAACTATAATTAAAAAATGAGTAAATTTTTAGAATATTTTGTGATGAATAATAATTTGCTGATTTTAATTGAATCGTGTATTTTCTTTCTTTGAAAATGAGAATTATATGTTGAAGAGAATGCATGCAGCATGCGGGCACCAAATTAGACTTTTATATTAGTCAAGTCTTTAGTTAAAATTATTCCTTTAATGAATCTTTCTTTTAGAAATGGCTTCTCCTTGTTATGTACTTCCAATACTTTTGTTTTTTTCTTATTTCTTTCGTAGAAATTACTATAAAGATAAGTATGGCCGAGATGGTTGAATTCTGAGTTATTGTTGCGTTTGAAGAGTTTGTGATTAGTCAAAGTAGAGCACCTTCTTCTTTGGTAAATACACAAGCTTTTGGATGCTCAAATTTGGAATTTCTTGTCAAACAATTCATGCAGATAGTTTTTCATCCAATTTAATTCTTAATATATCAATATTTTATTGTTAAAATTTTTTTAAAAAAAAATACTGTCAATTGCTATGTGTCAAATTGACATTCTTGTGCTTTTTGAAATTATCTTGAATATTTGAAAAATAAAAAGGTCGTCTCATTTAAAAAATAGATTATGCATTTCAAATGACGAATTTTTATTAGTTGATGAGTTATTACTAGATATGTCTAAAAATTATTTTTCACAAAAATAAAAATTTCCCATCCTCCTTTGCTACTATCATCGTTCTCGAAATTTCATTTCCTTGTGTGAATCTCGAGTTCCAAGCAATTTTTTTGGGGTACGAAAAAGGTTAAGAAAAAGTAAATTACATTTACTTTGAATATCGGTATATCTTCAGTATCTTGTTAATAGAATTGTTTGTAATTTTTTGTGAGATTCCATCTTTTCTAATCGAGCCAATTTGTTACATGAGTTTGTAGTGTTTGATAGAAAATTTTAATTAAAAAAAAAATCAAAGATAGTAGACAAAAAGAGAAAAGAATGTACACAAACTAGTATTTTTTTGGTTTGAAAGGAATATAGTGCTAGTTTTATGTATGTGTTGTCACAGCAGACGAGGTCGGCAAAAGTAAGCTTCGATTAAAGCAAAGGGCTGTTAAAATTAAAAAAAGACCGCTTGGTAGCAACCCAATTACTCGAGTCCAAAACCTACTTTATATTATTCCGCCAAAGGCCTAAGGGCATCTTATTCTTTCCTTAATTTATTGAATTCTTTGTCTATACCAGCTGCTTTTTATTCCGATTCTAAAAAATTTTATATAGGTTCTATTCATAATATTTTGTTCTATTTTATTTTATATGTCACTTATTTTTATTTTAGTTTGTTTTAATTTATATGTCACTTTTTAAAATAAGTAAATTTTTAAAGTTTATTTTATCTATTTTATCCTTCATGCAAGTCTAAAAAATATATGGATAATTTTATGTCTCAACATTTGTTAATCACAAGTTATTTTACAAATTTAAAGCACCAATATCAATTAACAAATTTTGTATCTTAACTGAAGGATAATTATGAAAAAAAATGTATTTTATTAGTGGGTCAAATATCAAATTTTTTTAAATTATGTGTAAATTTGATTATATCAAATAAAATAGGACGGAGAGAGTAGAATATTATAAATACGTTTGATTTATGTTAATTTATAGTATTATTTATACATCACTTGACATTATCTAAGTGAATGTTCGGATAATGTATATTAACATGAATCAAGTATTCTATGATATTATATTATAAATTTGGATAATGTGTATTAGACATGAATCAAGTATTCTATGATACTATATTATAAATTTGGTCGGTATAAAAATTTCTCATTCTACTGCTACCAACTGCGGGCTGCTCGGCATATCTCAGTTTTTGCCTACAACAGACATCCGAATAGAGTTAGCAAGCAGTCCCTCTTTTTTTCTTTCTTTTTTAACATGTTCCAAGAACCAACACATGTAACCCTAACCAATGTCAATGAGGACAACATACAATAGTAAAATTTTTACTTAGAACAAACGTAGGAACCTACACAAAGAAATGCTAAAAGGGAACATTTTCGATTAAGGTTCCACCATGCTCTTTGATGAATGCTAAAGTAAAGAGAGCTGGAGAGGTGAAGTAGGAAGATAACGAATCTGTATTAATGAGTATCGAATGAATAAAAATGAAAAATTGAGTCTTTATTTATAGCTTTTTGTCAGGAAATTAGGAGATTGAATATCCAGATAGACCCTACGAGCCAATTTGATATATCACACTATGACTAGATTTACTTTCTTTATATATTTGCCTGTAATAAAATACGTGATGCTTGTCACATATACAAATATTATTGGCGGATTATTCTACGTATTATCACTCTTGATTTTTCTTGTAGGCTTAACATAATTAAATTATTAGATTGCTCCATATATGGTTGCTGAAATCACAAATTTAAATCCTATGCTCTTCCTTTAGGTCCTAAAGGAATAAACTTATTAAAATTTACAGCATCTCTTTACCATCCTCCTCTCACCTAAACAGATAATTAAAAATAAAAACTCACCCCAGTAGTACTATATTCAAACATATTTTCAACATAATTAAGTATTTAAAATCTAATTAATGTGTAGAATTTGACTTGATTAAGTACGAGATAGATGTGGACTTTTACTGAACTAGTGACTGAATGAATGGTAGGAAGGAGTCAACATTCAATCCAAGTGCTGCTAATTCAAGATTCTGCTCAACTAACGTTTTGGTCCCTTTGGTATCGCTACATTTCGTGATTTATTACTTATTTATCTGGTTTGATGAATAATGAATAACGACAGCGACTCGACTTATATATAACCCTCATATTTTGACTTGGTAATTTAGTACCCTTGCGTGACGATAATGGTGTAAGTTGACAATGTCATACAGTTTAAGTTATAAGATATTTTTTCTATCGCTTAATATTCATTCGAGTTGACGATAAAGTGAGAAGTGATTAAAAAAAGAAAAAGATTTTTGAGTAATTAAGCTCTCCATTCAGCTATGTGATTCACGTTAAGAATTCTATATATATGAGTAAGTTTTTGTTACTTATTTTGTAATGCGGAATATGTATGATAGTTATTGAAATGATTGAAAAATAAGTAAAATTTTACTTACACATTCAAGTATCTAACAACTTGCAATACTCACTCCGTAATGCACGGTAAGTAACAAAAAAATTTCCTTATATATACACAGAAAACTTAACGACCATTCAAATGCTTTACCAACTAAAACAGTCGAGACTTAATCTTTTACCATTGTTTCTATCCCCAACTAGTCATGATGAAAACAGTTGATTGCATATTCTTTTTCAATTTCAACCAACATCATTAACCAACTAATAAGTTCACTCCTAGTAATAAATTGAGTGAGAATTTAGAATTAAAGGCAAAAGATACTACATCGACAAAATAAATAAGAACTTCTTTTTCATTTTGCTCACGATACGTTATGTGATCCAAAAATATAAAGTTAGAATTTGTTTTCATCAACAGTTTATGAAAGTTAGAAGCAATTTTTTTGAAATAGAAAATAATAATAATTTTGTTAACTTCTTAAAAAACTAAAAACGTTTTGGTTTTCGAATTTAGAAAAGTAAAAATTGTTTTCAAACCAAAGTAAAGCATGTTTTTCCAAAACAATTTTTTTCAATTTTTTAAAAAAAAACAAAAAAAAAAACTGTGGTCGAAAATAAGCCCTTAGTATCTAACTTAAAAGTTTTAAATTCAAGGGTCAAATCTTGTCACAATCCACAATTTATTTCTTCCTAATGCAAGGCAAAAAAGAAAGCATACCAATATCCATGGCACACGTATGATTAGACTAAGGAGGTGTTTGGTTCGTATTCGAGAATTGAAATAGGAATTATAAATTCTATTATTGATATAAATTTATATTATTACCCCTTACTTGTTTGGTTTGAAATAGAAATAAGTTTCATTATATTAATAAATTATTCAATTTGAAACCCATGTCACAAGTGGAGAACATCTAGGCATTTTCTAATCAAGACTTTCATTCCCATAGAATGATTCTAATAATGTTCAACCAAACAATATCTATGAGTATCATTAACTTTGATTCTCATTTCCCCTTTCATACCCATAAACCAAACACGTATTAAGTCATACAACCAGAAATGGACATATGCACATTCGTACAACGTGTATATTCAACAAAATGTTTAATGGTCAACTTTGTTAAAATTACATCAGATAATTTATGGAAATTTTGAATAATTATGTATAAAGTCTAGTAATTAATTATGTAAATCTATTGAAAATAAGAAGTAATTCAAATGACTGAATAAAATTTCAGCACATGAAAAGGAGTAATTAGCTAGCTAGGCATGTACAGGTATGGATGAACTCAATGTAGATACACAACCTTTCAAGCGATCAAGAATTACATTTTTGCTGACTAGCCCTGAATGAAGAGTAAGTGGGAGGCCTTCCTTCGCACACTCATCATACTTCTCTAGAGCTGATACTATCTCACTGAAATCTGGCCGACTTGTTTGGATTTGCCGCCCAGCACCGCTTTATAAGGTGTGCCAATGCTGCTTGGCAACTGGCTGGCATTGGTGGTCTTTCATTCTGAAATAATTTAAGGGATACAAACAAACACACACATGAGAAAGGTTACAAAAAAGTTGTAACACTGAGAAAAAAGTAGGATCCAGAGATCAATACATGAACTCGAAAAAAGGGAATCCGCAAGCAGGACTGTTGGATGATCCACAAAAACAGGGATTGCCTATTTGTGAATCATTCAACAGCTTCGCTGCTCACTCCGCACGGGAATCACATTGGCCAAGTTAAGTTTATTGTTATAGGAGAAGGGCATCTAGTATTTGATATATCTAACCTTCTCAGACACAGCAAATGCAGCTTGGACAGGGGTCATTCCTTGAAAGGGAAGCAAAGCAGTTGTAAGTTCCCAGAGCACAATCCCAAAGCTATAAACATCAACTTTTCGTGTATAAGGCTTCTCCTTGATCATTTCGGGAGCCATCCCGCAACGATAAGTTCCCATGTTTCCTTTGGCTTCGCGACACTGAGTTTCCAGGCATGATGTTCCAAAATCGGCTACCTTAACGCGCATCTCATCGTTTAAAAGCAAGTTACTTGATTTAAGATCTCTGTGGATGACACCTTGTGAGTGAAGATACTCCATTCCGCGGGATATATCGAGAGCTAAACGAAGAATAGTTTCTGTTGAAAGTGAATATGGCTCTTTCTTGTTGAGATACATCCTCAGAGTTCCCTGAGACATGTATTCTGTAATGATGCAGTATACAGGAGGCTTCTTGCAAGCTGCAATGAACTGCAGAAAGAACAAACTTGATTGTAAGTGTTTCCAAGCAGCTGCAGTAATTAACTATATTGGGTATTCGAAAAGCTGCCTAAGCTGACAGTATCTGGTATTTTTGGCTGAATGTGAAGTATTAATCTAATCTATCAAATAAATGGTTGAAGAATGTTTCTGTTTATCACTTCTATATTCAAATTTCATCACTTCATACTGGCAAGAATGATTAGTGAGTATAAGTAGGCATACAAAACGAAGTATTGAAAGTCAGGTACTCTGAGTAATGCCAATTTTGATGAAGTTCACACACATTTACTAGTTCTATCACACCAAATGTTCTCAGAATACTCTTTTCAGATTGCTTCCATTTGTATTAAGGAAAATGATTTACAAGACTACGAATTCAAGACCAGTTACCAATGCCAATCTGCATGGTAAAATCATATTGAACTGCCAACTAATCCCTTAATTTTAGATATTTAGTTGGATTTGGTTCCTTTTTTGTAGATCTAGTAACACATACAGGGGCTTTGTTACTTTGTATAGATGCACTGTTCCGTTAAGTACTCAATGAGGAAATTAGTGAACCAGGCATCAGTTCTGTATTTTGTTTCTGTGAGATAGCAAATGGAGTTCTCATAGAACTGAAATATATATCCTTTCTATCTTAGGACAAATTACAGTTTGTGATGATGACTTGGGCGTGCATTATAGACCATCTTGATGGCCTATCAGTTCAGAAATTATGTATCCACTGATAGATCATATAACTAAGTATTCTGTAATCAGTTCAGTTCTACAATTTGTATTGTCCTTGAACTATATTTTGTACCATAATCATATAGAAACATAAAAAGCAATACTGAAATTGACTGAATGATTCAATATACATAACGAACCTGAACTATATTGGGATGATAGAGACGCGAAAGCAGGGCAACTTCAGATTTGAATTGCTGTTCAAGCTTAGCTCTAGTCTCTTCCTTGTGAGTAGGAATTCTGACCATCTTCACAGCAACTGCTCTTTGCTTATAAATCCCTCTATATATCCTACTGTGTGCACCTGAAGCAAATTTGTTGCCTATAAACAACTGAGAAAGATCAGCTGTCCAATCCTCTTGATCTTCTTTAGATGCCTCCCAAGTCTCCACATTATCAGACTCCAATATCATTGACCATGACTCCAAACTGTCGAATCTCTTCCTTTCCATGTTATTTATAAGAATACTCTGTAGTATTATTCAACTGAGTTCTTGAAGATGATGAGGAGGGAATGGGTAGTGGATTTCTCTTAGACTTGCGCAGTCTAATTAATGGTTTAAAACACGACGAAGCCATCAGAAACTCCGAACCTTTACAAGATTTTCTTTTTTGGGCTTGATCAAAAAGCCTTTTTAGTCACAAACAACACATAATCTTGAATAATAAGTAGTGTTTTCCTTCTGAAAGTGTGAATTGATTTCAAGAAATGCATGAACTGATTCAGAAACATGGGATGATGGGACCTGAGTAAATACAAGAAAAGGGATGTTTTCTTTCATGTATAATATATATGTTAAAGAAGTATCTAATCAAATTAGATAAAGATAAAAAACTATCAAAAACTTGAGAAACAGGAAAACAAGAGAGAAATTGAGCAAGAAAAACCACACTTCTTCTACATTAGAATGATCACTTTGCATGACTACAAAAGAAAGATGTTGATGAAATGCTCTGAAGCTAGGAAAAGACCATCTTGTGAATTCAGATAAGGATTTTGGAGATTTTCACGGTTCATCAAAATTCAGAAAATGGAAAATCTTTTCCAGAAAGAAAAAGAGATTGTGAGGTAAACAATGGCCTTTTGTTGTATCATGAAATAAAGGTAGTTTGGCTTAGTAGAGACATGAACTAAAAGCAGAATTAATCAGGAAAGTCCCGTGAATTTTTGGTTCCAAAATAAAGTTACTATGCAAAGATGAGAGACTTCCACTTCTTTTTTTTTTCTTTTTTTATATATTATATATTTTTATTTTTTAAGAATCCAAGTATCCAACACCTTCTTCTATTCTTCTTTCAAGTCATTCAATGTCAACTTGTTCACTGGTAACAGGACTTCAAATTAATTATTGAAATATGTAAACAAAAGAGTACTAAGTTCGGTGTTCAATTGTCATGAAATGTGAGAAGTTGGCCAAATTTTAGCAACCATTTAGGTTTGAGGATAGAATCATAGAATCATATTTTGCAATGATCTAACTTGTCAAAAGGCAAGGATATCCTGAAGCACTTGTTTTACCAAAAGTAGTAAAGATCTTGCATATTTAATTTGTCTTCATCAATATTTTTGTGTTATGTGAAGCCACTAGTTTACAAGTTGGTTTGTGAAGTCATTGTCACACACTACTGTGAATAAATTGCACAGATTGTGTAGGATTGGTGATCTTTTTTATAAGATTTGACATACAATAATACTACAATATTGTTGTTCCTGTTCAAGATTTGATACAGTACATGAATAAATATTTAATGTGGTTTGAGATTTTGAGTACTTAAAATTTAATTTAATTACTTCGTCTATTGAGACCAAAAATTGATGTTACTTCTCTAGCAATGAGATGATGGACGGATTGAGGTACTATATGGTAATTATGAAAATTTGCACAGTTAAACCATTCCAAATTGGTAAATATACTCAGGTAGATTCAGCCTTTGGCCCAGTTATAGATTCTGTAATGTGGATTAAATTTTAGATAATCTATGACATCAGCTGATGTAAGCAAAAATTTTTAAAATTTAATTCTGACCACATGATCTACAGGTGGTGCCAAAAATCGGGTCTACCTAAGTATTTTCCTTCCAAATATATTATCTTATATGTCAAAGACTTACGTAAATCCAGTTTTTTGGTCCCACTTATAAACCCTGTGATGTGGATTAAATTTTAGAGAATTTATGACATCAGCTGATATAAACAAGATTTTTTAAAATTTAATTCTGATCACAGAATTTATATGTGAAACAAAAAATCAGGTCTACCTAAGTATTTTCCATCTTATATTGCACAAAACTTTATAGAAATATATATATATATATATGTTCAACGCAACTGTCGAATTCAATGCTCCAAAGTCCAAATTCCAATTTTAGAAGAGGAAAATGTGACCCATTTTAGAAATTTCATTATAGACATATGTTGCTTAAGCATACAGTAGATTTTGTTTGGGCTTCGAGGCCCATGATGTCATTAATATCCCACAACTGTTTTTTCATGGTGAGATGAACCACCCATGAAATCATTAATCTCCCAGGGGCTTTTAATTTGGACCTCATGGGCTTTTAGGCCCATGAAGTCATTAATCTCCCACAACTGTTATTTCATGGTGAAATGAAGCACCCATTAGTAGGGGTGAGCACCAATCCAATTAATTAAATTTACAACCATTTTTACTTTTAAATTTAAATTTCAAAATTAGTTAATCAAAATTCGGTTGATAAATTGGTCTGATCGAATTTTGAAATCGAAAATTGGTTACGAAATCAGAATTGAGTTATGAATTCGAAATTAACTGATTTTCGAATTCGAAATCAATTCGGTGAATAACAAACTAACGACCTTTCAAGAAAAATATTTAGTATTTAATTTGCAACATTACATCTTCTGTTTAACTAAATATACTTTTTATATAATATGATCTTACAAACTAATACTATAATTTTACTTATAAAATACATATAAAGTCGCACAAATTATATTATATATACACACAAATACAAATATAAGTATATATACATTTATATATTTGCAGTCCTATTATAAACTTTATATATATACTTTATATATGTATAAAATATTAAGAAAACATGTATACATTCAATTATAATATAGTTTTGATGGTATAGAATTATAAACTATTTATTACTAGTTAGATTTTGTATTAGATAAGTTTTTCATTTGTTATATAAAGAATTTTAGTCCAATATCAATAGTTCTAATTAGTGAATATGATTAATCAAATTTGAAATCAATTACTAAATTTGAATTTGGTAAGTCAAATTTTTTTACATTAAGTTAGAAATTGAAAATCATTAATAATTTAAAACTAATTTTCAAATTATAATCAAATTATTTCACTGATTAACCGATCTATCCACGGCCATTGTAGGCTTATAGCTAGTAGTAGATATTTATTTTGGGTTATTAGCAAAGTCCCCTCCTGCACCCTTCCTTAATCCTTCCCGCCCGTAACTTCAATTTTTCGTATAAAAGGCCCTACAGACTGGTGCAAATTCGTTTCATTTTTTTCTCTCTCGCTTGCTCTCAAATTTCCAGAAGGTTCAGTTTTCTTCTCCATTTTCTCTACAAATTAAACAATTAGCTAATATTTTTATTTGCTGATAAAATTTTCTCTCTCTCTGAATCCAGAAATTCGAAGAAATCCAAGTTTGCCCTATCATCGAAGGTACGTTTATTCTCAATTAAGAGAATGTACGTAAATTTATCGTAATTTCTTAATTTATGATCAGTTATTGTTAATTTTACGTTGAATTTTCCGATCTCATATTTATTAATTAATTATAAACTGATAAATATTAGCCACAGTTTTTGTTTTTTCCTCTAATAAATTTGCCTAATTTTATATTTTTTTTCTTTATTTTTGCTGAATTTTATGAATTCTGTCTACTTAGTTATTAGCTGATAAAATTTGCCTCAGTTTTAGTCTCTCTCAATTTTATGATTTAAATTTTATGCTTTTCTCGATTATTATTACGGTTAAGAATCGCTAAAATTTGAATATAATACGACGTAGTATTGCCAGATTCGATTCTTGATCTTGTTATCCTTTGATTTGCTATTATTTTTAAATGACATAGTATCATGTCTTTTTTTTGTTCAAGTAATTTGGTTAGATTTGATAATAATACGCAAATGTGTGAGAGCTGCCTGATTTGATTGATTACTGATCGTGTTATTATTTAATTTCATTAAATTTAAATAAATTTTATGCAGTGATTTTTCAAGTACAAGGTGAAATGGAAAATGAAGAATACAATGAGACTGCAAAACGCATGAAACCTTCAGTATGATTCAGTAACTTTGGCATTTTCTGAATTTTGTAAAAAGCTAATTTCAAATTCGGTTTTTAGATGATTATAATTTGGTTGTGTAATTTAATCGAACAGATGGACGACAATGCAATGGTAAAGGTTTCAGGAGAAGAAACTGAGGGTGAGGGTGATGCCCTTGTCGGTTCTGAGCAAATGCTGCTGGAAATTGCTCAAATTCATGAGAAGATCAATCGCTTTACTCAGCTGGTAGCTTTTGCTTATGAGTTAATTTGCCTTTAAATTTGTGATGGATTTGATTATTTTTTTATGAAGGTGTCTGAGCTGCTGGAATCAGGGAAGTCAATGTTGAAGGATCTGAGTAATGAATTCGAAGAAAGATTGATTCTGTGAGTCATTTAAAATAAGAGTGGTTTTAGAACCTCAAGTTGTTAAGATGAGGTTGTAAAAATGCTTTTCTGAAGCATATTTATTTGTAGAATTCACAAGGAACAGATGGATAAGTGGGAGGAGGAAATTCAGGAACTACGTTTGCTTGAATGCCTCAAATGAAGAGACTAATGCTGTTTTGCAGGATGCTAAATGTCTACTTCAGAATGTTCGTGGTGAATCTTGAAGGTAAAAAAGAGATTCTGTTATCATTGTTTCCAGAGATAGAAACACCTATTACCTGATTTTAATTTAAAGCTTATTCTTAACATTAACATCTTTTGAACTGTGCCAATACAATTCAGGGCCTGAAAGTGCGTTAAGGTTTTTGGTTGCAACTATATCAACATTCAGAAGAATGCTTATTTGGGACTTTTTTCCCGCCTATTTTTAATAGATGCAGCTAGGATTAAACTTGAGTTACAGACATACTGATGATGAAAGTTTTGCAAATTAGCATTGAAGTTTTCTGACACGTGTAAATAAGTTTTATCTTCTGTTTTCAGGGTTTCGATCTAGGAACATGTAACGACCAAGTTTTTAGATAACAGAATCTAGTACTGATTCATCATCATGCTTGAGATTTGATGTGATTCATGGACATGGTGACGCTGACTCTATGTCTTACTTTTGCTTTAATGATTTGCTGAATGTATTAAGCACCTGCTGTCAAGTTTCAAAATCCTTTCTCATAAACATTTGTCCTTAGTGTCTGCTTCTTGTGACTGAAGATATCGAACTTCTGTAATTAAAAATTTAGTTAGTGAACTTGTACCTGTGCATCGTTTTATGCATATCTTTTAGCTGGAAGGTAAAAGAAAGTTTATCCTTTTCACTGCATCTAGGTGGCATAAACAGGCACCCTTATTGTCAGTGTCAACTAGATCTATGAACATTTACTTGTTCATTGTTAAGATGATGTTCTCATTATTCTTTGTTGCAGGTTGTTTGGGGGCACTGGATCTGCATTTCCGGGACTTGGTTATAGATCATATGAGGTTATATATACTGATAGTGTCAAATTTTGATTGGATTACTAAGGAAAAATGCAAAAAACAAGTGTAGCTGCGGAGTTGCTAATGCAGATAGAAATACTTTTAGCAGTCTTTGTATGCGCATGCAACTCAGAAAAAAACAAAATCATTGAGAATATTTTTTGGTCGGACCTTGGCCCAGTTGAAATCAGCGTGATAGAGTTGACAGCTTGCTGCCCTTGCTCCAGTTTCGTTTTTTCTTTTTATTTTCAGTAAATAAAAAGCATGATATAGCTAATGGTTTTGAAAGATTAGAAGACAGGGTTATGGCTGCATTTGTCTCCTCGTGGATTATTATCCTGTTGATGCTGTAACTTTGTGCTAATTCTTGACCATGTACAAGAGCATCGCTGCTTATGCTCAGTGATCGGGATGCAAATTCAGGATTCTTGAGCTGTGAAGCTACGCCTACTTTTGCTCTCAGTTCTGACAGCAGCAGAGTTCCACAAGTACCTATGACATGAGTTCCTTTTGCCTCACCATGAAATGGGGCATGAAAGAATATACATATGTAACCTTGGGATCATTATCAATATCATTGGGGTGTGGGTCTGCAGACGTTTACAAGGATAAGGTTCTGCTATGGTCAGTCTCTATTCATGCTTTAGAGTCTTGGTTGTGGTAGCTTTGAGGAAAATTAGGAGCATTATTTTTTTAAGGAAAAAAATTATGAAGAGGGTAGGTTATTCTCAATGAGTACTTTTAACTTATAGTGATGCTTATATATTATTTACTAATGGACAATTGAAAATAGAAAGAATTGAACCAATAAATTTTTTTAAGATAAATTGCTCTCGCTTATTAAGTCAACTATGTTGGCGGAAATTAGAAAACTTTGGTTGGGGTCACTTTGCACATCTGCAGAAATGCCAGACTGTCACGAACTTTGTATTGAAAATGGAAAAAATAAAAAAATAAAAACAAAAAGAGTAGTGTACACATGCACACATTTATAATAGTATTTGAATGATGTCCGGGAGGGATTAACCTCCAAATGATTGGACAAAGCTTTTTGTCTAACCTTGATTTAGCAATAATATATGTTGATTTTGTTTGAACTATGTTCCACTCAATGCATGATTTAAACATGGATTAAATAAGCGTCGCATTTGATTTTTATAATGTGTAGTGATAGTGATTTAAGATTAATTGCCATACAAGTAACAGTGGCGTGATTAAGTGCACAAAGAACTGCAATTTTACATGCAAGAAAACACTGAGAGCACTTTGTGAATCTAAGATCAAGAAAGCACAAGATCACCCACCACCTCTTTTTTTTCATTAGATCTGATAATGACGTCAATTACTTTAAAATTTCTTAAACTTTTCCTAATGAAGTCTCTTAATAATCATTGAAACAAATGAATTACTTACTAATCAATCAGGTAGTTAATTTTCCCTTATTGTTAACGGTGGAGGACAGTCAAATTCTCCTCCCAACAAAAAAGTCTTGCTCTAAGTGGAATGCTATTTGGTGGAGTTGTTGACCATACACATCCCATTTGAAAGGGAAATAAATCGAGTGGACTGCCATCTTCAACTTCAAGATCTAGTATACTACTTAAATTGGTTAACATTTTACTACCAGATTTATCGGTCAAATTTGAATAACTATAAATGACCTTAGTTATTTTCAGAAATCTAATGATTTACACCCTTAAAATATAATATTTTTACACTTTGCACAGTAAAATATTAATTTTGGCATTAACTACCTTAAACTTTTAATTTTAACACATTACACCAGTAAACACTATTAATGACTCATATATCTTCAATATTTTACTCAAGTTTTGAAAATATTCTTATTGACAAACAAAGTAAGTCGAATATATAATTATATAAATCTAAATATGCACACAAGACAATACTTTGTGTCTTCGCATGGTACTTTTATTATAATACATTAGAATATTTCATGACCTAATAAAAATATATTATTTATATCAATACAAACACCTTGATTATTGGATTGAGTGTGAATTAATAATTAAGGGTATTTTAAGAAGTTAGGTAAAATAATGAATATATATAAGTAACTATAATGTGTTAAAAATTAAAAATTAAAAAGTGGGTTAATTGCTTAAAACTTTGAGATACAAAGGATATACAAAACTATCATAGTTTAGGAGTACAAACTATAATTAACCCTAAAATATTTTCATGACCACATTTTTTTCTTTTCATAATGTACATGCTTGCTTAATTAGAAAACAAAGAAAAAGGTGCGTTTTATCATATAACGGTTTTCGTAGTCGGCACAAGTACTAACAGCTTTTTCAAAGCATATGAATACAAGTCAATCTATTTCAAGCATAGATTGTTTGGAGTTGTAAGTGTAAATTTAGATAATAATTTGCAATTATCGGATTGCGACTGATGTAGTCTGGTTTAGATTAAATTTTACTAAAACTGTTTTTTTTTTTTTTTTTCTTTCAAAAATAAGTATACATAATTCGCGATCTAATGTGAATAAAAAATTTAAGATGTACCAAACCTATTGAGCGAAGCCTTAATAATTAAATAGAGAAAAATTTTATGACCCCGTATTATATTATTATATTTTAAAAATTATATTATATAAATATTTAAAATATATAATCTTATATTACATAAATATTTAATGATATAACGACATAATAAATAAAGAGCAAACTTTTTATGTATTGTCAATGTATAAAAATTTTTACATTATTAAATCTAAATACATGATACGTGCATTGTTTAAATCTCAAAAATTACTTTAACATATGTATTATGCATTTAGATATGTTGGTGTAAAAAATTTTATACACTAACATGTAAAATTTGCTACACTTTATGCTCACACATGAATACGTAGATTTTACTCATGAGTATTCCCTTCTAGAGATGACCAAGTTTCCGGTTCCGGAGCCACACTGTCGGATAATTGGCGATTTTGGAATCAGAACTAAAATTGTGTGCAAAATTTCGGTTTTAATTTTTTATTTTGTGAACCAGAATCAGAATCAACTAAAATAAAAAATTCTTAATGAGCTTATTATAGTCTTATAGGCCAATATAATTGATACATTTAATTTTTCTTTATATTATCTTTTAATATAAATTGTCTTAAATGTATCTTTATTTTAGTTGTTAATGTCTGATCGATAAATAATGTAATAATATACTTTTTTCTTTAAAAATAAAGTTTATAATTAAAATATAAATAAAATATAATTTTTTATTTCTCGTCTTAATTTATATTAATTTTTTTAATATTATAATTTTTAATTATTTTTTATTTTTTAAAAAAACTTTAAAATCGAAAGTGTGATCAAAATCAAAACTAATCGAAATTGTCGGTGTCAACATCAAAACCGAAATCTATTTTCAAGATTTTGATTCCGATTCTACTTCACTTCAGAACCAGAGACGATTTCAAAATCGTAGTTAGGACTATTCCCTGCCCTACGATGAAAAGGATGGTTGATCTGAACTGCCATAGCCATTGAATTCCTTTTACAATCATATTTATCCACGGGATTCCATTCCATGAGAAAAAATAGACCCCACATCACAATTGGGACCCAATCACCACATGGAGCCTTCCAAATCTAACGGTTTAAAATCCATCACCTCCACACTACACTACCCTCCAACTTGTCACCGTACACAAAATGCCAATTCACTCTCAATTCAAACACTTCCATTCCCCAGAGTGTACACTACTTGTATTCGGGGGCAATGATATTGCCACAACACTTTTCTTAATGCCACTGCACCTTGCTCACTAAATGACTATTTTACCCCTCTCGTGCAACTCTTTCATGCAGGACCCACGACGACTCCAGCATCTCCCACTAATCACCCATCCGTCCTCCCAAAGTCCCAAGCCTCCTATTCTCCGTACATAGCCACCGACCGGGACCAATTTTATAAAAAATGACGATTTTTGAAATTTATCATGCACATGTAATTGTTTATTAAGATATTTTAAAATTATGAATATAGCACTTGGTAAGTGTGTAATCTATTTGATCACGCACTTTAAGGTCTAATTTTTTTTTAATATGGTGATTTCGCAAACAATATCTGTTTGCCTCCCTACATTATATGAGTAATTACACTTTACCTCCTAAATTATAAAAATAAACAGTTTGCCTCCAAATGACACCTATTAATCTATTATTAATATTAAAATTATTAAGATATTCAAGTTAAATGACTAAAATACCCTTGGTATTATATTTTGATTTTTATATATTTAAATTTTGATAGTGATGTGATAATTATTTAAAAATAAGTAAAAATAAACTATATAATGTTTCAATGTAATCTATACTAATGTGTTTCTTGGTTAAATTTTTAATATTTTTTAATTTCATTTTATATATTTCAAATTTGAATGTTTAACTACAATGATAGAATAATTTTTAAATGAGTTTGTTTCCTATAAAACATTTTTCTGTAAAGGTCTCATATGAAAATAAAATTTTTATTAAAGTTTGAGATTTTTTCGATATCTCTTAATATTTTATACTTCTAATATTTAGTCAATTCTGTGTGCATGAAAGCAAGATAAAAGATTTACAATACAATATACAATCATAAATTTGAATTTGGATGAGTTCTTCTTGCCTATGACTTGTGACGTATTCTTTGAACAATTATTGAAGCATTTAGGTAAATGAAAAGGGAGAAATAAATGCCCTTTGTGTGTGATGGGGTTTTTTGGGAGCCATGAATAAGAGAAGAAAACTTGCTATCTTCGAGAGGGTAGTTTTGTTATTTAATAAAAGATTGCTGTGGCAATAAGAAAAGTGGTGTGGCAATATCATTGCCCTTGTATTTGTACTGTATTTATTGCAGTATACAGAACCGACAAGACAGTAGACACCTGGACAAAGACAAAAACGTCATTATAACAAAACCCAGCCCCTTTTTTGTATTTTCACAAAACACCTCTCCACCTGTCCACCACCATTACTCTCTTCAACTCTCACCTACAAACACACACTCAGACACTGTCACTACTCACTTCACTCTGCACTTTCTTCACTTTCTTTTTTTTTTTTTGTTAAAAAAAAACTCTCCCAAGAAAACAAAAATTAAATTAAAAAAAAAAAGGAAAGAAAGGATGAGTGGTCGGACCGGGTCGCACCAGTTGAGCAACGGGTTGTATGTGTCGGGTAGCCATTTGTACCCGAACAGCAGCAAAAAGAGCGGCAACCGACAATGGCTTCCCGCGCTGTCCCATATACCGGCGGCGATGTTAAGAAATCCGGCGAGTTGGGCAAAATGTACGGTATCGACTTCACTTCTTCTGCAGTTGGGGACCACCATGGCTCTGGGGGCCCACCTTCTCTGAAACCATTGTCGAGGCACTCCTCGTCCTCGCAGCACAACAGTGGATCTATCAGATCCGGTCCGAATTCAGGCCCAATGGGCCAGAAAACCGGTAACTCCGGCCCCATGCCCAAGAGGTACACCTCTTCGTCATCCTCCTTTTCCGGGCCCATGACCCCAATTCAGCCCACGGGGCTGATCACTTCTGGCCCGTTGGGCTCTGGAGCCGGTGCCCGGAGTGGCCGGTCCGGCCAGCTCGAGGCTTCTGCCGGGCCGACCACCAAACCTTCTTATGGTTCCGCTGTCACCAGCTTGAACGATGACACCAAGTATGGGTTTAGGGTTTCGAGGGCGGTCAATAACAATGTGGGTGTTTCTGATAGTGGTGGTGATGGGGTTGGTGGTGGGGGCGTTTTTAATTGTGGCGGTGAAGAAGTCGGTGGTTTTGGTGGCCGTGGCGGCAATTTTAGCTCCGATTTTGATCATCATTTTGTGGAATTTTGCATACAAGAAGAAAGGGTTATTAGGGTACTTAAGGAGGTATCCAGATGCTGAGCTGAGAGGTGCTGGTGATGGGCAGTACGTCAAGGTCACCGGGGTAATTTCACACATTTTATATTTCATTCAAATTTGTCATGTGTTTTACTATTTAACTGTGAATTTAGTTGGTAATTGAGTTTTTAATTTATTTGTATTTAATCAGGGGTAATTGTGATTGGTGTTGATAGTTTCTTGTTTGTGAGGTTATCATTGAATTGACTATTTTGGCCCTGAAGGTGTTATCTTTGGATATCTCATGCAAAATGTGATGTGACAGTATTTGCGGGCATTTCAATTTTGGAAATTATTGTTGGAGGGTCTTGCAACTTTTAATGCGATAACGGAAATTTCTAGGTGTGGGTGGCTTCTCATTGTGCGGATTATCGGATTACCATTGTAAAAGCCAAATATTTGTTTTAATGGCTAATTCTTTTGGCGGCTTATCGGTGTAGGGTCTCGAGTGTTCAATTTGTCGAGGTTAGACGGAAATCGGACAAATCTTTTAATGATGGGATGAAAAAATTGATTGGCAATCAAAATATTTGTATTAATTGCTAATTGTTTTGGCGGCTTGTCGGTGTAGGGTTTAGGATGTTGAATTTGTTGAGGTTTGATGTAAATCCGAAAGATCTTTGGCGGCTTGTCGCTGTAGGGTTTAGATGTTTGATTTGTCGAGGTTAGACGTAAATCAGGCAAATCTATTAATGATTGGATGAAAAAATTGATTGGGTCAAAACTGGGTGGTTAATTGTTTTGTTTTGTATGCGTCTTTGACATGTGTTTCTTGATACTTTTCCTGAGTCAAAATGTGCGTGAATTGATTGGCTCTTCTTCTGATGACTCAAGATGTTTTATGTTAATTTACGAAGTGGCTGTCAATAAATTTGGTGAATTTAAAACTCCCTTTATGGATTTAGCTGTAAAGTCGAGTATCGTAATTACACATGGCAAAAAGAGGCTAAAGAAATTTGTTTTTGCTGTCGCTACTTGCAATTTGTAGAAAAAGAATTCCCGGTTGTTACTATTGGTCCAAAGGGAACTCGGGAGAGCGTCATGTAGACCTATATATAGTAAGTGCTGTAAATTTTTGTCTACATCGATTATCCATTTGACTCCGTGTCCTTATACTATTAGAAGCTTCGACAATTCTACCACTGCGTATGTTCTGCATGGAGTAACAGATATTTCCTTTCCCTTTGGTTGAAGAAAGCTCAGATATTTCCTTCTAAGATTTTACCAATTTGAAGTGTTTAAATGCAAAAGGAAATAACCGAGTGTCACTGGACCTTTTGTTATGTCAAATGTGGCAATCATTGTGCTATGCTTTTCACAAATGTCCAATATACATCAATTGTAGTATATACGTCGACAGAATTGCATGAATACAGGGGATGGGTGGGAAAATCGGCAAACAATAAACACCGTTTCTTTTCATGGGGATGTAGACATTCAGAGGTCAGTTCTAATATCAGGAAATTAATTGTTTGAACATATTGATCTTGTTATGTAATAAAAATTGATACCAAGAGTTAACCACAAAAGGTTATGGTACCATGAACATTTTCCGTGTTTACCATGTGAAGGTAAGAAATATTGTTGGTTCATGGCTACCATAACCTTCTGCTTTACTGCTTTTTAACAGAAATATGTGGCTGACTTCTACATTTCGGACTTCCAATCTGGTTTAAGAGCTCTAGTTAAAGCTGGGTATGGAGCTAAGGTAACTATTCCATGTTAATCTAATTCATAAATCTTTATTTATGTATTTCTATTAGATGTGAGGTATATGACGGACGTATACAACTAAATTGTCAAGATTGTATAAAGTAGCTATGCCGCCAAACCACATTGTCTATACTTGCAGAGGATTTCAAGCATGCCATATAAGATAACATGTAGAAAGATAGATCTCACAATATGTGATAGATGTGTAAATTATGACAAATCTAATTTCTGTTATATGTTGGCTTTTATGGATACTTATGAATGTATAGAAGTTACCAAAAAGCAGTTTGTGCGTCTAGGCAGTGTTTGTTGCGCTGATATTATTTCAGCATTTTGACCATCAGTGGCTGACTTCTACATTAGCGGACTTCCAATCTGGTTTTTGGATAAGGGGAGAACGAGTCTAAGTTAGAAGCTGGGTTTTACACTGGAGCTAAGGTTCAACTCCAATGGTACGATAGAACCAAACAATGTTTTCTTTCAGTTGCATGTATATAACAAAGTGAAACAGGAAGATAATCTAATAACCAAAAAATAGAAAATAAAGAACATCTTCGCTGAGGCTTGAATTCCGTTACCGAGAGCCTCTCAAGTGATGACCGTAAATTCCATTGCAGGTCGTGAAGCTCTCAAAATGGAAATATGAAGAAAGTTATGACAATAATGAAACCCTAAACCTGTCTCTTATACACATCTAGATGTGGCTCTTGCCAGCCAAATTACATAATTTCATGAAGTGGGATATATAAGCCATTGGTGCAACATAGTTTACACGAGTATCTGGAGCCATCTATAGGGCCTGCCACAATGTTGAAATTATGATTTGTGTCCCGATTTTGGGACAAAATGTAAGACCTTATAGTTGTACTTGATGTATCTTACATTCTAGCCATGGAAGACTCTGGATTGATAGCCAGCAATACAGGGAATACAAGTAAGGAGCTGCTTCCTGTTGACAAAACCTACAGTTTGATTTTGCATACATCCAATAACATATTTTCAATAAATCGGAGGAGAGAGGAGATCTAAAAATTATGTTGACAAAAGTGATTAGAAAAGGACAAATTTGCTAATTCAAGCTGGAAGTAATATCATCATCTAAATTTCATGGCCATATTGCTAAACATAATAGTCTATTCACGGTGGAATACTCCTGGCTTACTTGTATAGAGGTATTTCCCATAGCTTGTCAAGAACTGACTCTTTAGTGTTTGGAGATGGATTCATTTGATACAACAACATCTAGATTTTTCATATTTCTCAGAACATAGTTTATCAACCACAACGCTAAATAGAAATTTGTTAAAGCAAACTTAAGTTCTCTTTATTTTAGCTTTATGTAAACAAGGGGAAATATCTAGAGAGGCCACATAGACTCTACTTGAATAAAAGAGATACTGTGTTTCAGTAGGTTGTGTGAACGGAAGCCATTCTTTTCAGATTTACTACAAGCCCTTTTGACACCATGCTGATATTAGTGGTTGTTCCTTGTATGGCAGGTATATCAAAGAAGGAAGCACTGTAAGTGTCATGGGAATTGTCAGTCGCCATGAGAATGTGCTTATGATTGTCCCGCCCACAGAGCCCATATTTCTGGAAGGGGCTGATAAATCAGACACAATGGATCCGACTGCCTTCTACGAAACATTTATATTGACATTCAATGTCTCTTATACACATCTAGATGACATGTGATGGAAAGTCAGACTGCTGACGTTATCCCTGTATAGATATGTCAATGCTCATTGCTTGAAGTTCTGTTTACCGCACATACAAGTATACAGTGGAAGGGTGAATCAATCAAATGTGTAACCCGCCAAACCACATTGTCTATACTTGCAGAGGATTTCAAGCATGCCATATAAGATAACATGTAGAAAGACAAATAGGATGTGTGCCGACAAGTTGTCGTGGTGCCTTTTAACTTTGATGGTATTCTTCGTATGCATATTCTGCTTCTGCATTCTTTAGATTGATTCTATTCTAGGTCACATATGAAAGTAAGCATCTGTGGTTAAACTAACTTGAATAGTTGAATACATTATTGAGCTGATGTGTCTCAGGCTTTGAACCAACCGAGTTGTATGTGTGATGTATATGTTGAACATTCTTTACATTATTAATTTGGATAAATCTTTTTTAACTATCCTTACGTTGTAACTATTTTTCTTTGTGTTTGCATTCAAATGAAGACTTCATGGAAAACGGTCATTGCATTATACTGTTAGCTGTGAAAGTCATTGGTTGGATAATAGCTAATGAGGGTATTACCAGAACCAGAACTCCTTCTCTCTCAGTTTCTGAGATACGCCTTGCCTTACCATTTCTGAAATGTGTATCCAGAAGCAGATATTCAGGAAGACTTGGTTTAACTTTATTCATTAGCAGAACTGATTATTTTAGTTTTTGGATAAGGGGAACAAGAACGAGTCTAACCCCACCTTTAGCCCAGAACTGTGTTTTACACTGAGGGTTCAACAGGTACGATAGAACCAAGGGGCACTATTGGGAATACCATTTCTTTCAGTTGCATGTATATAACTTGAAAAGCAACCTCAACCGATAATCTAATAACGAAAAAATAAAAAATAAAGAACATCTTAGTTGAGGTGAATTCTCGGTTAGCCCAGAGAGTGATATGGTAAATTCCATTGCCGGTCGTGAAGCTCTCAAAATGGAAATATGAAGAAAGTTATGACAATAAGCACATTATTTATGGCAAACATTTTGCGAAAGGCATACTTAAACTAAAAAAGATCGGTTGATTGATATCCCAATAGCAAACATTTTTCTCTTTTTTCTCCCAAGGATGAAAGCATAAGCCAAATACATGGTGACAAGTTTCTTGGACACTCAAAATACACTATGTTGAAACATGAACTTCTATTCTCAGGGGCTTAATCAATTCTTTCTATTCCACTACATCAGAATGAAAGTATTACACTTGCTTTCAAGTTATCTACTAAATGTATCAAACCAAAAGAAAAAAATAATATCAACGGAAGTAGTAGAAAGAAAAAGGCATCCTAATAGTCAGTTCATTGGAAATGAAGAAAATGCACAGCAAAAGACTTTATGCAACCAAAAGAGAAGTTAATGTAATCATCTTTCAGGCATTTCATGCAATTATTGAGTACTCTTGCAATGGTGGGTCCTTAATGGAGAGATACATTCACACAAAACTCCGAGCCTGTTAAGCAATGTCTTGTCTTCTATGGCCTTCCTCTGCAAACAAACCAATGTGATGGGATTCCACAATTGAGTGAAAGGCATCAAAATTTTCAAATCAAGAAGTAACATGTACATAGAAATATTTAAGTCTTACAAACATCGGCACTAGTGGTAATAAATGCAGCAAAATGTGTGGGCACAAAGCCAGGTGCAACACAGTTTACACGAGTATTTGGAGCCATCTCAGCAGCAAGGGCCTGCAATGCACAATGTGAAATTTGAATATGATGCTCCCGATACAATATTTTTCTCCAACAAGGGTATCAAACAAAATGTAAGACCTTGGTTAGCCCAAGTAGGGCTGTCTTGGTCACCCCATACATAGCCATGGAAGACTCTGGTTGATAGCCAGCAATAGAGGAAATAAGAATTACAGAAGAACCCTTCTTCATGCAGTAAGGAGCTGCTTCCTGTCACAGAAAAATGCCACAACCACAGTTTGATTTTGCTACATCCAATAACTTCAATAAATCAAGGCGATCGAGATCTAAAATATGTGGAAAAAGTGATTAAGAAAATGACAAATTTGTGCTAATTCAAGCTAAAGTGTCATTTATTGAATAATAAATCATTTCTCATCTAAACAAATGAAGAAATATTGCAAAAAACATGCTAAACAAATAATAGTATATTCACGAAGTGTTTTAGATTATCTACTCATAAACATATTGGCTTACTTGCAAAACAAGTATAGAGGACTTCACATTTATTTCCCATAGCTTGTCAAGAACTGACTCTTTAGTTTCCAAAATGGAATCAACAGATGGATTGGCAGCAGCATTTGATACAACAACATCTATTTTTCCATATTTCTGCAAAACACCAGTTATATCCCCAACGTTAAAGGAAATTAGTTATAAGCAAACAAGCATTTGAAATTACAATAAACAATAAACATATAGGGCACAAAGAATGCGAAAGAGGTGAAAAAGAAAGGATGCGTTCAAGCTTTTCAAGATGATAAAGGAGAGAGCTCTAAAGTGCTCGAATCTTCTAGTGCTTAATAACTATGTCAATTGAAAGAAAAGTATAAAATCATCTAACATGGTAGGCATAAAAAATTACAAGAGAATGATCATCCATACAGGACCACATAAACGAATAAGAGAAATTCTAATTGGAAGGGGCTGATAAATGCGCCAAAAAAGAAAAGACACAATGGAGACTGCTTTCACGAAAAATTTAATTGCAAAAGAAAGGAAGAAATGGAATATGTCAAATTTTTACCATATATGACAGATGGAGGCAACAACTACTGTAGTCGAATTCTCTCTCTCTCTCTCTCTCTCTCTAACACACACACACACACACACAAACACACACTCTCTTTCCCACCTCTCTCTCTCACACACACACATACAGGTAAATTGACGATCACTTTCTCAGACTTTATTATCACAGGGAACGGTGAAGTATATCCCTATATCTTCACATAGCAGACAACTAAAAAAGAATGAGGGAAATTCTTGATCCCACCTTGCCCACTATTTCATAATTTCTTAGTATAGATAGGAGGAAAATTATCATGTAGGAGTGTAAGAAAATATTCCAACCGTTTGGAACTCTCTAGAATTTTACATTTTTGTCCAAAGACAGGTGGACAACATCATAGGTTTGTGAAGAAGTGAGACTTACAGAAAGGGAAAAAAAAAAAAGAAAGTTGTCCTCATAGAGAAACAATGCATTACTAACCCATGCAACTTAAAGTAAAACCATAGTAAGCTTCAACCAAAATGGTACCCTAAAGATAGTTCATCCACGCATCAACATTACAATTAATTCGCTTACGCCCTTTTAGCTAAAGCAAAGCATTGTCTTTTCCAGCACTAAAAACAAAAACTACCACCTTTCGCGGTTACATTCTAAAGAATGGCAACACATACTAAGACTTTTGGATTTACCGTCCTTTCTTTTTTGGTGCTTAAAGTTGGTTATTCAAAAAGTGATGGTCACAGTAGGAGAGGCCAAACAAAATAAGTGTGTGTATATACATAGATATGGATACCAACATTTGCTGCCACTAAGAGAATCCTATATGACTGATGATGAAACCGATCAACAATTTGAGCTGGAAAATTTAACCAACTTCGTGATTAAATAGCACAGCATAGCCTCCTCTAATAACAAATAGTAATTTTAATCAATTAAAACCTCAGAATTAAAAGAAATCAACTGCAGGCATCATAGGAGAAACTAAAAGGGCACTGATAAATTCTACTACTTTAGATACCAATCAACCACAAGACCACCATATCAATTTAGTAAATAAAAAAATAAAAATACTTCACCTCGGTGAATGGTCTTTTCAATCAGATTCTTCCTCTGCTGAGGATTTGACACATGACATACTAATCCATAAACCTCAATTCCTTTTGCCTTGAGTTTTTCCACTGCCTCATCAACATTTATCTGCCAAAAAAAAATCAAAACTTCCTCCTCAAAAGCAAAAGAAAAGCAAACAAGCCCCACACCAAATCAAATTCAACTACAGCCTTCAAGAAAAATTCCAAACAGCAAAATATCCAAAACCCAGATGAGAATTTGATTAAAAATTCAAACTTTACCAATAAACACAAAGATCAGAGGTAAAATAAATAAATGGTCTGAAAGAAACAAGAGCAATAACCTGTTTGCGAGAAGAAATGACAACAGATGCACCTTCTAATCCAAGCCGCTCTGCAATACCAAAGCCAATACCCTGAGTTGAAGCTGTCACAATTGCAACTTTCCCTTGAAATCTTTTGCCTATTTTCCCCATTAGTTTCTACTTTCTTGGGTCTTCTGGGATTTTTGAGATTTTAGTTTCAGACACAAGGTAAACTGTGTAGAACTTCAATTAAATGGGTTCAATTTTTCCTTTTTTTTTTTTTTTAAATTCCCTTTCTTGGTCTTCTTGGTATTCACACCTGATAAAACAAATTAAATTTTGGTTTGTTTAATAGGTTATTATTATATTTTTTTACTTCATTCTCCAGAGGAATATACATGGATATGCCGAGTCTAAGTTAAAGCTAGATACAAAAAGAAATGGAAATATTTAAGTAGACTGATTTTTAATTTTATTTATAAATTATGTGGTGTAAATTAAATTTTATGAAATTTATGACATAAGTGAATATAAGCAAAATTCTCTGATTTTGAAATTTTGATGAGGTCAAAAACTTGTGTTATAATATTTTTCAACCACATTTAAGGTTTGTTTATGTTAAATCTAACTTCAATTTTACTAATGTACGTGTTTCAACTATCAACCTTTTATCGAAATAGTTTTAAAATTAGAATATCCGTTGAATGACGAATTATTCACTCGGTGTTATATTAAGCAAACTATTTTGTTATAAACTACGATTAAGAATAAGTAGTATTATCATATATCACTCATGATTGAATTAGAAAATAGTGATAGAAAGCAATATAATGTAAAGTAATAATAAAAAAGAAGAGATTCTCACTTTTTTTAATTTCATTCTATTCACTTAAACCTCTATTTATGAGCTTGAAGTTCACCCATGAGTAAATATAGGTTACATGAATTACATAGGATAGTAAGAGTTATATGAAATAATGTAGAAGATCATGGGATGAATCATGGGGATAATAAGATTGAGAGTTACAAAAATTGATGTGTACATCATGAGATATTCATGGAGAACATAGGTAGACATCTACTAAATGATTCATAACACTCTCTCTTGTACGTCAATCTTTAAGAAAAATGTTTCGTTAAAACCTTATTAGGAAAATCCAGTAAGATAAAAGTTTAGGATAGAAAGAGAGTACATTTTATTAAATATGACACTGTCTCGTTAAAAACCTTACCAAGTAAAATTGAATCCAACAGAAGAAAAAAAAGAAAAAAAAAAACTTTGGTTAAGGAAAAAAGAGTACAGTGTATAATTACTCCCCTTCTTAAGTACATTATTTGACATCTTTTAGTAGACGCATTCCAATCTTATGAACTAACTTTTCAAATGTTGAAGTCAATAGTGACTTTATGAATAAATTTGCCAGATTGTCACTTGAGCAAATTTGTTGAACACTAATCTCACCATTCTTCTGAAAATCATGAGTGAAATTTTTTTTTGAAGAAATGCGTTTTATTCTATCGCTTTTAGTGTATCCTTCCTTTGATTAATGCACGCAGTATTATCCTTGAACAAAGTGGTGGGAACTCCCGCAAACCACATGTTTCTCGAAGATGATGGATTACAAATCTTAACCAAAAATACTCCTGACTTGCTTCATAAATTGCTAATATCTAAATATGATTAGAAGACGTGACAGTTATGGTTTGTTTCACTAAACACCAAAAACTAACAATACCACTGCATGTGAACAATACATAACCCGTTTGTGATCGGGCATTATGCAGATCAGATAAATATTCAGTATCTCCATAATCTATAAGATCATATTTAAGTGATTTACAATAAAGACCCATATTATTATACCATAAAGATAATGAAATACATGTTTAACACCATTCCAATGTCTTTGTGTAAGTGAAGAACTATACCTTACTAATAAATTCATAGCAAATAATATGTCAGGGCATGTATGACTAGCAAGATACATTAATACTCCAATAGTACTAAGATATGGACTTCTGAATCAAATAGTTCTACATCATTTTTCGCGAGATCGGAAATGATCTTTATGCACATCAAGTAATTTTACAACCATAAGTGTGCTCAATAGGTGTTTTATATCCATATAAAATCGTTTAACCAATATAGCAGTATAAGCCAACTAGTACAAAAAGATACCATTAACAAAATACTCAATTAGCAAACCAGGACAAAATTTTATCTTTCCAAAATCTTTCATTTCAAATTGTTGCTTCAAATAGTCAGCAGCTTTTTGGAGCTCTTCAAGAAGTTCCAATAAGATTCAAATCATCAATCTAAATAGCAATAATAACAAATTTTGAAGTTGATCTCTTTATAAAAATGTATGGACATACAAGATCATTTTGACAGTCTTCTTTTAACAAATATTCACTAAGGCAATTTTACCAAATACGTCCAACTTATTTTAAATCATAAAGAGATCTACATAACTTAATCAAGTAAAGATCTTGAGAGCTATGATCATGCCCTTCTAGCAATTTAAATTCTTTAGGAAATTTTATATAAGTGTCATTATCGAGTGAACCATATAAATAGGCTGTAACAACATCCATGAGACATATTTCAAAATTTTCACATAATGTCACATTAAGTAAATATCAAAAGTTGTTACATCTATTACAGGAGAATATATTATCATAATTAATACCAAATTTTTGGAAAAAATCTTATACAACAAGACATACCTTGTATGACACAATTTCATTTATCTCATTTTTCTTGCTCGTACAAAAACTCACTTATATTCCACGGGTTGCACATTTTCAGGTGTGCATATCATTGGTTCAAAAAATTTCCTTTTAGTCAATAAATTCAATTCGACTTGAATTGTTTCTTTCTATTTTGGCCAATTATCTTTAAATTTACATTCATTTACAGACCCAGGTTCAAAATTTTCATTATTATCCACAATAATATTTGCCACTATATATACAAAAATATCATCAATGTTTATTTCATTTCAATTCCACCTCTTTCCAATCATAACATAATTTATTGAGATCTCATGATTATCAGTATTTTCAGGTATCTGAATTTCTTCTAAAAATTTATCATCAGTCATGTTTAGAGACTCTTCAGGAGTCTTTAATTCTTTATTTTGACCATCTTGATTATTTGTTCATTTTCTTTTACGAGAACGATATCTAATCACGTTTCAGATGTATGATTAGATTCATTATCAGTGGTCACCTGGCTTATAGGAATATCAATCTAATAGTAGCATTTACTCAGTGATAGCCCAATTTAGTAACTCTCTTTGAGTCAGTAAAAACGTCTGCCGATTGATTTGCAAAATTTTGCAAATGAATTATCTTTTGAAATTTCAATTCACATTCTTTTGTGCGAGAATCAAAATGAGACAATGATAATTCATTCCAACTAATTTTCTTATCTGACTTTATTTTCTCTCCCTAATGTTGGGAAAACTAATTTCTCAAAATGATAATCAGCAAATCGAACTGTAAATAAATCTCCAGTCATTAGTTCAAAATATTTAATTGTAGATAGAGATTCATACCCAACATATATACTCAACCTCATTTGAGGGCACATCTTAATGCATTGTAGTGAAGCAATAGGAATATAAATTGCATTTTCAAAAACTCTTAGATAAAAAATATTTGATTCTTGACCATGAATCAATTGTAATGGGGAGACCTCATGATAATTTATTGGTGTTGTGCAAATTAACAATCTAATGCATGTCCCCAAACAGAAACTGGAAGTTTTGTTCTCGTTAAGTAATGGCATAACAATTAATTGTAAGCGTTTGATAAACGATTATGCCATACCGTTTTGTATATGAAAATAAGGTACAAGATGTTCAATTCTTATCCCAATTGACACACAATAATCATTAAGAGCTTATGAAGTAAATTTACTAGCATTGTCAAGACGAATTGTCTTAATTAGATGATTTGGAAAATGAGTGCCTAACAATCTCGCAAACGCCAGGTTGCGAGTTGATAATAAGTATACATGTAATCATCTTGTTGATATATCAATCAAAATCATAAAATATCGAAATGGTCCACAATGTGGATGAATAGGCCAACAAATATCTCCATGTATGCATTCTAGAAATTTATAAGAGTCATTTTTAATTTTTAATGGCGATGGCCTAATGATTAATTTGTCTTGAGAGTAAGTAATACATGAGAATTCATTATATCGTAATACCTTTTGACCTATTAAAGAATGACCACATGAATTCTCAAGAATTTTTGACATCGTTATAGAAAGACCGAAATGGCCCAATTGGTTATACCAAATAACAAATTCTTCATGATTCATAAACTTCTGATTTACGGTTACATACAATTCAACTACACTAATATGTGTGTAGTATAATCTTGAAGAATAAGAAGGTAATTTTTCTAACACAACTTGATTTCTAAAAACAATACTTGTAATATACAAGTATTCAATATTCCTTCACATGTAGTCTCAATATGATTTTGAAGAAAATAAGATCCTCTAGGCAAAATTATAGTTGCTCTATCAAATCCTTCAATCAATTTGGTACTATCAGATATAGTACTAACATAGGTTCTTTCATTACTAGATAAGAAAAATATTTCTTATTTTTAAATATAGAGTGTATTGTTGCACTATCTTCCAAACCCAATTTTTTGTCATTAATCATTGAAACGCTCACATTTTTCGCCAAAAGTGAAAAAATTCTAGATGAGATTTTTTTCTTTAAATACAATATTTATAAAATACAAGAAACACAGAAAAATGAATAATATCTACAATAAATATTATATTTAAAAAACATCAAAAGAAAATTTATGACATCAAAATAGTTAATTAAAATGATCTATTCTTAGACATTTTCATCACCAAACAAGTTATTAGTATCATGTTCAGGGTGATTGATAAAGAAATCAATAACATTGAAAGAAGTAAAATTAGTAAAGCCATTGCCACCAAAATTATGGTTAACATCATTACTAATAAAATTAGTCTATCTTTTTATCTTTATTCTTTAATGATTCTTGATAAAGATCAACAAAATATTTTGACATATGACAGGTATGAGACCAATGGCTTTTCATGCCACATTTGTAGCACTTATTATCCACTTTTCTTTTGTTTTGGTCTCCATCTTTCTCATCACTATTTTCCTATTTCTGGTTGTGAGTTGTGTTTTTGGTATGACCACTGCGATTATTAAAACAATTTCGACCACATCCATGGCCATGACCACAACCTCAATTTTGTCTATTATTAGAATGTATGACTGACTGTTACATTTTCTTCAGGAAAGGAGCAGCACTAGTTGGATGGGTCTCATGATTTTTCAAAAAAAATTCATTATTTTGTTCAACAATAAGGAGACAAGAAATCAGTTTAGAATATTTCTTAAAACCTTTCTCCCGATATTGTTGTTGTAGGAGTACATTAGATGCGTAAAAAGTAGAGAATATTTTTTCCAACAAATTCTCATCAGCTACTTTTTCTCTATATAATTTCAATTGAGAACTTATTCGACAAATTGCTGAATTGTGTTCACTTATAGTTTTGAAATCTTGCAAACGCAATTACATTCAATCATAACGAGTTTTTGGAAGAGTAACTGTTTTTTGGTGTTCATACCTCTCCTTTAAATAGATCCACAATACAAAGGGATTCTTTACCATTAGGTACTCAATTTTCAGCCCTTCATCAATTTAGTGATGGAGAAAGATCATTACTTTGGTCTTTTCTTGATTTGTGGCTTTACTTCCTTCTTTGATGGTTTTTCAATTTGTTTAGAATTTGATGACAAGAGATATCAAAGTCACAAATCAGTTTTACAAGATTAGCCATAATGATAATTGAAATAACATTATCAAAGAAAACTTACCCAACAAATACCTAATAGAAGTGTTAGGAATTGATTTGTGGCTTTACTTCCTTCTTTGATGGTTTTTCCCGGACTGATTTGTGTAGAAAGCAATATAATGTAAAATAGATGAATTCACCCATCGCTACATGCATCTAGAAACATCCTGAGATAGATCATAGTATGAGTTCTTTAACACTCAATTTTAGATATCAACCAGTCACAACTATTGCTTCAAGTTTTAGCAAGATTCAGCCGTTCACATGATAATCTTTACGAATTTAAAATCATATATAAAGCAGGACTTAATGTTTTTATTTTGTGGATAATGTGAATTTCAGGATTCAGTAATGTAAAATATTTAATATTTCAATAATTGTAGGTTTGAATTACTTAAAATTCAAGACAGAAAGATCTTATTATACTAGCACAGAGGGGATAACGATTAATACAATTTAGGTGGTAAGATGAAATCACTAAGAAGGTACCGAGAAGGGGTGTTTATTTTTTATTTAAAAAAAAAAAAAAAGATTAGCACATAGAGAGAACGAACATATTCCCGTGTTTGTCACGGAGGGATAGTTATCATGGATATGCATTCAAAATTTCTTTTGTTTGTACAGTAAATAAAGGATTCATATGTAACCACAAACTCACTAATGAATAATATGAGTACTATAATACAATAGCATCACATGCATGATAATTTTCAAAGTCGCATATCTTAATTATATCTCTTACGGAAGAGTTTTTATTCAGAGGTAGGATCAATCTAAAATATAAGAATAAGTAAGTGTGATTATAGACTGAGTTTCTATTTTCCTACCAAATATTGGTAGCAAAGACTATTTCATTTTTCACAAAAACTTAAACAAGAGCCACGAAATCTTGCTTGTTACAATCTTATTTTTAATTGAGTTTTGAAAACGAACCAAATGATGCCTTCACTTGTTACCACGAACCCCTAAATAGGTTGATGCTATCATAGTTATTGAATCTGGCCCGATCTAGCGGTTCAACCGATAAACCCGGTGAACCAGCCTTGAGATCGGATTGGATTCCTTTGATGACAGGACAAGGAAGGAACCCGTTGGATTTCGTGCAACCTGATGGTTCAACCGATAAACCCGAGAATCTGGCCGGGTTAGGAGAAACCCGGTAGGTTTCTTTCTTTGAGTGAAAAACCAAATTGTAATTGTTAAGTTTTGAACCAAAAATCTCTTAAATAATAATAAAAGACCTTATCACCTTACCATGTAAGTTTTTAGTAGTTATATGCCTCTTTTTTTAATTATATACTTTCCAAACTCTACTCCATGCATTAACTCATTTTTAACTCTTCTGTGTTAAAAAGTTATGTAAATATTGAAAAGTTACATTTATACTTAAAATTTTTTAATAAAATATGTTTTATCAATATTTTTACTATGTATCTCGTATTTAATAATTTACAGATATTATATATCCTAATAAAAAAATATATTTAAGTGACCATCGATTGAACCAATAATCTGTTGATCCACCTCCCTTGCTGAGTTCCTCCCCGGCCGAATTTAATGACCATGGATGCTATTGAAATTTTGCAACTTCAATTCGAAGTTAGCCTTCTGTTTGTTGCACATTAGATATCATCAATATGTTTAAGGCAAACTGCAAGTCACTCTTGATATCCTTAACTCCAATCGTAAAAGAACTATAGAACAGCATCTACGAAAACCACATTCGTCGAAAAGAAATCTCCAATTTACATTGCAAGCCTAGATTTCTCTGTCCTTTCTTCATTCCATTTGAATGTTTGGTATATTGACATTATAAATTTCTCAGACAAAGCTTAATCCAAATAGACTGCAGATCTAATGAATTGCTGTGGAAGAGTGAAGAGGCTAAATGTGGACAGAATGAAATACATGGCTTTCCCATTACAGCAGATAGTCTGTTACTTGTTTATTGGCTTCTCAAATAGCAATAACTAGGATTTCAATAATAAATAGAATGAATGGTTTGAGTTTGCAGATTTGTGCAGTAGGACATTTTACACTTCAAGGCTTCTTGAAAAGTAATTTAATCTTCCACACAACTTTAGCCATAAGGATTGCTAAAGTTCTTCAGGAGCTCTGGGATGTCATAACCCAACATATCGTCCACAGCCTGAATCAATTTAGGCTTCATTTTCTCAAATTCATCAATTTTATACCCAGTATTAAGAACCTCCCTAAAGTTCTCAACACTTGGAAAATCTCCTGCTGGCAGATGAAACTCTCTTTGCACCTGTTTTCAGAAAATCCAAAAATAAATAAATAAATTAATTAATAAATAAATCTGCTAAAACTCGTACTAAAGGGCAAGGGAAGGAAGAGAGAGATGTTGACCTTCGAGAACACATCCTCCAGATTATCAATCAATCGTTGCTGAGCTTTTGATTTGCCAATCAATGGAGGCATCTCTTTTTTGAGATGGCTCATTATGTAGGCGTGGATTTTAGCAGCTCACTGGCACGCTTAACCAATTCATTGATCTGAAACACAGATTTCGTGCCAAAGGTCAGCTAATACAACAAGATACCAATGAGAAAATTCCTAAACTTAGATATTTCTTTGCACATGCATATCAAACCAGAAAAAATGTGAGAATACCCGTCGGTCACAAGCTTTTTTAGGAATGTCCATCAAGTCCACAAGCAGGTCATCTTGCTCTTTCTCAAAAAGATCCTTTCCAATAGGACCTATGGCTTCTTCATTAACTGGCTTTTCATTGAACGAACTGCATAATGAATAGACAAACTTACAAGTTAAGTTTTTGAACTAAGACCAACAGTTGAATCTCTTCTCCACTTCCAGGTCCTCACATAGAAAAACAGAATGTCTAAAAGATACATGCTACTGAATCTTACATACTTGCCCCATGCTTGAGTATACTTTTAGTCCTGCAATTACTTTGTTAATGCTCTAAGTCCCCTTTGATTCTTTTAATCAAAATTTATCTTATGTTTGCTGAGGGGAGGGACAAAGGAAAGGGGATTAGATTCTCTATTCTACTTTGTTTTGGTTCTGTTCATTTTGTACAAATATTAAGAATCTTCTGTAATGACTGGATGAAGGCATACCTTACAAATATCTGGGTATAATTTGCTTTGCTTTTTTGAAAAAACAACATATGAAATTTGAATGAGACACAAAATTAAAATAAACTCACCCAATATAGACACGCACAACCTCTGGTGTGTTCAAAATTTTCCCAAGGGACCACATCAATGCACCATATACTCTCATCAACTGTAACAGATAATGTGGTTAGAAGTTATTTTGTAGCAGATCCTTTGCAAAATTGAAATGGTTAAAATTGTTCCTAAAATATGACAAGGAGCTTACTTGCTGCGTGTCGACTTGGTCTGCTTTGTTTAAAACAACACGTATCTTGTCATCATTACCACGTAAAGATGAGATGACCCTTTTAAATTCATCGCTGATATCTAGCTTGTGAGGGTCAAAATTAGCAGGAGTATCATATCACACTTTGCAGCAAACCATGAGATAACACCAGTAAAATCATAGCTACGTTGTGTCCGTTGCTTCTCTCCAGATAAAACCCCAGGAGTGTCCACAAAAGTAATATGTTCAAGCAGCTAAAAATGAATGAAGTTGACTTGTTAGATAATTTATTATATTCATAATGCAATGTGTATGGATGCACAGAAGTCATAACTCACAGGATGTGGCATTTGGGAACACTCAAACTTGGACAAAAAGGCTCCACCGAAAGTTGTCAAGCCAGTAAATGGCATCTCTGCATGAACAGCAATGGTGTTGCCAGGAATGCTCCTCCCATCTGGTCCAGACTGAGTAAAAGAAAACGCAGATGATGAAGAAAAGAGAAGGAAATCACGATTGCAGTAGAACCAATAATTTATCTGAAGTCAACAATGATTTACAATCGTAGATGATTGACATATGTTGCTGAAGAAACAACAATATGGACAAATCAAAGGTTATTACTGAGCAATGTAAACAACCAAAGAAAAAGTTACAGATCCATAAATGCTTCAATGCATAAGAAAAGAAATCTTTCATTAACTATATCTTATTTCACTAAACTGTTTTCAAGATTAATCTCAACTTCCTATGAAATATTTAACACAATTGACAAGAATCCAATATTATATTGTGATAGCTTTGGTACCATAACAACAATAAAACGGTCAGTAGTTGGTTCTGGTCCAATATGAGCTCCTGCCAATAGAAAAAGAAATCTTTAGCAAAGGAAATTTGCAACTAATTAGAAGTATTTTGAAATTCAAGTAAAAGGATATAGCTGAATGGCCAACCTGGATAACTACATCCAAGCAAGTGTTTTATAAACGTAGTTTTCCCAGTTGAATATTGACCCAAAAGCATGACCATGGGTTTGGCATCAAAATCGCTACTTGTCTGAAGTTAAAAGAAAAGAAACTAATGAAAACAGATATCAATAACTTCTTATAAGATTATAAGAATACTTAAGATATACCCATAAACAACTAAGCAAAGAATGACATCTTCGGACACAAGCATAGATCTTCAGTTAATCCACTCACCAGTAATGGAGACCCAAAATCATTGAAACGGTAGGTTACTTCCAAAGGCTTTAGCTTTTCATGGTACAACCTTTTCAAGCCATCAATTACAGAAGTAACTGGAGCAACAGAACTCAGGGACTGTAAAAATATGAAACCTTACATCAGACAGGACTGTAAATAAGCCAACACACGTTTGTCTATTTATGCATAAGTAAAAAGAAAAAAAACTGTTAACTCGCAAGTCAAGAAGTTGTATCAGATCTTTCAGTTAGACTCGAAACAAGTCATTGGACAAGTTTATGAAGTGGAAAGACATGAACTTCAGATTCGTGCAAATCAAGACAATAAGAGAGGAAAGAGTGGAACAGGTCAGAATAATCTCTAGATCTCCATGTCAAAATTTGGATGGATTGAAACCTTACCTTCTTTGCAGATTTTCTTTAGATTAAAAATTTTGACTGGAGACATGGGCTTTAGTTCAGCAGTTTCTGCAAAGTTTTAAAAAAAGACATCCATGGCATAAGATCATGTTTTATTTAAGAGAAGAAAGATTGATACTAAACAAAAGAAACAGTATCAGACCATTAACTTCAAGCTTTTCTTCGACTGGTGATACCTTGGTATTCTGGAAGGAAGGGGCATGAGTGAGAAACCAGGAGTCTTAAGCTTTTATCAAAAAGTTAATAGCAACAAATGGAACAGAGTGCTTACAGCCTTTAAGGCAGCCAAACCTTCCATCAATGGGAGATTCAGACTTTCCAAGACAACTAAGAGGAAAACCACAAAAGCTTCAATCACATCACGGAAAAGACGTCTCGAAGATAGAGGAATAGTTATACATCTAAGAGCTTACCTAAGAGGCACAAGTTCCTAGAATCCTTCTATGCTGTTCAAAAATGTTCTATAAAGTTCCTTGTAGAACACATTTTCTCAAAGTACTGGCCTACTTATATTATTGGAGACAGGTCAGAATTGAAAGATAAACACTAACAATTTTTTACAACAGTAATGAGTAGATCTGCCGAGCCAGTAGTTTATTGGCAAGATTTCTTTTCAAGTTAGTCATAAGAATGCCATATGCAAGATTATCCCATACACTTTTTTAGTAAATTGGCTCAAAAACCTAATTTCCCTACCATATATTTCATGCCTGTCTTCAAATTGCTTAGTTGCTACTGCTAATGCATATTCTGTACTTCTAACTTTTAACATTTTTTGCTTGCAATTATAAATTGAAACAAGTTGGCCTCATCTTTTAGCTCATAATCAAAATTCTCAACACACCAACACGAAGAGTTGCTTTCATTGAAAATGTAGAAATAGAGGCAATTTATAGATTCTACATGCTTGCATTCAGTTGATGAACAATCAGCACGAAGCTTTTAAGTTAGAGGATAAAATTGTTAATGTAAGAAAAATCTTGTAGACTGAATTTTTCTGTGTAAATTTAAATCACACAAATGAGTTATAGCTGGGAAAAGGTTGATAGCAAAATTCACTTGCCTGCGTTCTTAAGGACAGCTGAGTTTAGTTCATAACCTTCTTGTGCAAGAGCTACCAACTATCAAAAGGGAAAAGAAGAAAAAAAAAAATACAAAAATCAATAATAGATTCTAGGACATAGATCGACTTAATCCTAATAAGAACTCTAAAAATGCAACCTGCATTGCAGTGATAAACTCTGTCAGACCAAGGAAACCTTGTTTCTTGGTGTCCGCTAATGCCCAAACCTTCAAAAGCCCAAAAAAAAAATTAAAACTGGCAAATATACTAATACACATGTTTCAAAAGGCAAAGTATCGAACTGCACAAATAAATGAGAAAGGTCAAACAAATTAGAGAATCGGTAATCCGTCCAGCCAAAACCAGAAATCCAACATTTCACATGAACTATGACTCAAAAACAAGGTAAGGATGACAAGTACTTCATACAAAGGCAGCTAACGAGACATCGGAAAGAGATTGGATTCAAATTTATCTGCATTTCAGTTAAATCCAAACAGCAATTAAAATTTTCCGCTGGTTTTTAGAAATGTATCAAAACTGCCTATCTAAATCTACAATTCCTCTTTGGATTGCATAAAAATAAAGAGCTAACACATCAAAAAGTTGATAAAAACCAGCAATTCGGCTCACTTAATAAACAAATAATCCGTCAAAGTAAACAACTTTATTTCAAAAGCACTAATACTTGTTAAGCATTATACGAATCACACATACGACATCTTTACACACATATATATAAAACCTCAGTTCCCTACTCTAGATTGAATTTATGCATACACTTAAACAAGACAACACAAACTACAGAAAAAGCTCGAAAAACCAGCACTTCGACTCGCTTAATAAACGTACGGTCTACATCAAAATTACTAATAATACTTCTTAAGCAGTAAACTAATCTCACATTTAACGTTTTTTCTTCAGACAATGAAAAAAAATATTTCCATGTGTTCCATACTCTAGATTGAACTTAATCACATATGAATCACTTAAATTGTGAAAATAATTCCACAAAATAGAAATATAAAGGAATTATAATTACACCTGCTTGAGTTCAGGCCGGGACAAATTGGACATGGCGAAAAATTTTGTGGCGTCGTTTCCGGTCAAGCGGCCATCGCCATCTACACAAAGAAAGAAAATCAGTTATGGAAAATGAAATTGATTTCAATTCAAAAGAAAAAAAAAAAGAAATTTGTTGAAAAATATTTAAAAAATGAAAAAAAAAAACCTGAGTCGGCGAGAGCGAACCAATCCTGATAGATCAACTGGTGTTCTTTGGAGCAAGAATAACTGAGCGGACCTGAAATCGTCCTCTCCATTTTGGTTTAATGGAGGAGTATTAGAGAGAGAAAGAGACTGAGTTTGAGAGGCAAGTGAAAGCCCCTATTTGGGATTTGATGATGAGAGTTTGAAAACCCTCTTGGGAGGGAATTTTATTAACGGTGACAATATAGTTAGACGACATCGTTTTGTAGTCTTAATCTATAACTCGATTTTCATGAGCTTGAAATTGCTATTGATTTATGGAAAAAGCCTATTCTAATTCTTTATTTATCATAAAAATTAATTTGGTCTTTCATTTAAAATAAAAATTAAAATTTACAATAGAAATTATAAACAAACTAATAAAATTATTAACAATACATCTATTGTAAATTAAGGATTACGTGATTATTCTGTCCTTTAGCTGTGCGTATTGTTCTCGTTCTACTTCATGTAAATGGCCTAATTGAGGAAAGAATTGTGTTGATTTTGGGGCGGCTAAGCACTAAAAAGACAACAACTACCGTACTACCCTTGCAATTAGGATTGAAAATTATAAATCACCTCTTATTTCAAACCTTTTCACTAATTAAGAATGACTGGTCGATGTTTCTAAGGGGCTTAATTAAACTTTTTTTTCTTGATTTCATGAGTTTGAAATTGCTATAAATTAATGGAAAAGACCAATTTAATCATCCTTATTTTATGGTATCCACCAATTTTGATCCTTTATTTGTTATAAATACTAATTTGGTCCCTTATCTTAAAAAAAATTAACTAATTTGAGACTTGTGTCAGATATTGTGAAAAACTAATAAAATCATTGACAATACATCTATTATAAGTTAACGGCCATTTGATTATAACGTGATTTGGTTTATTAATTTATCCATAATTTCTATCATAGGTCATAGATTGATTAATTTGTTTTTTTTTTAAATAAGGAACTAAATTTGTTTGTTGTGATAGATTAAATGATTAGATTAGTGGATATCTTAAAAATAATGGATTAAATTGATTTTTTTTTTCTTGATTGAATAAAAATTTTAATTGTAGAAAGTACAATTTCCAAAAGTTCGGTGATGACTGCCTCGTGCACCCCCTAAGTCTGCCATCATTTAAAAATAATAATAAGGAACCAAATTTATTTGTTGTGATAGATTAAAGGATTAAATTAGTAAATATCTTAAACATAAGCTGGATTAACTTAATTTTTTTTCTTCATTGAATAAAAATTTTAATTGTAGAAAGTATAATTGTCAAAATTTTGGTGGTGACTGCCTCGCGCACCCCCCCTAAGTCTGCCATCATTTAAAAAAAAAATTCAATTTACTTTTTGATTGATTCGAACAAATATTTAAGTTTTCTTCATTGAATAAAAATTTTAATTGTAGAAAGTATAATTGCCAAAATTTTGGTGGTGACTGCCTCGCGCACCCCCTAAGTCTGCCATCATTTAAAAAAAAAATTCAATTTACTTTTTGATTGATTCGAACAAATATTTAAGTTTAAAAAAAAAATTCAATTTACTTTCTCATTGATTCGAACAAATATTTAAGTCATAAATAAACGTAATTTTACTATTTATGAATTTTAATAATTCAAGCGCGCAAGGAATCGAATCCTAAACTTCCATCAATGTATGGCGATGCCAATACCACCAAGCCACAACATGGTTGTGTTTTTTTTATTTATCATTAAAAGAAGTTGGATTAGTAGTAATTAAGGAAACTATATCCAATGAATTTGACTAGTTAACGGATTATCTTGTGATCAAAAAGAAGAAAGTAAGCGTTTGTATTTTTAGTTTCCTTTTTAATGATCTACATTGATGTGATGGAAATAAAGTTGGGCTTATTGTGACAAAAAATTGGCATATCACAGACTGGCATGTCCCATATACAACATAATCAAATTAAGCTGATTCAAAAAATTTTGAATTTTTGAAACTTGTCCTCAAAATAGAATCTTGAAATAAATTCTTTCAGGCTAAGTAGTAATAAATTGAGTTTGATTGGCTCTATTAGAGGGACTGCAAATTCTCTCTTGTAAAGTATTATCTCCCTTCCTTTTAAGTGTCATTTTAGCACGTAAAAATTTTTTGTTCCATTTTAATTGACACTTTAGAAATTCAATGAAGTATTATTATTTTTTTTTTTATCAATTTTACTCCTATCTCTTTCCAACTCTAATTAGTGTAAATAAAAGAATTAATGTTGGGATTCTTTTCGATTTATTATCAATCAAAGGACAATTTATTCATATAAGATCAACTTTATCTAAATTTTAAGTTATTTAATAACATTCTATATTCATGTGTTAAAAGTTAAAATGACATCTAAATTTTAAAAGAAAACGGAAGTAGTAATAACTACTCAAATATTCGATGTGATTAAATCTTGAAAATTGTTGCAGTATTTATTACAAATAATGTTTCAAATAATATCCCAAATAATAACCATTTATACGCAACAATTAATAAAGTATCCGAATTTGAGTTAAACTGTGCACATTACATGATATTAAATAGGGTTAATAACTTTCGCCAAAATAGGTACTCTCAACTTTTTACACTTTAGCCTAATAACATAGATTCATCAACTTATAATATCATGTTAAATAAAAATACCCTCATTATATTTTTTTTTGTATTTAAATTTTGATAATGATAGATAATCCTTTAACTTATTATTTTAATATAATCCATATCAATAGTCCTTTAATTTCATTTCTATTTTGACTAAAGTAAAAAAGTTTAAGGACTATTTTGGCGATTTTCCCTATTAAATATAAGAAACTATTCCTCCTTAAAATGGCACCTATAGAACAGCTTAGCTGAAATTGCATCCATTTATGCCACAAAAGCAAATAAAATATGTGTAAAAAGTACACTTCAGTGTATTTAAATTTCAAGTTTACTGTAAACTTTCTTAATGCAGTGTAAGGAATAAAAACACACTGAAGAGCAGGCAATACACCAGAATAACCAAACCAAGCCACAAGGATATGCAACTTGTTGCAGTTCAAAACAGGTGTGTTTGTCAGCAAAACATCTGCATATAGAAACAACAATAAACATTAGGTAGAATTAGCGAATTAATTAAAACGTGTGATCGAGAGGTCCAAATTACGTGCCTAGTAATTATTCAATGACCACTATAAAACTTGTCGTTAACGCGTTACCTTTGATCTAGAATTCCTTTTTTGGCCTTCTGAGTAATTGCTAGACTGAGGCTGTACAAGAGGGAATTTTGAGGCAGCAATCTGTTTTTCCTCCTTTACCTTGTTGAAGATGACAGTGAAACCTTCTCCAGATTTAGGGTCTCTTTCATCCCATGCCCCGAATTTTGGTACTGACGCTGATTTGGAAGACTGATTAAGAAGAAGTCGTCAGGGCAAACAGTTAAACAGCTCAATTATGATGACTGATGAATGTATAGTATACTACTAATTCAACTTCAAGGACTCGCACACACCTAAGTAATTATGAGATGTTTAAAACACTATCAATTCTCGACACTAGTAAAATTAGATGTTTATCTTGGTGTTTAAGACTCCCGAGTTAAAAAAATCATTAACTCGGTCTATTTTGACTCTTGTAAAAATTTGGTACATGAACCGATTAATATTATAGGGTTAGATATTAAGATAATCAAGGCGAATAGTGGGTTGAGATTCTGCAACTCGACGTGTACCCAACCCGATCTATATATAGGGTTGGTTTTGTGATTTTACTAATTATTGTATAATATTAATAAATATTTTCTCTTTCCCTTCCCATATACAAGGGTATTTGTGTGATTATGAATTAATTTTTATTACTTTATAATATTTTTTTTAAACAAAAAATTTCACAAATGAATCGAGTCAGATACCCGATTATTCGACCTACTTTTAGTGTGTATCTGGATTATCTTTGTTAGATCAGATATTGATCTAATGGATCAGATATCTGGTCAATGAACAGCCTTAACTAAAATGCATTAATGAAATAATTCAGAAATGGTTGGAGGAAGAAAAATGCTTACAAGGTCATCAGATGCATTACTTCCTCCTCAGTGCAGCTCTTGCTCTATTCCGCACAGGTGACATTGTAAAAAAGCTATTGCTGTTGTCAGACGTCATACTCTTCTTCCTCTCAGATCTTTTCCTGTGGTGTGAATTATCATAATTGCTTTTATCACTGCTTGATTCAGAAGTAAAGCTCTTCAGACCAACACTCTTTTGCTGATCAGAAGTGTTTCTCCTGTGACCAATATTGTGGTATTTTTTATACACATTAGTTGGCTTGTTGGACTCACAAACATCATTATAATTTCCCTTCATCATTCCTGCAAACATAAAGGCCTCCGGGTTCTCTTCGGGATCGTTTGGATTCATTCTAACACCGTTAATCTTCTCTTTTCTTGCATTCTCAAAGTAGGCTGTGTAGGGTACATTATCACCATCCCAGTTTCCAAACTCAGGAACGTGTGATCTTTGCTGCAACCATTTAGTCATTTGCAAATTATGTGCTTATTTTGTAATCAATTCATAATACGTGTTTTAACTAACTATTTATTTTTTTACGAATATCACATGTTAAAAAATTTACTACACTAATTATTTTAAATAATAAGAATTTATCGAATAGTAGATGGTATCTAAACGCAGTATTTGCGTTGTTGTGCTATTATGCGACGTCTCTTGTTTTCCTCATTAAAATTTGCTCTTGTTTTGATTCCTCCTCATACAATTGCTAATTAATCAATTGGATTTGAGAATGAAAATTCAACAATTTCACAATTGTTAGCATAAAGAACACGTAACAGAAGATAAATTTATTCAACACATATACAAATATGTGAGAAAAGAAAATGAATTACAAAATAACGCACATCTCTCATATTAGAATCCACATAAATCTACAACATAATAGCCTTAACTTAATCTAGAATTTCTCTATTTTAGACTCTATCAAGTCAATTCTTCTCAGCTGAATAAACTAAATAAATCCTCTATTTTTAAGATAATAAACTTGACTACTAAGAAATCTAATTAGAATAGGAAATTACTAAATAACACTCAATACCTTAAACAACTAAATTACTAAAACCTAATAATAACATATTTTTGAATTAATAAGGAGTTTGGTTTAATTATGTCAATAACAACTAATGAAAACTTGAAAAACAATTGATTCAACTACAAAAACAAAATTTAAGCACATAAAAACATTATATAATTGAAAAGCAAGAATTCCATAATTGAAACAAAAAAAAAATATATAAAGAAAATAGGGAGAGGATAATAACAAGATAAACTCACAGCCATGAAGCAATTATGCACTTCTCCTTTCCACTCCTAGCTGTTGACTAATGGAACAAATTTTTGTAGCTCAAAAAACACCCAATAGAAGGAAGACCTCAAGAAAACTTGGAAGTCCATTTCAAGGGGGTTCAAAAATTCAAATAATTAATGACTCCTTCGGAAATTCCAATGAAAAATCGGGTATATGCGGCAGATGATGATTCGATGATTACCAATTATTGACGGCATTTCTTTGAATGCAAAAACAACATTATTCGAATAAACCCCTGACCACATCATCCTTCTTAATTAACCTTAATTAAAAATTTGCTAAGAAATGTATATGTTGGCATTTTGTTTGTAACATCAATTACTTGTCTCATTCACTTGTGGGCTCTACAAAATTTAACCAAATAACGCGGTAGAGTTATGTGTTGTGAATTGAAGTGCCGGACCAGCGACTCTCAGCCTGCTGCAGTTTGATTCCAGTGGAGATGCTAAGTAGTCTCTCCGCTTTAAAATAAATATCATTTTTAGTTAGTGTGAACAAATTAATAAAATTATTAAATTACATCAATTTTATAAAAGATATTTCATTCGTTTTAAAATAATTGTTGTTTTAGACAATTTATTTTGTTTCAAAATATTTGTCGCATTCAAAAATCAAAGAAGTATTAAATAACATTTTTTTTTTAACTTTTACCCTTAGTATTATATTAATAGAGAGAAGATTATGTAGTTGAGATATTAATGTAGAAGGGTATTTTAATCACTTTGAAGTTTTCTTTTACAATACAAAATTGATGTAATTTAATAGTTTTTTAATATATACGTAGCAATTAAATGCGATAATTATTTCAAACGAGAGAATAGTTCAAATTGGCTAAATTATACTTTTACATTAATATCCTAACTATATAATTCTCTCTCCATTAATATGATATTAAGGGTAAAAGTTTTTTTTAAAATATTTAATACTTTTTTTATTTTCTAAAGTGACAATATGTCTAACACGACAGTTATTTTAATACAGGGAGTAGTGATTATTATTAACTTTAAAAAGCTCTCAAAAAAAAAAAAACTTTAAACAAAATATCGAAAAACCCAAAAAGAAAGACAAAAAGTATTCTAGAAAGGGTGATTTTACCAATTAATTAAGCCAACCCATGCAATTCGACAGAAGCAATTAAATAACTTATTTTTGACACACATAAGAGATGCCGCTAAAAGAAAAATTAAATCAAGGTCGACTAGACAAGTTTACATGATTCAATACAAGTGTTTTTTTTTTTTTTTTTGGGAACTCATTGGTTCCAAATTTGGTTGGTTTCAACGTCTTAGAATTATTAAATACTTTTTTATTTAATAATTCTAAGATGTTGAAACCAAAATTATTGAATTCCAAAAAAATAAAATAAAATAAACATAGATTGAACTATGTAAACTTGTCTAATCAACCTTGATTTAATTTTTGTTTTAGTGACATCTCTTGTAATTATTTTTTCCTTATTAATAAAAGCTCGCCATTTTCCCAATTATTAAATATTGAAAAAGCCACTTGAGTAAACACTATATATTTTTTTTTTTGTGGGGAACTCGTTGGTTTTGGTTTCAACTCTTAGAATTATTAAAATTTGGTTTTGGTTTTTAGAACATAATTAGAATTAATTCTGTAAAAAATAATTTTAGTAAAGAATTTTCTTTACATTTAACATGCATATCACTTTAATTAAAGTATCTCTTCCAGCATTTCTTGTCACTATTTGTAGTTATTATTATTATTATTATTATTATTTGAAATCTTTTTTACATTATAACTAGCTAGTGCAAGGGAATGAGTCCGAAAATCCTTTTCGGACGCCATATGACTAATTAAGGAAGACCATAGTATAACTAATGATTTTGCGATTTTATATGTAACTATGACACTTGTATTTTATATAATCTTTGCTTTGTAAATAATACATTAAAATCATGTCACAACGTTTGTGCTGCTCTTATATGTAGCTTAGCTAGTCGAACTTGTTCCATATTTATTATAGATTAGAACCACTTCTTCATCATCATCCGCTTTAGAATCCATCAGACCCTGCAAATCAAAACCAAATTTAAAAAAATAAATAAATAAATAAATCATGGATTTATATATGCTTAATTAATTGGACAGGGACAACCAGCCTTCTTACATTTTGAAAAATTATTAAATTATTTATTTGCCCCTCCTAAACTTAACTTACGCTATTGTCTCTCTATTTCTAAATCCTAATTTCGTTACTCATTATACTAAAAAATATATTTTTGCGGCGTAGGGGGCCAGACTCCGACAACTGCCGCTCTACATTTTGAAAAATTATTATTAAATTTTGTTTAGTAAAATTAAAAATTATTTATTTACTCCTAAAATTATTCCTAAATCCTATCTCTTACGCTAATAAATATTTTTGCGGCGTGTGAGAAATAAAAATATTGGGAATATATAAAATTCAAATTACTTGTCGCAATCGACGTTTTCATCAATTGGCACAGTGGTATTAAACTGACAAAGCTGAGGAAGTTGCTTGGCTTGATCAATTTGAACTTCCATAGACTTCCCAACTTGCTTCAAACACTCGCAAATGCCTTTACGTTCGGTTTGATTAGCCGTGGCGATCTGCTGGTTCAAGGCGGCAGCGCCAAAGCAACACGGGAATGAGATTATACCGTACCCCAACAAGAATGGCTCGCAAGGCCATATTGCCATCACGGCCTCTCTACATGATATCCCATTTGCCACCGGGCTGCTCACAAAGATTAGACACAAAATCAAAATCACCACACAACATGCCCACATTGACCAACCAATCACCCTTTTTGCCATAATTAATTTTATTATTAATTTTTAATGAGTCGATTAATTAATTCGGGCAAATTAATTAGAAATATATGGAATGATGTGATTCTCTAATGCAATTAGCAAGGTACTTATAGGACCTCTTGTGATTCATGACAAGATGGAGAAATTAATTAAGGAAAGTAATTAATAATTCTTTGAAAATTAATTCTACCTACAATGTCGGTCTATACCATAGAAAAGGTTTATGGTGGTCATTGAACAACTAGTGGTATCATAGTAATTGCTTAATAATCAATAGGAATGAACAATTTATATAGGATAGTCCACTTTATTACAAATTAGGGGGCCATATTTAGTCCAAATGGGAGCCGTTCATTGATTTTTGAGCAACTACTAAAATGCTAAATAGTTACTCAATGACCACAATAAATTTTGGTCTAGACCATGTTACATAATTAAGAATTTGTAGTTTTTGGAAGAATAGGAGTATTTAAAGTTTTGTTTTACTTGTAGACAGATGTTACACAAAAAATTCCCTTAACTTTTAGCTGAGTTCGATTTAATATAGATCATGTATTGAAGAATTGTACCATCATATTTTAAGTGCTTGTACGATTTTAAAATGTACAACTTTAATGCATTTGGTACTATTTTATTGCATGGCATAGAATAAACTGAATTTATTTTAATAATCATTTATTAAATACATTTTTAATTCACCTTTATCTAACATATATTACATCTCAAAAAATAAGTACAACACTTATTTCAAATAACGTTTTAAATAATATTGCTAAATAATGGCTATCGAAATGAAGCTTTTTATCATTTTGTAGTTTTGCTTCTATACAAAGACTTAAATGGCCGGTATGTGTGGGAATCTGATTTGGTTCAATTGATTGTGGAAAAGAGTTATGAAAGAAAGATTTATAAGCCATTTATTAAGAAATAAATGTGAATGAGAGTGTCCCTATGCAAGTTATACAAAATTATACTAGTATTAATTGCTTTTTGTTTCTTGGACTTTAATTGATTTGTTTGATTAAACTCAACATTTAATACTCCATCTTTAATTGGGGCCAAATGTTAATTTTTTAAAAAAAAATGTGAAAATCAAATTAAAAAAGTGATTAAATGCAATGGGATGCAATGACGTGAGTGTGTGCTTTTCTTCTTTTTTTTTTTAATAAAATTATATATACTCATAATGGTGGGATACACTTGAAATACCAAGATCCCCATGTAATGGAAGAAATACTAGTTGAGTGTGTACATTTGGATGATAAGTTACGTGTAATAACTGAGTGCTTCGATGTAGCCGTTACAGACATCCTTAATTTTATTAAAAACAACAATCTTATATTAATCCGTAATCAAATTAAATCTCATAACATTTTGGATTGTTCTAAAATATGGGTGTTGTAATTACCAGAGCAATTTGTATCCATTTATAAATTTGCTTTGAATGACGAAATTACCCATTGCAACTCTAAAAATTTATTAATTTATCCCAATCCTCTCTCAGCCATCTTCTTCCACCAACACTCTTATTTCGCCTTGCAACTAGAACACACAAAGAATCCCCCCTTTCCCCCGAAACCTTTGTATTTCTCCTTCCCCAAACTCCCTCACTCTTTCATGTTCTTACCCACAACCGCCTTCATAGAATTGATAAATTTGTACAAATCTGTTGTTTTTCTCAATAATTTGTTTTTCATATTCTATACTATTCGCGAATTTTTATTTTTTTTTATACAATTTAATGTTTGTTAACAAGAGAAAAATTAGGCTTAATTATATTTTGGCCCCTGTAAATAAGAGGTTGTTGCAAATTGCCCTCTATATTTATTTTATCTACAAATTATCCCTCATAGTTTAATAAAGTTAAAATTTAAGAGTAGTAAATTGTTATAGTTACCTTCAATATTTTTAGTTACACTTCATGAATTTCTTTACTAAAATTATTTTCTTAAATTTGAAAATGGTAATAAGCTAATTTATTATTCTAAGTTTTTTTTTTCTAGGTAGCATAAGGGTATGAGTTAGTTGATCAAAATCTATGCTTAAATTTATTTAAAATATATATTGATTATATCTCAAAGTAATGTATTTACTAAAATAATGTGATTTTTTTTAAAATAAAAAGTGATGAATTAATAATTCATAATAGAGAAAATAAAGTAAACAAAATAATAAAACTAAAATAATGTGATTAAATAAATAAAATACTTTATTCTAGATATAAAAATAATATTAGCAGAACAAGTATGTAATGGCATGCTAAAATTGGATGCGAAAAAGAAAACATAAAATACTAAACTAATTTATATAATTAATATTGAAAGGTAAAATCACTAATTTTTAATGTGTATAAATTTTTCGTTATTTTTGAATGATACATTGATTATAATCTAATGTGTATCAATAACCAAAGTGTAACCGCCTCAATTTTATGTTGGGTAAGGTAATTAAAAGATTAAGGACAATTGTGGCATTTTACTATTCCCTTAATATGAAAATTTCAACTTTATTTAACCTTGAGGACAATTTGTAGACAAAATAAACATTTCAAGAAACAAATTACAACTATCTGCCATTTACAGGGTCAAAATGTAATTAAGCCAAAAAGTATGAGCTCTTTTGGTGGCGCTCCGACTATTCTTGGCTAAATCCCAAGCCAAATTCTTGATTGAGGCAAAAAATTATGTCTAGGGTGCAATTTTGTCCTCATCGGACGGCGTGAAAATTTTCCGGTAAAATTTCATGCCACCGGCCTGATTCTGTCTACCAAAGCCTCAAGATGAAAAGGAAGCTGCCAACCTGATATTGATGAAGAGCAATAATAGAACGTCTTCTTCAGGGGAGGGTAATTTTGTCATTTAGATAAATTTGCTCTAATTAGATACAAATTGCTCTAACAATATCCACGCCCCTAAAAAATTACATTACTTTTCCTTGTGTGATGCGTTGTAATATAAAATACTCATTTTACTGTATATTAGTTTTTTAAGATATTAATTGGTAAACGACATGAAAAATTGTATTATAATATTATTGGTATAGTACATACTTAGAAATACATAAAATCACCATATTTAATAGGAGTAATAAAATAGGCCATTGGTATATTTTAGGAATCACAAACTAGTAATTGAAAAGAATCAGTAGTAACATATTTCTTTCGATATTAACTAGAGGAAGATATATAAAATTGTATCTCAATAAATTTGCTAACAATTTTATTTAAATTCTCAAAATTTTCTTTTTTTTTTTTCCAACCATTCTAATAACTTAAATTTGTTACTAGGGTATGATGGAAGAAAATTGATTCTGGCCCTCTCTCCTTTAATAATACTTTAATCATTTCAGTTGAATTTATTACATCAAATATGGAATTATGGGAGGTTTTTGACATTTTAGAAAGTTCAATAATGATAAGTGATATCAGCATAAATTTCAAGAGAGTTTTGTGAGATTATCCTTTATTTTTCTTTAAACTTGTAATGTTCTAGTTGACATGTAATAACTAGTAAATTACTTATAGGAATTGATTCAAATGCACCTCATCTTATTCTTGAAGGTCTTTTCCTTCTCATGCAGATTACCAAGTGCACTTACATTTAGATTTTTTTTTAAAATTTTTTTTATTAAGGTTTCTGCATCCAACTCCAATGGCAGAACAAAAATTGGAACTTTTCTTGTTTTCTTTTATCTTCCAAATCGAAGATGAAATAAAGAAGTTCATTCTAAATGCATTGAAGAGTGACATATGTGTCCTTTTTCACATTTTTTAAAATATATTTGAAGTTAAACTTGGGTGAAAAAGCTAGGAAAAGGAAGGGAAACTATTTTTTTTTTTTTAATTTTCTATGCAGTATTATAAATGAGCATTCAGATGGTTTCGAGACTCATAGAGGAATGGGAACGTAAGAATGGCTACAAAGAGGTCCACCTTCATTAGGAAGTTAATACAGTCCAATGACTGTTCTAACCAAACTATCTACGTTTAATTATGGGGTTTATTACTTCACTCTACTCGGAAAAGAAGTGTCAATTTTCAGGCATTATTGCTATAGTATTGAACACTGTACGAAATTAACCAGAGTAAAGTAGTATCTATGTTTTTGGTTAGAATATTTTTTAATATATTGGTTTTAAAATATATTGATTTACTTATCAAAATAAAATTATTGATATAATATAATAATTTTTTAAAAATTTTATTGTTTAAATATAAATAATCATTAAAAAAATCAAAGAGAAAAGTAATAGAAAACATCCCAACATGTACGTACTCTCGTAATTCTTGTTAGGATCAATCAATATGTGCACAAGAATTAATGATGGTAAGATTATCCAAAAACAAAAAGGAAGAAAAATAACTCATAAAACAATTCCTGGACTTGGATGCAGTATACAAGAATAAGTATCCAATATGACTTCACAATTTCTCTCCATTCAAATACAATATTTTACATTCATAATTCAAACACATTTTTAATTTTTTTATCCGATATATATCATATTTTAAAAAATAATTATAGTATTTTTTAATATTCAAATAATATTTTAAATAAGGATAACTGTGAAAACGGAGCATTTATTTTTTTATTGCACACACAACTTTTGGTTTAAGATAAATTAAAATATTTTAAGTTGTGAATAAACAAGTCGTATGTGCTATTGATTGCAATTTGTTTATTGATTCCCAGCAAATGCGCAGTAAGCATAGTTGAGTCAATCATAACAGAATTTGAAATCTACTTGCCGCGTGTTTTGACTCATCATTGTGGCCAGGGAGCACCTTCAGTTCTCGACCACTGAAGAGTCGTGGTGGAAAATTCTCCATCTTATACTCAACATAGATTGCTCCAAGTACAGTGGGTTTTTCTTATATCACACCGGAATCGGGGTGTCAATTGAGTTTTATGAGTCAGACTTTATAAAACTCAAATTCGATTTTTAAATTTATTTGAATTTTGGGTTTTAATTGGATTGACTTAAATTCACAAATGTGAAATTCATACTCGACTCACAAAATTATTCGAATTCCAAACTTTAATTGGGCTAGCTTAAATTCACATTACCCCTATCCAATAAAATTTTTTATAGTTTATTTGTTAAAATTTTAATTTTTACACCTGATCAACATAATATGTACTACTTATGTCAATAAATAACTATTAATTATATCATTAAATCATAATATTTCAACTAAATTGACTAAAAATATTGGGTTATTCTTTTTAGTTATTGAATTTAATTAAATTAATAAAATACTAGAATCATTAACCATTATCTACTTAAAATTAAGTAGTATTATTTAATTTAAGATAAAATTAGTATTATATATATATTCAGATTGGGTTTTAATCGGACCGAACCTAATAAAATCTAAATTCAACTCATAATTTAATCTGCCTTAATATTTAAATTTAAATTCAACCCAATTCCTTTTAGTGTAAAGCTTAGTCCTTTATTAGCGGTCAAACTCGAACCGCTCGATCTCATTGACAATCCTAACAAAGACACAAAAATTATAGACCTTATATAGATATCATATTCACAATTTTTATATTTTGATATACAAATCTACCATTATTCATAAAAGAATGTGCCACATTCAGATCTATTACTGCAACCCTATATACTTCTAGAAGGGAATAGAAGATTTGGAGAACCAATAAAAAAAAATTATTATTTTAGTCCCTTATTTTCGAGATTATCTAATTATTTATTTAATCACAAATCACTTTAATCCTTTAACTTTCAAAAAATGGTCAATGTAGGATAATTGTTGGAAATTTGACAAAAATAATGAGAGAAGTCACGTGAACGATAAATTTGTGATACACACCTTAGAAGCTACCAAGATGAAAAGTTTTTCTATATTCTAAACATGTTACCTCATATTATTTTTTCTATTTTATTCTAAAAACATAGTTTTTAAAACACAAATGAATGGTTCCTTAAAAAGAATTTTTCTATATTATTTTCTCTCCAATTTTCTGACGATTGTCCTGCATTAGCCCTATTTTATCAAGTTAAGAGGCTAAATTAGTTTGTTATAATATGTATGAGATCAAATTAGATAATATTTTAAAAATAAGATACCAAAATAATAATTTTTCCAAATAATAAGTCACACAAATTAATAGTGTAAGTCACGTGATAATTATGTGACCGTTAATTGTATGATACCCTACAATAGATGTATTGTCAATAACTCTATTAGTTTGTCTACAATTTCCCTCACAATCTTTAAATTAATTAATTTGTTTAATAATGAGGGATTAAATTGATCAATACTTTAAGAATGAGAGAAGAAAATGGTCTTTTTTTTATTATCCTATATTAGCCCTATGTTGCTATTATGGTTAAGAGACTAAATTAGTTTGTCATAATACATATTAGATCAAATTAAATAATATTCTAAAAATAAGGAATCAAAATACTAATTTTGCCCAAACAATAAATCATCTCTCTCCGTGCGGGCAAGCGTGTTTCACACGTGTGAAGGTACTTTTGCAATGTTAATAGGCCATCATGAAACATTTTGTTTTGATCAATATTCATAGCATAAGTGACATTTGCATTTCAAAAATATTTGTTCAAATAAAGTAGAATAAGAGGAATTAAGGGTGTGTTCGTTTGGATTATTCTGAATATTTTACATGAATAATTTCATTTTTTATACAATTAATTTGTTTCGATTGAATTAAATAAAAATATTTTGAAATAAAAAATTTTAACGGTTTTATTTTTAGTTTTATGAATACAAATTAAAAAAACTTATAACAATGGTAATAAATACCTTACAAGTAATTGTAATTAATAAAATTTATTCCATTCGTTTTTTCAAAATTAAATGATAGTAGAATACACTAATAAATATGCATAATGATAGTTATATTACTGACCATTGATTGAGAGAAAACGAATTTTAAACGAAAATTAAATCTTTTATTAAAAAGTAAATATTTGAAGTTTAATGTCACTCTTGAATATAAGAAAAATCTCTTATACACATCTAGATTTTCAGGTAACAGAAGTCATAATTTGAAAAATATTTTACACCAAAAAATATTTTTCGATATTTGACACTAAAAAAATTTCTAAAAAATATTTTTTTAAAAAATATTTTCAATTAAAACTAGCATGTCCTAAGTGTTCAAATTTTATTTGGACTTATGAAACATGTTCACAGTGCATTATGACACATCCTCCACTATTTCACCCTCGTGCATAATTCTGTTCTTTTTAATTCCCCAATTTAGCAATTATCCCCCATCTGTAGTTTACATAGTCTTGCAAGCTTTAGGAAAACTTTATTTTGGATGGTGAAAGTTAATCATTATTTTTTAGATAATATTTTATAATTATTATTTATACTTGTTTTTTAATTATATTTTTATTTTATATATATCTCATCAACAAAATTGTTACAAAAATTATTCAAAATAATATTTCAAAAATAACAGTCCAAATTGAGCAAAATTTTTTTTTAGAAAAAAAATGAAATGCATAAAGTGACAAGCAATACAAGAGAATGTTGACTATACATAATTCCCCATTCTCCAATGGTAAACACATTTAACTCCAAAAAAGGAAAAAAAAAAAATAGTAAATTTTATGTCATGAAAAGGAATAAAAAATTAATTAAATCCATTTCTTATCCATGTATGCAATATAAATAAGCATCTCATATAACATCACATTTCACAGCTTCTTTCCATCAAGTTTGCTCCTTGCAATATATAGTTAAGTAGCTAGCTTACTCAGAAACTACTCCATATTTTCCAACTAACTATTAAGATGGCAAAAACCATAACTGAATATTCTTCGGCAGGGTTGATGTTGGTTTTGGCACTGTTTTTAAGCCAAGGCATAGCCAATACTGGCTCATTTGATTGTCGTACTCTCTTGGGACTACTTAATCCTTGCCAACCTTTCTTCCTCTCTCAAACCCTTGAACCAAGTATTGATTGTTGTATTGGTGCACAGGCACTGGCCAGCATAGTTGAGTCATCTGAAGAGAACATGAGATCTTCTTGCAAGTGCTTGAAAAAAGTTGGAAAGAAGCATCCTGTCCCTGGTCCTATAGTCATGCAACTCTTTTCATCATGCAACATCCATATCAACATGACAATTGATGCCAACTTCAACTGCTCCAAGTATTGCTTCTTTTCATTTGCTACAAAATTATCAACTTTAAAATATGTAGACTAGGTTTTTCTTTGTTTTCAAATAGGATTTATTTCAATTTCCACCTCTTGACTTGTAGTCGATTCTCACTTTACACTCCATATTTTAAATTTGAACATATTATATCTCAAACTCTCTGATTTATCACACTTTAGTCCAAGTTTGAACACTATTAGTGAGAAAGGCATACCCAAGCACATGTATACTAATTTGAAATTAAATATATATATAATAAGGACGGGAAGGTATTGAAAATTACAAAAAGTTAGTGGTTTAGTTATGAAAAATATTTAAGGATAATAATGGAAATGCAAAAAACAACACACACTAAAAGAATCTCTAGTTTTATTTTAACTCCATTACTAGAATTAGTGGAGGTCAGGTATGCACAATATCATGCACTTATTTTAGAGACGTATTGTACTAGTGGAGATAATCATAATTAATTCTATTTCACACCCCAATTCTAAATGTTGGGCACATAGCACTCCTTAACTCCTAGATCCATTTTACTTCGATTCAATTTTTTATAGTATTAAAAAATTTGACCAATGTTTCACTTGATGTGCTTGGCATGCACTGTTGAAATATACATAATTTTGGTGATTGTGTTAAAAATTTGGTTGAAATGAAATAAATTTAAAAGTTGAAGATGTAATATGCATAAAATTAGAATATGGGGTACAAAGTGATAGCCGGGATAGATATAAGATAAGGGTGTGAAGTGGAGCATTTCTGATCAATGCGCATATGTATTTAGTCCTACAATTTAATAAAGTGAGGGTTTTTCTTTTTTCTTTTTCCCCCCTTTTAATGATTGATTTGCCTAACTTGAAGTTTTGATGTATGCAGGCTCTAAATTACGATAGAGACATTCTCCAAGCAATGAATAGTTACTTTTTCATATTATGGTGGAAAAAACAGCATTGAATGTTTTATGAGAACTTGTATCATTTGTATTTGGATGGAACTTCTGAGTATTAATAATGAAGAAACCAAGCAGATGTTTACTTACTATAGCTACTTGCTCCTCGCTTATTTATAAATCTCAAGTAGTAACATGCATGATAGCCCACGTTAATGCATGATAGCCCACGTAGCAAATGAAGTGTGTTTCCAAAAGAATGGAAAACAAGAGGAAAAAAAAAAAGTTTCAACAAAATTTGTGAATCTCATAGTTAAAACAAAATTTATATTACACGTTAAATTGTACATGATAACTAATGTAAGAAAAATGATAGTACGACTCTTAGTTTAACAATAAAGTCCACAGATATGATAAAGTGTGGACCAATTCATATAAGAAGTTTTCACAATTTTTTATGCAATAAACTTGCTTAATAAACTTTCCATTAACAATAAAGTCCACAGATATGATAAAGTGTGGACCAATCCATATAAGAAGTTTAACAATAAATTTCTTGTAATATAAATCGAATTCATGTAAAAATTTCTCTAAATTTGCTTATATACGTATATGGACATTTAGAATTGTCTTGGATCATGCCTAATTCATGTAAAAATTTCTCTAAATTTGCTTATATACGTATATGGACATTTAGAATTGTCTTGGATCATGAGCCAAAGTCATCGCCTGGTGTAACCAATGAACATTAAGGCCTTAATTGATATCTTCCATAGATTTTCCTTTCCCTACAATTTTTGGATTTTGGCTTAATTATCAAACTCTCCATTATTCTTAAGTATTTGAAACTTCAATCTACAGAAGTACTTCCCTCGTAATCTTAATTATATGCATGTTGATAGGATATATCATAAAATACATGGCTAACAATATAACATTAATTTGGAGAAACAAAACAATTAATGAGGAGGGAATTAGAGATTTGGTTTTATCATACCACATAAGCATCTAAAAAGCATATATTATTGGGGTGAAATAGCATGAACACGCATGAAATGTTCTTGCCAGCTAACATTTCAAGAAATTAAAATTCTGATGGCAAATTAAGACCTTCGCCTGCTGCTTTTGCATGGTTGGTGTTGGTGGTAAAAATTGGTTTTGAAAAAGTCTTTTTTACTCACTGAGTATTTAAACCGTTTGACAATTAAAAAATAATAAATTTTTTTTAATTTTCAATCATTCTAATAACTGTGATGCTCACTTTGCTTTACGATCCTTATAGAGTGAGTATCACGTACACTCTTTTAATTTTTGTCAAACATTGCATATATCACAATTTTGTAGCTTAAGAAAAAGTTATAATGCTCTTAGTTTGATTGCAATTCACAGTTGACTATTTATTGATTCTACAGCAAATGGCCAGTATAGTTGACTCATTGTAGAAGAATTTGAAATCAACTTGTTAGTGTTTTACACATCATCATAGCTAGGGAACAGCTTCAATATTTGACCATGGAGGAGTAGTTGAACTCCATCTTTATGCTACATTCCAATCAATATGGCACCTGCTGGAAATTTCTTGTGATCTTGGTTTCATTCTTAGCTAGAAATTTCATTTCACATATGATCAGGTCGGTTAAGCTTTGTTACTCGGTTCTTGCAGGTTTTAACGCTTTAATGTGTATCCCTGTACAATTTAATGTGGTATTTTCTGTATAATGTGTATCTCACTTCGAAGCCTGAAAATTTTAAAATTCTCAAATTGGACCATAAAAAGTCTGTCAAAATGTGACAATTGACATTATTTAGCCGAAAAGATGAGGGAATGCCCTGAATTCTCTCAGCCACACCACTTGTACAAGAGTACTGGAAAACCATTCAGTTCTATTAGCACAAGCATAGCTACAACAGTGCTTTACATAGGCTAAAGCTACAATGTATTGAACTAAAGATTTTAACACACAACAAACTTCTCTCTCTCTCTCTCTCGGGGTATGTGTGTGCGTGCGTGTGTGCACGAGTGTGAGCGGTCATGCAATGGTTGATAAAAGAATAATGAAATACCAAGGGAAGTTATTTTGACACTCCACTCCCTTTTGTCATAGAAACACAGTGAAAGAGGATTGGAATGTGAAAATTATTTCCCAATACCAATAGTCTTGTTCAATATCCATAGTGTAAGTGACAACTGGACAGCGAAAATGGTGTGGAGCCATGACCTATCCAGCATAAATCCATAAACTGTAATTCCAGCTCTGTTGTGCTCAAAATATGTCGCTGCAAGATTAAAAAAGGACACAAGTAGAGATCGTTCTTACGAAAATTATTAGCTTAAATTTACAAAGTACTTAACTCGCAGGAAACCCTGGCTAAAAGTACATGTAAATAACTCTGTTTAGAAGAATTAACAAATATGTTTTAAGACATTCCAGACATCATTCTTAATTAGTACTCATCAGGCTTGCAGATACTAGAATTCAGTTGACAGAAGTAACAACTCACCTAGTGCTTGCCTCTTCTGGTAGGATATGGTGTGTAGAATTGGAACCAAGTTTGTGTTATCAATTTCATCATCTCCATCTCCTTCTTCGTCATCAGTATTATCATAATAGGCATTAAGATTAGCGCACACAGCCTGATCTGGTGTAATGTGAGCTGTAGGAGTCTCATCGTCGAAGTCATTGAAGGAATTGATAGTGGAACAAACATGCCATTTTGCTGCAAGAGATGTAACAGACTGTCCTTTGTGTGTGATTTTCGCTGCACTACGCAAGCATATGAAAAGGCCTGTTACCAGGGTCATGGAGCATAACTGCAAGAGAATAAGTTGACAGACATTAAAATATAAGACAATTAAAGTTAGGAAATTAAGAGGAATACAGTCTATAATTTCACAAACACTCTTTGATGTTTATTCAATAACTTCATTATACACAAGCTCACTCAAATTCTGCCAAGAAGCCGTCATTCTCACTCTCTCTCCTCCTTACCGCTTAGGCATTACCACCCTATATTTTAGATACATGGTAAACTAAAAACTCATCAGATTGAGTTATAACTAGTGTTCTGTTAAATGTTTATAACTTTCAAAATCACAATTTTTGTCATGCTACCATAACTCTTAGAGTTAATAATAACACAATGATATGAAGCAGTAATAGTTCAATAAAGTATATAAAGAGATGGAAGTGAAGTATTACCGCGAGTTCTCCAGCAGTGAAGATATTAACAGTGGAGCTAGATTCAGTCGTTACAAGTAAAGAAACAAATTGACTGGCAGTGACTAGGATCAGAGAACACAAGATAAATCTTCTGAATCTATGGCTAATGATCCGAAGATTTCTTCTGATTCTGAGATGCTCCAACAAGATTGAAGCAACATCAGAATCTTTCTTGAAAACCCTTGCAAAGTCTTCCAGTCTGAGGATCTGCAGAAAGGCATATTAACCGGAAGAGGACGCATACAAGGAAGGAAATTGATGTCCTGTATAGCCACGAAGACAGCAGCAGTATGCACACAATCATGTGGCTCAAGTAGACATTATAGAAATAGGGAATTTGAATTCCGCCAGAGGCCAACCACCATATCTTATAAACACTATCTGCTAGGAAGCAGGGAAGAACAAATGCTGATAAGATCTTCATTGATCTCTACACCATTATTAGATATTATGCTTAGTTTCATCAAAGTGTAAAAGCTACTAGGAAAGAGAAGATTGCAACTATGCGATTCTAATCCCATTGAAAAATAAAAAGAGCTAATCTGATTAGATTATAAATGTGTATATGGGATTCACTTGACATGAACTTTTGACTATAGATTGCAAGGATTTTGAATTGCTAGTAAGAGTTAATATTTGAAAAAATAAAAATAAAATCCAAAGACTTGGCCGAGTCTCAGTCATATCCAGAAGAGCCCTTGCAATTCGATAACTATATGGGGTCGTTCTAGTATATAAAGATCATACAATATGAACCAAAATTATACGCTTATTTTTTATTATTTAATTCTTTAAAACGAATCAAGCAACTATCAATAATTTTATCTTATATTTTATAATCTTGATAAAATTTATCGCCCGATATTATTCTAATACTATCGCAACTCATATAAAACGGTCATCACCGCGACCCATCCAACGATTTTGAACTACTGCTACTACTCATTTTGAACTACTAAAACTCTTGAAGATTTTAAACTACTACTCTTGAAGAAGTAAGGATAAAGCATATCAATGGACTGAAACAAAAAAACTCCATTTTCTACTTTGGTTGCGTACCGACAGCCATAGAAGCAGAGTGAGTATACAAGTCATTGAAATCAATTTGGAAAATGTGGAAACCATCTAAGCATTAAATGCAGTTTTTTTTGTGGTCAGAAAGTGAGAACACTTCTTAATTCTATCTGTCGACAGACATCTTCATATTTTTTTATGCATCTTGACCAATTTGAGCTCTGTTATGTCAAATTTGATTGCCATACAATCTGGGAGTCGGTGTCAATTTAAGGATATAAAATCTTGGGGTTGCTTAATCCACTAAATAACAGATATAATTAGCAAACAAGAAACCAAGAATGTAACTAAGCATTATAATCCACTAAATAACAGGTATAATTAGCAAACAAAGAAATCAAGAATTATAATTAAGCATTATAATCCACTAAATAGACAAGAAGAAATGAATGGAAAGTAGGAAACTTCTATGATCCGATCGATATTATATCGTTCTACTTAAAATAAATGTATACTACAATATTATAAGTTTTAAACTATAACGATATAATACTTATGCAAAGTAACTTACATGAATCTGCAGAGTATACCCTTGTCGAACTTTCTCACTGTCATCACTCAATTTATCAAGAAACAGAAATTTTCTCAAACCATACTTTCGAGTGAAAGAAGAAAGACTGACAAAAGAAAGTGTTGCAAACACAGAAAGTGATATTTGGATCAATTGAATCAAAGGGTCTTCTATGATCTTCATCACAGTTTGAACAAGCAAAGACAAAGTGGGATACAAGAGGGACAGCAATTGTGAGAAGAAAGAAGAGTGACCATGAAAGACCTGCCCTCCACAGATTAGATTGGTCTAGAAAAAACCATGCCAGACTTGATCTGAAGTTCTTTAATTCAATATTTGCTTCATGAAATGAGTTTTCTGCTGGAAGGGACTTGTATTTTGATAATAGAACTTCTGTTTCATCTTCTTCCATGTTTTGGTGATTTTCTATCCTTCATTCCAAGAAACTGTTGTGGAGAAGAAAATACTTATAAGGCTTTCTTTAAAGGAAAATATCTGATTTTGGATTCGCATATAAATTTTATTGTTAAAATTAAATTTTATAAAATTTTATTTATATTCGTTGATATTATTTATATTAAATTATTTAATCTATATTATATAATTAAGTAAAGTTAAATCAAGTCTACCTATATATATATATATTGATTTAAAGAGTTGGATAGTTTACTTGTGATATTTTTATGGGATTGAAGAAAAATTGAGAAAGGAAAATGGCATTTTCAAATGTATTGTGGATTAATGTTTTGTAAGTTGTGTGGTGATGTTGTATAAAAATTGTGTATAGAGATTAGTGATATAATGACCACCATAAACTTTTGAAATGGTTTGATAAGAAAAAGAAAAATTGGTGAATAATTAATGGGACAGGATAACATGAAGCTCATCTTTCTGCATACTTGTTCATTGCTGATGTGTCTGTACTTTTAATTATTGGGTTTGACATATATCCTTAGTTCAAAATTTAGCAAATTTTTATTGTATTTTAAAAAATTATATATTTTAAAATTTTATATTGTATAAATTTTTAAAATCAACGAAACGATTTTCCTAACAAAATTATAAAATTTTCTCAAAACTTATACCACAAATGATACCCTATGGACTATGCAATAGCCAGCCAAATTTTTAGCGTTAGAACAACAAATTCATCTTTTATGTCTAACATGTGAATTAAAATTATGACTACCTCATTTGTTGTTAAAATTATTACATATGTGTATTATTGGTAATGCTAAATTAACACTATAGGTAATTGGCTATGAGCGATACTTAATTAACACTAGGTAATTGATATGAGATTTGATGCTATAGTTAGTTTCACACTATGACACATAGAGATAAAAGTATCGGTAGATGATGTATGTAAAATAATTGAATAACTAATAATTATTGTCGAATTATTCACAAAACTAAAAAATTCATGCTTCTATGCTTTTTAGATGAGTTGATAATTGACAGACTGTGTTAGATGAACTGATTAATAAATAACTATTTGATAAATTTATTTTGTAGATTGTACGGGTGAAGTAATTTGTGTGGGAGTAACTTTTTTTTCCCTTTTTTTGGGTGTTTTATTTTGCTAAAAATTTTGTTTTTTATATTCTGTCACTTTCTATTATACCATCGAATGAACTGTTAAAATTATTTTACTAAGGTGAATCGCACAATTTAATCTTAATAATTTATTAAATAATATAATAAAATGTGTTACTCTCTATCATACTAATTAACGAACTTTTGCAATTACATCATTAAAAGAATATAATTTAATCTTAATAATTTATTAAAGAAAGCGACTGGATACAAGACAAAAACCGTATGGTTTCCTTCCCTCAGGACACGTGAATCTTCAATTAGTCAATTACCACTGGTATACAGATGAATGCTCAGGGATCCACGTGTGATGAAATCAACGGCTGGATGTGTTCCCAGCAGTTAGGTAAACGGTACACGTCTCAAAGATGTTGAGGCTGATAGTTGAACGCATATCTACCTTTTATTTTATATTCGTAAACAGGCCAAATTTTGGGCCAAAACTTTTAGGCTAATATTTTCATTTGACAGATCTAATGTAGTCGACTGTTTTTGGGCTTGTAAATTATATGTGGCCCAATCAGCCCAATTATGAAAAGAATATCCACCTACGAAAACCGTAATCCACCTTAGTCCAGTCAAAAACAACAAAAGCGCCCACTTTAAATATCTATACAATAATTCCTCACAAGGACAATAAATATCAAAACTCTAAAAAGTACCCCAATTCTTGAAACTTTTTTCCATCAACGCCTCTCTGATTTCCACCATACACTCCTTTCTCCTAGAGAAAGTTCAAATTCTCCTTTTTCTTCCACCACCTATACATACAAACAGAAGTAGAAGTCTTTGTAAAAATAACAAAAAATCATGGCAACATCAATTTCTTCAATACTGTTTGGAATCTCAGCATCAACATCTTCTGCTTCCTTAGATAAATTAAGGGGCTTTAGAAATGTCTCTGCTTTGATTAATTCTGAGAACCCTTTTGGCTTAAAAGTTGTTTCTTTCACCTCATCATATTCATGCTGCTTCTCAAAGATTCCCCTCCAGGTAAATTCCAGCCATTTTGAGTCTTTTTAAGTCTTCCTTAGAATTATTTTTTGCTTTTAATCTTCTGTTTTGCTGTGATCATCAATAACTTGATTGTTTGCTGGTAAAGATTGAGAAGTTAGGTGAAAAGGTAAAAAAGAATTCAAGAAAGTTCAGTTTTTGTGTTATTTTCATTGGGCCTTTTTATTTTATTGAATATGTTTTAGTTCTTATAATACGTTTTAGTTTATTTTAGTTGGTTTACTGCTTTCTTTTACTTGAATAGAATTTGGGAAAATATTCTGTGGATAGTTATATATGATTTTTCCTATGTATGTTTTAGTTATTTGTTAGTAGTATTTAGTTAAAGGGTGTAAAGATTCGTTTTGAGCAAATATTATTCCTTGAATTTGAGTTGTGATGTGATTTTTAGTGGAAATGAATAATCTCTGCCGATTTTGCTTAACATAAAAAATTCCATGTAGGAATTCGTTTAGAGTCCGAGCAACTGTGTTGCAAGAGGATGAAGAGAAAGTTGTGGTGGGGGAATCATTTCAGCCGAAAAGATATCCTGAGAATGGAGGAGGAGGACATAATGGGAAATAAGAGCCACCAGAAACTTCATCCTCTGGTGGTTTGGAGAAATTGGTTATAAAGATTGAGCAATCTATAAATATCTTTCTCACAGTACGTTATTGCATAGTTTTGGTCTTCCTTTTGTTTCTGACATCACAAGGGTGGGATTATCCTTATTGTTCATACCTCCATTTGGATGGTTATTTTTTTCCATTATTCTCCAAATAATATTCTGCAATCATTTCATCCATGTTTTTCAATCATCTTTTATCTTACGAATGTCATGTCAAAAAAATTGCTACAGTACTTTGTTTTGATTTTCACGTATAGAGTTTTACACATACCGTTTACAGTATTTTTAGATACAAGAGCAAGAGCTTTTTGTGCGGAAATGAAGCTCTTCTATCTTCTCTATTTGTCTTTGCTCGCAATCACTAGTTTTAACACTGAGAAATTAGACGCCTTGAGTAACAATCTGATTGTTGTTACAAAGTTTGGGATTCTCTAGTTTTACATCTCAGAAATCATTATTTCTTGTATATGTTAGGCAGAATGTCTACATGTTCGAGTGTTTGTTGTTCCATCACACATTTCACCTATCAATATCTGCTAATTATAAAAATTCTGGTTTAATTTGATTCCTGAACATAAAAACTCCAGGAGAAATTGAATAACGGCTCATTAAGCAATGCTATTATAAATTGACTGCTCAAGCTGCAGTACTAGAACTTTGTATTATTGCTTTTGGAGCATCTTTTATCTTAAAATTTAAAGGCTTGAGGTGTTCTTTTCTTTCTGTAATTTTTTATGACTTAATTCTAAGTGGTTTAGGTGGCTAATTATCTGGCACACGATAATGCTGTGAAATTTTGTGGACATGCAGGACTCAGTGATAAAGATTCTTGACACTTTGTATCATGACCGAGATTATGCAAGGTTTTTTGTTCTGGAAACTATTGCCAGAGTTCCCTACTTTGGTAAATGCTTATGAATTTCTAAATTGCTAAATTTTCAGTTTAAGCCTTCGAGCATATCATTCTTGCAGTTACTGGCCCTGGGGTCCTTTTATAACACACTTTTTCCCTTAATGGTCCTAAAATATTGGTGGGTAAATTATTTATACCTCACATTGACATGAAAAATTGAGCCTGTTGATTTGTCTAGGGCATATATGAAGCAGGCTCTGAAAAACAACACAGCTACGTATTTTGGTTGAAGGGCTTGATCCATTGGGAGGGGGGGGAAACCTAAATCCTTAAAGAGAGCAAGTAATGTAATATTCGGACTGCTAGCTATCTTATACACATATGTACATACATCATAGGTTGAACTGATTACTGGAGTCCTTTCAAATCGTAAAGACTGGTTCTTTTGTGTCATGACAGCTTTCATGTCTGTTCTGCACATGTATGAGAGTTTTGGCTGGTGGAGAAGAGCAGATTATCTGAAAGTTCATTTTGCGGAGAGCTGGAATGAGATGCACCATCTGCTTATAATGGAAGTAAGGCTCTTGCTATAAAATTGTTTATATAACACAATTGCATTTTCTTTCTTTGTTTTCTTACCTCAAATATAAGCACCATTCTTCAAACGTTGAGGGTTAATTGACTATTTGGAGATATTCTCTTGTCATTGATTCTTATGATGCCAGATTATATTAGCTTGGAAATCCAATTTTTCTAGTAAAATTAAGACATGGTAAGAAAAGTGAAAAGTTTTCACTTTTCAGAGGGGGAGGGAGTGAGGGATAAGTAGGATATGAATGGTGGTTGGTTACATGTTCTTTTTCCTAAATAATTTATTTGAGCAGAATATGTTAATTTTGTGGTCATATGGGGGAAGTCTTCAGCATAATGTTTTCTGTCTTGAGTTGTTTCAGAATTGGGATTTTACACTTGGTGGTGAAAGTTGAAGGTCTTCCATGTATTATTGCTAAGGCTTCTGTGTGCATGAGGACCTAATTGTAATGCATTTTAGTTCAGATCATTCAGTTCATCTATGTGGTGTTGGCTTGAATTTTATAACTTTGACGGTTCTATGACAGGTATAATTGGGTGGTAATGCTTGGTGGTTTGACCGGTTTCTTGCTCAACATATTGCAGTCTTTTACTATTTTATGACAGTCTTTATGTATACCCTGAGCCCAAGGATGGCATGTAAGTATCCTTGGCTATTATGAGTGACAACTGCTTTAATTCTATTAGAGAACATGGCCTTCTTACTCAAAACCAATTGGCAATGAGTGGTGTGGCCCATGAACCTTATTAATTAGTTCAGGATCACTTGGCTAACCGATGTGGGTTATTGTATACACTCTCACAAATTCCTTCTTTGCAAATTGCAATCTTTTCTTCACTACTTCCACAATGTAAGAAAATCTCCATAGTACATTTATACTTGTGTGGGTGCATTTATGAGAACAACAGGTTAAGCCAGCTAATTTTGCACTGGAAGGAGCTTTGTATCATCCCTTGAAAATCCTTTTATTACCTACATGGAATACTGCTATTCTTTTCGTCATGTCATAACTCAAGTTGTTTAGGTTTAAAAGATAAAGGAAGAATGCGCTGAGGAATTCATGTTTAGAAACTATTTATCATGCACCAGTCTTTGGTCTACCTTTATGTTGTTTTGAGTTAGATTTCCTAAAAAGTGCACCAAATTCATTTCCGAAAGACACAGGCAACTAGAAAGTTCTTTTTTTTTTATTTTTTTTTATTTTTATGAAGCAATTTAATTCACATGATAGAATTGACTAAGTTTATTTTACATATCTGGTACCTGTCTTACTGCAGATCATTTTTCTGAATGTGTGGAAAGCCATGCATTTGAAACGTATGACAAATTTATCAAGGAAAAAGGAGGTACTGCTGTGTTTTCTGATCACACTATGGTCTGAGCTTTGAGCTGGGTGGTATTCTGTGTGTTCAAACAAACTTGTGGAGATAACCACTACCTTGAAATTATAATGCTCATTTGATCTTTAAACATACATCTGGTTTGATGACTTGGCTAGGAATTTTGGGCTTAATGAATTCCATACAAGTCTCTCTTTTATATCGAGAAATTAAACTCTTCAGCAAATTTGCATAGTGTATGTCAAATATTTCAAATCATCCAAAATTCTAGGATCTATTATCATAAACAAATCTTTTCTCACTATATCGACACAAGTAGATTTGTCAAAAATATGGATGCCCATTTGAATATGTTCCAAAAATAGTTGTAATTATGGGTGTTGCTTTGTACATCTATTCAATTCTAAAACTTTCTAATCAGATGTTTACAATTCAAATATCAAATGCAATCTACCGAACTTGGTGCATTTGTAACTTTTCTGGTGTCTTTAACTTTATATTGTATCCTGAAAATTCAACTGTTGGCATCCTAATGATTTACAATGCAGAGGAACTGAAGAAACTGCCAGCTTCAGAGGTTGCTGTGAAATATTATACCGAGGGTGACTTGTACTTGTTTGGTAAGTTTTTCACTGCTGTCTATTAGACTGTCTTTCTGCAGAACCTTCTATATTTGTATTATCTTAAGCACTTTAACTGAGTTGTCTCAGATGAATTTCAAACGGCAAGATTGCCAAATACTCGAAGACCAAAGATAGGTAAATTATGTTCTAAGTACAGTTCTTGCATTATTTTCATAATGTTATGCTGTTAATCATTCTTTCCATGGATTTTTTGCCGGGGTTACATTGATAGAAATTAGAGTGATCAGTTGACTTAATCATTCATAATATTATTAATGAATGGCAATCAGTATGTTTTAACATAATTGTCTTCCGTAGCAGTAATTAAAGGAATCTGATAGACTTTATGCTTATGTTGCACTGATCTCTCATTTCAGAGAACATGTATGATGTGTTTCTGAACATCAGAGACGATGAAGCTGAGCATTGCAAGACCATGAAGGCCTGTCAAACTCAGGGGGGCCTTCACTCTCCTCATTCATATGCAGATGATGCATGCGAAGAAGAAGGCTGATTCTGAAGCTATTGTAGATTGTGTAACAAAATCAGTTTCAGATCCCAAGTAAACTGGAGAGTATAGTGAACAAAGCAGTGCAAGAATTGACAGTGTATAACATGGTGATATAGCATATTATTCACAGGAAAAGAAATCAAGCCATTCTATCCTTCAAATATTTGTAATCTTAACCTCATATAGTACAAACAACCAATAGAAGTGTTATAAATTTTGGAAAATGATTTACAATGTTATAAATTCAATATCCCTTGTCAAAATCGTTTTATATGATAAAATTATATTAAATCAATAATTCTTTGAATTTAAATATTCAATCAAATTTAATAACTCACTGATGCTTTTAACAATTTGGGCCAACCTTTTCAGCACAAATGGCGACGTATGCTCTTTCTTTTGGGTCAGAAAGGAGGTAAAAAAGTCTATAGTCTATTATTTATAAGCAGCACCTGTTATATCCGGTGATAAATTGATAATGCGAGTTTTACTATGCGAGGGAATTTGTAAACAAAGTACTAATTTCTAAATTGAAATTCGGACTTGTGTTACCTAAAATATTTGCATTAGAATATTTCATCTTGCGTTTAAAGTGTTTAAATCATCGAGTTGAGAAATAAATTGGTAACACATGCTGACTTTCGGCTATTAAGTCATCAAATTGAGAAATGATTTGATAACACATACCGACTTTCGACTAGCGAAATTATTATTACTATTTTGAACAAACAACATGTGAAATAATGAAAGCACGGTATAGAAGTAAAATTAGAGTACAAATACGATGAACCAATTTCCAGCAACGTGTGGCCCTTTCCACCTCTCAAATTAATTATGGGTGTCGCATGATGCAAAGTTTTATCGCTCCATTTGGACAGTTTTTGTCATTCATTATTTCCTAAATAATTTTTTTGTAATCATTTTTTATTAAATTTTTTATCATACATATATTATATTTCAAAAAAAAATTATAACAATAATTATTTTTAAATAATATCTTGAATAATAATATATAAGAGCTTGTGGAATATTATTCTAAAACTAGCCTTTTAACTCTACCATATTTTGTCACCGCCACAGTTTTTGGGCCGCAAATCCAAACTACCGAAGATTTGAAGCTATCTCAATTAGTATAAATAAACATCTGAGCTTCTTTCTGAACTTTTCAAACTCAATGCATACGTAATAAGTACCCTGTAAGATGCTACGAGTTGTGTGCTTTATTTTCAGTTTTTCAAGAATATTGATTACGAGAAATTTAAGAGTAATTATTAAATATGTCTAATAATTACGTATTAATTAATAAGAGTTTTCTTTTAAAATGGAGGACTCATATTTTTTTAAAAACAAAAATGCCACCCTATTCAAAAAAATAAATCCTGTATTTCAAATAGTAAACTCCTATTAAATGAAGAACAATTACAGGACTCTTGACAAAAAAAAAATTCCTGTTGATTACTAGGATATTGTACTTGAGTTAACTTACGTGTTTGTAATATGGCCTATCATAAATAGTTTTCTAGTTAATTTCCCTATGCTTAGTGTATAAGTTGTTGAAAGAAAAAAAAAAGAAAACAACTATATATATATAGGATTTTAAATTTAAAATATTGGAGGTTTATGTGTCATAAATCTAACTTACTTATCTAGAAATGTTTTTACACTATCGGAAATATTAACTCTTTCTTTTAGTCGCATTCAAAATATTTCGTGAAAAAGTTTTGAAATATTATTGTAATAAAACAAAAATAATACAAAAAGAATGTCCTATGGAAGATTTCGAATAAAGTAGGAGGAAATGGTGACGGAGTTTGAGGGAAAATTTATACTATATACAAAATAGGAAATTTTTTTGTGTCTATTACTTTATGATTCGCCATGTGGGCCATGATAATTATAAATTACTGAAACACATGGGATTATTACTAATTACTATCAAATTAAGCTAAGACAACGTGAATAAGTTGTGCTCAAAATCCAATAAATATAAACAAACAATCTGGGATGTTAATCTACGATGACGAGGTTGTCTAAATTAGTAATCAAGAAAATTCATGAAACAAGTAAAAACTCGGAAGTTACTCAGAGATCAAGAGTAGTATTACTTCATTATATAGTGGTAGTTACTAATGGTATAATTGAAATTAAATATCAAAATATAGGTAAATTTGGTAAAACAAATAATGACTTACACCAAACTCCTACTTATACTTTATATACAGTATAGATTAATAATCTATTATATTCTATATAAAAAGGGAGAGGAGGAAAACTTGATTTCCGTTATTAATTAAACTTCCCTTTTTACCCTTATTACATATGAGTAACTACCAATACTCATAACTTCCTTCCGACCCTCAACTCTATATTTTCTATATTACTTTATATTTTTTTGCTTAACATTTCTATTATCTATTATTTTTTATTTTGAAAATTTGTGATTTTTTTTTAAAGTCACACCCAAAGAGAATGGTTTCTAAAATGGATCGTAAAATTTTCTTAATTCTTTTATATATATATATATATATATATATATATATAAATATATGAGAGAGACTAAGTTTGAATGCTTTTTATTAAAATTTAAAATATTATCTGTAAATAAATAATCACATACATGTAATTAACAAAATAAAATTTTTTAACGAAACAACGCACACTCATCGAGTATGTCTCACTAACTAGTTATATTTAAACCCCTACTAAGTAATAACTAGCCATTATTAACCATATATAACTACTCTTTCTTTTATTTATTTGTTTTTAAAGAGACACACATAGTGTATGTCTTTCCACTAATATTTATAATTGTAGATGGTATGAACGGTTAATGTGGAACTCAGTGTTGAATTAGCCAATTTTCAATTTTCAATTTTCAATTTTCAGTCAAACTAACAATGAGGTGATGAAGAATGATATATAGAGGATTAATTAGTTGTCTCCTCGACAATGATATTTGCATGGATATACAGATACACAAGTCACCAACTCTTAAGCTCTCTTTGACTAGTGGACTACTCATGATATCACTTTCTTGTTTGCCTGTCTCTTTATTCCTAATTATGTTAATCTGATGTTTTGCTTTTTATAGTAATCAGATGATTGAATGGTTAAATAATACTTCTCCATCAACTTATCTATTCTTTTTTCTCCTATTATTTGAAATAATAATGTGTTATTTAATTCACGAAAAAAATGAATAAAATTTAATCAATATCTAAAATTAAGAGTTAATAATTTAATAAAATTTTATTATATAAATTAATTTTAACAAATGGTATTGTTAATGATTTATTTATTTATTTATATATGAAATTTATATAAACCAAAGTGAATTGAATAATAATGTCACACTCAGTCAAAACATATATATGTATGGTAGGCATTCCATATTTTCAAGACAGGGGATTAAATTGGAATTGTACTTCAAGCTCAAGGAAGTACACTAACACAGGAAAACTTGGTGAGTTAATGACACCAAAAAAATATCTACACCAACCACAACGACCAACATAATTATATAACAATCTGGAATTATAGCCTATTGATTATCCACAACAAATAAAATAAGGAAAAAAATAAAGATTTTATACATTATTTCATGCTCAAATGGTTTTGAACCATTTGGAAAATATTATTGTTTATTTTTGTTTTATCTTTTCTTTTAAATTATTTAAGGGGTGCTTTAATTTGTTATTTATGCAATCTAAATTTATTAAAAAAACATTAACAAAAACAATTGTTAAGAACCACAAGTCGGTCGATGAAATATTTAGCTTGCACTTAACGACATTTTTCCTTTTATTCTTTTTGCTATAAATCATTTTTACATATACTTAAAAAAAATTAAAAAAAAACTTTTCTCCACCGCTAAGAAAATAAAACGACGCTGTCAAAGATCATATGGCCCATAACTATTGGTTATTATAGGGATTCCTTCAACCTCAGCGTCTCTATCAAAGATTTTTCAATATTTATATAATACAGTAAGTTTAAAAAAATAAATATTATTATTTGTATTAAAGAAAAAAATAACATTTTGATTATTATGGACTATGTTATGAATGCTTTTATACGATAATATTAATATACACTAAATTATTAACAAGCTCGTTCAATTTCTTATTATTTTTGTTTTATTACAATAATATTTCAAAACTTGAATTTCACGAAATATTTTGAATAGCGACTACGATTGAGAAAAGTAATCATTTCCGATAGTTAGTGAATAATTAATTTAGACACGATCTGAATTCATGATTTATTTATTACTTATTTCTTAAAAAAAATAAAAATTAATTTAGAAGCAATATGGAAGCATAGACGAAATGGCGCCTAACGTGGTCGGTTTCCACCCTCAGAAAATACGTCTTCGCCTTAAACCCACGCCCAATACCACTCCTTCAAAAATCAAACCCAAAAGAAAAACATACAAAACCACTGCGTTACCCAACACCACACCCCACACATTTTCCCACACACACTCACACACACTAACCTCTATTTTCCTTCACTTGTACGGAAACGATGGGAGGCGAGAGTTCGTCAATCGGAGCGTTAGTGCCGACGGTGCCGAAGTCGGCGGAGGAGCACGGGGAAGAGTCCTCTCAACCGCAGCCGCGTCTAGCGGCGGCGGAAGGGGAGGAGAAGAAAATGGAGGACACGATGAAGACGACGGCGGCGGCGGCGGCGGCGGAGGATATGAGAGAGATGTTGTGTCCGATATGCATGCAGTTGATTAAGGACGCTTTTTTGACGTCGTGTGGACATAGCTTTTGTTACATGTGTATTGTGACTCATTTGAAGAACAAGAGCGATTGCCCTTCCTGCTCTCATTTCCTCACTCCTTCTAATCTTTACCCTAATTTCCTCCTCAATAAGGTCGTTTCTCTACCTTCAATTCTTCTTCTTCTTCCTCATTTATTTATTTATTTATAACTCCCTCCGTACCAATTTATTTCTTTGTTTTGTTGGTTCAAGTTTTCGTAGCTCAATTTTGTGCAAATTTCTTAACTTTTTTACTGTTTAAGTTTACATTTGACAATATTTGATATAAATTTGAATTCTGTTAAAGAAATTTAGTCAAAATTCAAATAAATTTATATGAATTTTGTATTAAATTTACAAATTTCATATATTTGACGAAAAAAGTTAAACTGTGACAAAATAAGTGGGACAGAGGTAATACTTGCCTTGAACATGCACGATAAAGTAAGAAAGAATTGGTAGTACAGTAGATCAAACCTGGATTTTTTTTATGATAATTGGTTGATTTTTATTTGCATTATTAATGGTGAAAAACTGTCGAAGAAAATGCTGAGGCAGTGAGAGGTCCTTGTCATATCACAGCTTAAATTGTTGTTGGTTTGTTGTTTTGTGCAAATTAGTTATGTGTGTACTATGGTAATGGGGTAAGTTTGTTTAATGGCGGTGGGATTTTGTCGTATCTGGAAGAAAGTACTTTTGCCATGGAAAATCCTTCATGGTAGATAATCTGATTGGATACTATCTGTAGTGATAACTATACACCTTTTTTTTTAAATATATATATATATATATCTGCCAACTCTAGCTAAACCACTATTTAGGAAAATTCTGGATTTTCAAGAATCTTCCTGATGGAGGTTAGTTGACAGTCACTCCCTTTGATTCTGGCATGATTTGAGGACACAGGGTTTCTTTTTTCCACACCTAGATATTTACATTTTTCCCTTGTTAGGCTTCCGTTGATTTTGAAATGTTCCAGGACGCTAAAGGGATGGGGAGGAATTTGTTGTGGCAGTTTAGTATTGAGGCACATACTATCAAGGAGAAAGATGGCATTCTCCATCACAGTTTCCGTTTGTATAAGAAGATATCTGAAGACAGGATATTTGTTAATATAGGGAATTACGGATGAAGAACTAGGGGATTTTTGTTGGCAATCGGTCTTAGGGGAAAGCAATTTAAAGATGCTTGTGGACATGTGCCATATCTGAAGTTGGGAAGATACTACAAAGATGTTAACTGATGTCTGGACCTTGTTCTGTCTGCTTTTTATAAAACAAAGATGCTTTGAATAAATACCAAACTTTGAGATTATAAAGTATTTTTGTCATTGAAAACATTTTTGTGTAAAGTTGGAAAATTGATTGATGTGGTTCTTCTAGGCTATTTTTATGGCAGAAGTCCTGAAACTGGCTATCTTTAATAATCCTTTATTTCTCTGTAAAGATGGAAGCTTTACCTTTCAACCTTTCTCATATGAAATTATACTGGAATTTCTAATTATATAATGTTGCACGATCTGAAAATGAGCTCACACTGAAACATATTTCAATTGTTGCAGTTATTGATGAAAACCTCTGCTCATCAAATAGCCAAGACTGCTTCTCCTGTCTAACAACTTCATCATGCATTACAACAGGTTAGTTTTTTTTTATAGGGGTTACATTTTATGGAATGCCACTTCCTGGAGATTGAGGCATGTTTTGTAAACATTTCTTTGTTGTGTATCTGCCATTGCATCCTACACACTTTCCTTATACCTTAATTTTATTTGTCCTTGAGTGAGTGGAAGGAAGTATTGATTGGTGAAGAAGTCAGGTTAAGATGTTTTTGCTAGTGAAGCACTTCCAATGAACTATGTAACTTACTTTCCTCTTAGCTTTTTATAGATATTTAAGCTTTTATGGAACCTGGCGATCTTTTAGCACCTTCAGGCTTTTAGGCTTGTATAATTATTGGTGAATCATGGCAAAGGTTGGCTGTTAACCTTAAAAGTATTCCTTAATTTTTTATTTGATGGAGTAAAGCCAACTGTATCTCCAGAATTATGGCTTTCTTGTTTAAGCTCGAGTCAAATGAGTATTTACACTTACGATAGGAAACCAAGAAAGAAGGTATGTTATGGATCTAGAAAATTCAAAATAGGCTCTGCAACTCATTTGCAGCCTTTGCCTCCAAAGAAGATGATTAGTGTTTCAAATTAGTCCTTCGTGTGCGTCATCTGATAAGTGTTTTTGCTTCTTTCTTTCTCTGTATGTTAAATTTGTGTCAGTCTGCTCAAAACATATTTTTGTTTAATAAGTTCAAGCCTTGGGTATTTTACCAAATGGTTGGAGTTTAAATATGGTATCTTAAGCCATCTTCATATTATGGCTTCAGAATCTCTGACCCTTGAAAATGGAAGTAATCTTTTAGATATTTATTTAATTGTTTATATGTTTCATAATTACCATTGCCAAGACATTGATTTGGTTTGCACTAGAAATAGGTCCAATGACTGTGAATGGTTAGAAGACTTCAACAAGTTGTTTTGCTTTGTTTTTTTCAAGAAAACAGAGTAACTAGTCATTTTGCTCCATTTATTAGAATGATTGAAGTAATTGGAGTTGCTCTTGTATAAATTCTTTTCCTGTATAAGAAATCAGCTTAAGAGATGATTGTACATTAATATTAAATTGGTATTCTATGTTGACTTGTATGGTGTTATTCATTTTTTTCATTCAGCTCCATGAATTTGGTTATATTGTTACTTTCTCATTTTCTTTTCAGATTGCAGAAATTTCTTTATTGGATTGTGACTCTTGTCCGATTCTTAGACAGGGATATGAGGTGTCAGTTAAGGAGGTTGACAGTCTCTTGTCTCTTCTTTCCGAGAAGAAAAGGAAGTTGGAGCAGGAAGAAGCTGAGACAAATATGCAAATTATGCTTGATTTCCTGCATTGTCTGAGAAATCAAAAGCTTGAAGAGCTTAATGAGGTATCAAACTTGCTTTCATTTGTTTCTTTCTCAATTATGTTGTTCAATTCTTTGATAGTTGATGGAATTTTTTTGCTATGGAAAGTGCAACACTTGCTCATTTGTTACAACCAGGAGACCCCCCCGGGGGGGGGTTGTGAGGAGAGGAGAGACCTTTCATTTGCATTTAAAGATAAAATACTTCTTTTTTGTGCTGCTTTCTATCTCTTTTTTGTCCCGCTGGTTAAGATTTCTTCTGATGATCTTGGGCTTCTGATGTGGCTGATGGGATATTTGTCATCGGACACTTCTAGGATGAAGTAACTTATCTGTTGAAATGAAAAAGAAGAGATTAGTTGCTCATATTCACTTATCTATGGACATATCATTGTGTAGGATAAGTTAGCTTTATTTAGAATGAGCTTATGGGGTGTCAAACTTTCTTACATGTTTGCTTTACATGATATTTAACTCTTATCTTGCTATTCCCTTGCAATTCAATATAAATTCGTTAGACATTATGGAATTTCTAATGCTTTAGACTAACAGATTAATGACTGTCTATTTGTCTTCTCATCCTTTACAGTTACAAACTGACCTCCAGTACATTAAGGAGGACATAAATGCTGTAGAGAGACGTAGAATAGAATTATACCGGTCCAGAGATAGATATTTAACAAACCTAAGGATGCTTGGTGATGATCCTCATGCAAAATTAGCATGGCCCTTGGTTACTGAAAAACATGGTGGTGGTGTCCTACGTAGTTTTCCTGGAGGAGCTTCACAAAGCCAGTGCCACATGGGTTCACCTACTTCACACAACTGGAAAGGTGATGAGAAAACTCCTTCAGGCTCTCAAATTATCCAAAGAAAGGATGCTTACAGTGGTTTGGATTCACAACAGTTGACTCAATCAGGACTTTCTATAGCAAGAAAGAAGCGGGTCCATGCACAGGTTACTCATCTAATCAAAATTGGCTATTATTCCTAGCAATTTGGTGTTACAATTGCTTAAAAATTGGCTGGCACAAGAGTCTCATTTAGTCCCCAGGAATTTGTTGTTTCTGTATCTATTGTAATGTATGCTGTCTTAATTTATCATTTTTATTTTTGAAGCAGTTCAATGACCTTCAAGACTGTTATTTGCAAAAGCGGCGGTCCTCAGCAAGACAATCCCAAAAAAAGGATGAAAGGGACAGAAGAGAAGGTTACATTTCAGGGCTTGAAGATTTTCAGACTGTGCTGTCAACCTTTACACAATACAGGTTCTTTTCTTTTTCCTTTTTAATTTTATTGTTGTCTCCTCACATTTGGTATATTAGGAAATGTATTCTTTTTTTTCTGTCAACTCAGTATTGTCCTTGTTTTTTAATTTCCAATAGTCGGTTGCGGGTTGTTGCTGAACTTAGGCATGGAGACCTTTTTCACTCTGCCAATATTGTTTCAAGGTAAATGGAGCGCCTTATTTTTTCATTTATTTCTAGTCTAGTTCTTCTGGGTGTCTATGAGAAACCTTGGTTTATGGCCTCAAGGGACTGATCAGAATTGCAGGGCTAACAGAATTAACTTGCAATATAGGTGAATTACTCACCATTCCTTTCGTATTGGTGATAAATCTAATAGAAATCCAACTGGTTGTTTAAATCATTTTTGGAAATTGTCCTGCCTGTCTTTTTGGTTGGTTTTTATCCCCTTATTTTGGATAATTTCCCTCCCGAAGTGGTACATGGCTCCTGCTCATGGTACTGCTCAACATATCTGTAGCATGTTAACTGATGATAAGGACCAGCTGTCCTCTGTGGTCAGGCAGAGTCACAATATTGCTTTGTTGCATCCTTTTGTTTTATTTCTGATATATATTTGCTGAGGGAGCCTGCTTTTGTTTCTTTTTCCTTGTCTAGCCTGTGCATTCGTTCACTCTATGGAACTGCTAATAAGTTTCCTTAGGGAGGTTTAAGGTGCTCATTGGATTATGTATTTTGCAATAGTTGAAACTTCCTGCACTATATTCTCTCGCTACATGTGGTTGTGTTTCTCTGTGATGCCTGACTGCTGCTGCATTTTTTTTGGGGTGGTTTCTGCTGTCTCTTTTCTGCAGTATAGAATTTGATCGAGATGATGAACTCTTTGCTACAGCTGGAGTTTCACGGCGTATCAAAGTGTTTGAGTTTTCATCGGTAAGATTTAGCAGCTTCTGAGATTTGGTATGAAGTTTAAAACTTTTTATATGTTGGTCACTTTTCTAGCTTGAAGCTTGGCATTGCATTGTTGAGTTGCAAAAACCTTTGAGATTTGTATACTGTTTCCTCCTCTAGAGATTGGCCTGCTTTGCATACCTGACGTGTTAAAATGAAAATTTGACATTATGATTGTGTTATTTGTGAAAAGTTATGCTGACATCCAGGTTTTACCTTTCGGAATATTGAATGATAAAATGAACACCACCATTATTTGTGGTTGCCTGCTTCTTTTAGGATTTTATGCTTTCTGTATTGAATAAAATTCTCAACCAAGCAAGTTAGGCATGGATGATCGGGTTGTTATTTTCCTGATCAGTTTTGTTATGAAGATAATGATAATACTTTAAGATCAGTTCCCAAGTTTGTATTGGTTGCTTCTTTCCAGGTGGTGAATGAACCTGCAGATGTCCCCTGCCCTGTTGCAGAAATGTCCACTCGCTCCAAGCTCAGTTGTCTGAGCTGGAACAAGTACACAAAAAATCACATAGCCAGCAGTGACTATGAAGGCATAGTGACTGTTTGGGATGTGACCACCCATCAGGTAGTGAATGTCAGTGTAGAGTATGACTTTTAATTTCCCTAATTTCTGTTCATTTAAAGTCCAAAACCATTTCTGCTCAGAGTGTGATGGAGTACGAGGAGCATGAAAAAAGAGCATGGAGTGTTGATTTCTCACGCACCGAACCTTCAATGCTCGTATCTGGGAGTGATGACTGCAAGGTACGCATGAACTATGTGGATGCTAATATTTTGCTTTATGTTTCTTTACGTGCTAAAACAGAAATGTAAAGAACATGTTCTATTTGGAACATGGGACATCTGCAAGATGCTATGGGTCTTTCAGCAGGAAAATGTCTGTGCATATCTGTTCTTAGTTTGTGACTGGACTGGAGGGCAATTCATGTTCTGTTTGATAGGCGTATGGCTCAATGTCAGGAATATCTCTTATGCAAGTTAATTGTAGCATACATTTTGAATAACGATTGATAGGAACTTCAATCCATCGATAGTTGCTGCCTGAGTTCCGGTGTGGCTGTCATGTGGTAAAATTTGCTTAGTGCTTGTGTGTCAGTTAACTTGTGTCCATCATAAGATGATATGTGGAGGAGTTTCTTTGACCTCAGGGAAGTCTTTGACCCTAGTTGGTTGAGATACTGGCTAATTTTGGTCAATAATCCAAGCTTGCTCAGGGGAAAACTTTCTCTAGACAATGCAGGCTGTTCAAGGAGGTTGAAGCAGTGTGTCAGCTTGCCTCAATCAAGGATTTTCCTTGATGATTAGATTAAATTCAAGGGCCAATACCATATTTATTGTTATGAAGGATCCAATGTTAACATTGCATTTGCTTGATAAATTTGGTTTAAAAAAAAATCTGATTCCCATGATTTGATAGGTCTAAATCCAATCCGAATCAAGTTCGACATGCCTCTTGAATGGTCTCATCTTAATTTTTCAATGATATATTTCAGCAGTGTCACCTTAAAGTTATTCATTTTAATGGACAATAGCCTAAGAGCTTATAAATGTGTTGTGAAGCTAGTTTAGTATGTGCTGACTAAAAGCTATGAACAGACTTGACATGAGTACCATTGCTCTACTTAGTCTGAAACTCATTTCATCTAATTTGCTCTCTTATGGTCTTTTACTCCGTGAATTTATATGATGCTATGCAGTCACTTTTACACTTGGCTAGTTTGTTTAATATGTGAGATTGGTTTTATCAAAAGCAATGGCTGTATGGTTTCTACGAGTTGCCTTTCATGGTCTCTTCAATTCGAAGAACATCTCTTGATTTGTATTATTGTTATTGTTTATTCACTTCCGGGAATTGAAGTGCAGTTTATTTCGTAAATTGACAGTCTCCATCGGTATTTGTAATTGAAAACAAACAAGTAAACTGATTATTTGGCTTACATGGTCTTTGTGACCAGAAATGAGTGACTTGTTAAATGTTCAACAGGTTAAGGTTTGGTGTACAAATCAAGAGGCCAGTGTTCTTAACATTGATATGAAAGCTAACATATGTTCGGTCAAGTACAATCCAGGATCTAGCATCCATGTAGCTGAGTGAGTCTGTCTTTTGCTCATGTGCAGTGACTACAAAAATTATTAGCTATATAAAGTCCATGTATAAGGTTTAATGCATTTGTCTTGTAGGTTGGCTCAGCTGACCATCACATCCATTATTATGACTTGAGAAATACAAGTCAACCAGTGCATATTTTCAGTGGCCACAGGAAAGCTGTTTCATATGTGAAATTTTTGTCCAACAGTGAACTTGCTTCTGCTTCTACTGACAGCTCATTACGCCTATGGGATGTTAATGAAAATATTCCAGTAAGTTGAGATTCTTATAGTGCTGACACTCATGATACTGGATTGCTGTAATTGTTCTACACGGTACAGTCATTCATTTACATAGCCTATAACTGAAGTTTAAGATTGACTATATTCTTTCTAATTTGTATAAGAAATGAATAATGATGAAGTGTACGTAATTGGATAGCCTCTTTTTTGGTGAGGATTTATTTCATCCTTGTCCGGCTTCTTGATGGTTTCTTTTAATGGCCTGTTCTTTGACTTAGCACAGAGTTCATGTGTAATAATTTTGACATTTTACTTCTTTCGGATTAAAGAACCTCATGCTGGGCTAAGGCTTCAGTTGATCAATTTATTCATCTCCTATGCTAGTCCATTGGTGGTTTTTGTCATGTAGGATTAGGATTAAACCCATAACTTGTGCTACACTCGTTCTTGTGTAGGTCTTACTCTTTCCAGAAATGTACAAGGTTCATCACATCTGTTTGTTCACCTGTAATCATTTGTACTGTGCGGACTTCCAGATTGCATACCATACAAGTCATTCATCATTAACTCAATATCATACACTCTTTCCCATTAGATGGTGTTAGAAAGCACCCACGTTAGGAATTTGGATGATACAGCTAAACCAAACCATAGACCTATAAAGAGGCAGGCAAATCGCTCTAGAGATTTGGATTCTTTTCAAAGATACACTGCTTTCACACTGTTACTATCATGGATCACCATCCGACTTGTAGGATAGCTGCTAGAATGTACTTGCATAAACGGAAAAATCTGCTCTATTGTTTAAGAAAACCATATCCTTTTATACTCATAATATGCACATGCTAGTTTAGTGTTACTCTAATATGCTTACGTCTGTGATATGCTTGTCAATATCTGTATAGTTAAGATTGGTTTAGTCAGCTTTTTTTTTTTTTTTTGGGTAGCTGAAGTATATTTCTTATCTTACTGGTCTTTATTCATGTGCATTTCATCAAATCTCGGCTCAGACAAGGCTGGATCCTTAGCGCTAAATGTCCTATTGGTCTTGTAATAACAACATACTATGTTTCTTTGGAGGAACAATACTCTATTGCAATTTGGATGGCATTAGTTGCAAATATTTGCTGCAAGTTTAAAATTGACTTTCCCTTGCTCTACTCTTTCAGGTGCGGACATTTAAAGGGCACACCAATGAAAAGAATTTTGTAGGTCTTACCGTGAACAATGAATATATTGCTTGTGGTAGTGAAACAAATGAAGTCTTCGAGATAGCGTACCATAAGGTAACTTAAATTTATAATTGTATTCATTTCATATCTAGTTTGACAGAATTTTGGCCTGCCCTAGTTTGATACGCTTGATATGTAGGCTATTTCAAAACCGGCTGCTTGGCATAGATTTGGTTCTGATGTAGAGAATGCCGATGAAGATGCCGGATCTTACTTCATCAGTGCTGTGTGTTGGAAAAGTGACAGCCCAACTATGTTGGCCGCAAATAGTCAAGGAACAATCAAAGTACTTGTATTAGCTGCATAATTTGTAGAATGATAGTGATAGCAGATGTGAAATCATATAGTATGTTGTTTGAAAGAAATTTACATACATTTGTGATATGTAAAGCTAAAGAAGACAACAAACCACCTAAATATGGAATGTGCCATGCTTGTAAGATAGCTATGCTAATTTTAACTCCACAGCATTTAAACTCTGAAAAGGTTGTATATTTTATTACATAAATTGAAAATGGAAATTGGATTGTTTTTTATGGGCATATTCAATTTATTGTAAGTCAGTATTGCTTAAAATCAGCAAATTGAAAATTTTCATTTCCATGTTCTATTTGTTGAGATCACGGGTGGTTCTTTTACATTTTGTCGCAATGAGATGTTTTTACTGTTGAATTATCAATCTCATTTATCCATTTCATATAAAAGTCGCACAATTAGATTCATTGAATCATGAAACTGAAAATAACAATAACATTCATGTTATTAGGATTTGATGTTCATAGTAATCTAGTACCATTGGTCGGCAGGCATCTTTGTTCATTGATCTTGCACATCTTACCTTCCAAATGATAAAATGTACATAGTTTGCTCAATAGGAATAGAATTATGGGAGTGTGAAGATGCTATCATTCCGAGTGTATTTGTAGTTTTGAATAATTATCTGGTAGAAAACATACAAAAGTATGTACTAATGCATTAGCTTATGAAAAAGTTCATTTATCCACAAATTGACCACAACCAACCTTCAACATCACAATATTCATCCAAAATGGAAAGGAAAACCATCCTGGGAAGTTCCATTTATACTGACATCTTGCGTGGTAATTCAATTACTACTAGTTATGCAGAAGAGTTGAGCTTTGACTTGCCCTCATTACAAATTTAGAATTGCATGAATTCAAAATTTTGACATAAGCTCATATGGTGCCTAGTGAATGGAATCTGCTACCATCCAACTGATTCCTATTGTCATACTTCCTTTCAATAAATCAAACAATACCTTCAGGAGTTCAACAATGCCTTTCCCAAGGTAAAATAACACAAACACAAGTTCCAACATCTGCATAATATGAAATGTTTATAACTCCAGCTGAAAGGAACTGAGCCAGTCTTCTCTCTTTCATAACATCTACCTAAGAGAATTTGAAACAATGCTAGATTTTGAAAACCATTCTGAGTGCCACCACCAATGTTGAGGGGTCCAAGGCCTCATCCAATGTATATTTTCCAAATTTGCCTTTTAATATGACTGTTCCTCCCCTTCCTCGTTCTTTCTCAAATTTAATTTAGTGTTTCGAGTAATTGAGCTCAATATAGAGTAAGAGAGACCCAACTCAAATGCACATAGTAAACACATCAACAGAGCTTTTCACCTCTTACCACAGAGAGATAAATCCACTTAAAATATGTCAGCTTCAAATACTATTCATATCCATACAACAAGTCCAATTTAAGTGCTCTTTCCATCAGAAAATTGAATCATTATACTCGGAATCAATGTTTTGAAAATCGAATCAGATCGGCCAATTTCGACCGTTGGACTGTGAACTAGAAGGATCACCGGTCCAGTTCATCTATATGTCCGGTCTATATAAAATCGAACAGAATCGGTAACCGATTTTGGTGATTTTTTAAATTTCAGAATAAAAAATAATTTAAATAAAGAGAAAAATTAACAAATCGTGAAATAAACTTCAAAACGAGAAACATTGAACACACCAAAGTCTAAACTATTAAGTTATTATTTTTTGATCTCTTTTATAATTGGATATTATTTTTGTACAAATTTCATTTTTCTTATAAGAAATTTGATCAGTATTTTTTAGTATTAAAACTATAATTCTCCAAAACTAGTGTTTCTATTATATTTTAGATTTTATATAAATATATTTTAGGTCATTTTAAAATATATCACACTTTAATAATAATAAAAAAAATCTAAATTAGTGAACCGATTGAACCGCGAACCAAACGAGCCACCGGTTCAACGCCCAATCTAGTTTTCAAAACCGATTGAACCGCGAACCAAACGGCCCACCAGTTCAATGCCCGATCCGGTTTTCAAAACATTGCTCGGAATGATTATTCCACCAATCCCTAGCACTGGGTTGGGACAATCCGTGTGGGGTCCAACCTCGCCCTAGAGTAACTAGGATGGGTTGAGCTATGCCTACTTCAGCTAAACCGGGCTTAGTTTTCCAAATTTGTGGATCGGACCAATTCGAGCAAAAACCGAACTCAGCATGCCAGTCAATAGTTTGATCAGTCAACTCATTTAAGAATTAACACCAAGCCAAACTGTTAATTGGGAAGCCAAACCAAACTTTTGCACTGGCCAAGTTGGTCCACAAATTTCAAAAACCAAGCTTGATTCTGCCCCTTCCCATCTTTAAAGCCCAATCTACATCTAATACTATGGTAACTCTTAACCCAAGGTGCAGGTAGGGCCATTACTACCCTAAAAATTATGGGTGCACATCCCCTTTGGATTACGATAAATTTTTGCATGGATCAGATCTATGGCATAGTGCCATGAACCTCTTGATTCATGAAAGCCATATCACTCACTTGAGATGGTGACCCCGTGGTCTAGATTAATACACATTACTCACATACTATGTATTAATCTGAATATCACTCACATGAATGATTTGTATTAATCCGGACCATGGGATGAAAGACTATGCGTTGGACAAGGTCCATTTAAAAATTTTCCGTCCGAGGTGACATGGGATGATATGGCACTTTATGGATCAAGATATCAATGACACTATGGCATGGTCCCTATCCATGGGTAAGAATTTCAATGTGTGCCAAAAGAGAATCAAATGCACAATTCCAACGTATACGTCCCCTTGGCATACTCATCTTAAGAAAGTACTTTTTTTTCGATGTTACTAACTAATTCTTATTATGCATCGAACGATAATATGTCGGATGAAAATACATAAAACCAGAAGTCTATTCTACGGTTGTATGTATTTTTACAATTTTAGCGTGTTCCAATTATCTATGCTTAGTTTTCATTTTCAAAACTATTATCCATTTATAACGTTTAACATTTGTTTGAATGTAATGCTTGGTTAATGTTCCCTAAAAGTTTCATTTTTTTTAAAAAAATTTAATTTATATTTCCGAATGAACAATTTATGATCATTTTATGAACACCCCAAAATATTAAATTTACTTTATTATATATAAAGTGTTCTTTCTATCAATTTTATGACTTTTAAACGTTTCTAGTCAACCCTTTGTGTGTGTGTGTGTGTATATATATATATATTCGATTTATATGGATATATATCGATTTTCAATTTTTCAATATAACGATGTAAATTACAAAAAAAATTATGACTTTTATAAATATTTTTAATTTTTCTGCGCTACCCCAACAAAAATCATAAAATTTTCTATTTTTACCTTTTTAACATCGGTATGTTGCATTCGCATTTTATGTTTTAATAATCAAACAAACTATTTCAAATCAATTTATTCACATTTTACTTTAAAATATTTTTTCTTTTAATTACTAACCACATTCACTGTGTCTTCCCTATCCTATTCATTATACATTCAATTACTTAAAATGTAATAACTACAAATGCGACATAATATAAAACTAAAAAAAAATAGACCATTCAGATGAACAGATGCATCAACAAATTATGTAACAATAAACTAAAATTATATAAAAACAATATAATTACATTGAATTACAATATTTTATTACTAAAGAAATTTATCTAGATGGATATGTTATCTTAAACTATTTTATTATTTAACATATTATACAAAAATAAATCAAAACATTACATTAAATATATACATAAAAAATAAATTATTTAAATATTTAAATGGTATAAAGAAAGTACCTTAGAGGACTAAGGTGATGTTCTTCTAGGACTCAATTAGTGACCTTAGTTCTTCGGGGATGGAGCCGAATACCTATGGGGGAGTAGGAATATTTTTATATAAACATTGCAACATACAACTTTTTGGTTGTATGTTGTACATTGGTCATATGTAAACATCAACCTGTCAAATTCCTTCTCAAAATGAGAAGGCGTTTTCAATTTCTTCATATAGTAAGAAATAACCCCTTAAATTTTGAAAACCATTCGATTGTCACACCAATTTTGTGGTCCAAGGCCTCGTCCAATATATATTATTTCCAAATTTTCCTCTTAATATAATGCTTCTCCATAAATTGGTCTTCTACCCTCTCTTCCTTGTTCTTTCTCAAATTTAATTTGAGTTTCGTGTAATTGAGCTGAATATTAAGAGAGACGCAACTTAAAACAAAGTTTTTCACCTCTTACCGTATAGAGATAAATTCAGCTTAAAATATATTAGCTTCAAATACTATTCCCATCCATCCCACAAGTCCAATTCCAAGTACTTTCCATCTAAAAATTGAGCCTTTGTACTTGGAATTACAATTCCACCAATTTGTAGCTTTGGGCCGGGCTCAGGAGTAACTATAGCAGCTATGGCTAGGCGTGTTTCAGCTAAACCAAGCTTGGTTTTCCAAGTTTGTGCATCGGCCCAACTCAAGCAAAAACCTGACTCAACCCGCCAATCAACGATTTGACTGGTCAACTCGTTGACAAGCCAAACTATTGACTGGGGAGCCAAACCAAACTTTTGCATTGGCCAAGTTGGTCCACAAATTTGAAAAACCAAACTTAGCTCTGCCCTAAAAATATGGGTGCATACCTCCTTTGGATTACAGGAAATCCTGAGAAATTCTTGCATATAGATCCCTCGGTCCATAAAGGACCAATTAGCCACCTAAGGTGGGCATTCTTGGTTAGACCCGAACCATGATATAGTGAATTGAACTCACTTCATGGTCCAAATTAATACACATCACTCACATGATGTATTAATTTGAACATCACTCATATGAGTAATGTGTATTAATCTGGACCATGTGATTTAAGGACTATACCTTGGATTAGGTCCAATTAAAAATTTTCCGCCTTAAGTGATGTGGGGTGAGAGGGCACTTTATGGACCAAGAGGTCCATGGTCCCTATCCATGTAAGAAATTCAGTGTGTGCCAAAGAAGAATCAAATGCACAATTCCAAGGTATACATCCCCTTGGCATACTCATCTTAAGAGAGTACTTTTTGCAGGAAAGTATTATTACTGGCTCTACTGATGTGAGATTAGAGTTATGCAAGGTTAGGGTTGGAACCCCCAACTCTTTGCCAAAAAAAAAAAAACTGCATGGGTGGCAAAACCCTCTCATGGACCCAACTTTCATAAAAAATTCCTCATACATGGATTACGATAAATTGGGGAAATTTCTTGCATGTATCACGATCCACACTACACAACTGTAAACCACAATCAACCACACTACACAACTGTAAACGCGATCCACACAAGATTTTACCCAATAGACCATGAGACATAATTATGGATCTACATGCATAATTATTTGCCCAGTCCATGTAAAAGGTTGCCTTTTAAGAAAGGTGGATCCTTCCTCTCATTGGATTAAGCTTGGGTGTGTAATTGGTTCTAATTACTCAAAATTTACATGTTAAATATTTTTAAGAGAAAGAATTTCCTTATATTGATATAATTCAAAAACTTAAACCACGCGTGAACTTCCTAATTGGATTACTTTATTACTCCTAACAAAACTAAACTACTTAATTTGTTAAAAAATTATGGAATTTCATAAAATAACAGAATGTGAATAAGAGTGCATCAGCATTATCTGTTATCTATCCTCAAGGGATTGGATTTCCACCCCAATAGGTTCAAAGTGAAGAAACAAATTTATCAACACATCACCTGCACCCCTTCACATGTACAAACACACATTATAGTAAACTCATAACATTATCAATTTAAAGTTCACCCCATTCATCCCGATGAATAACATAGATAAGGGGCTAATGATGCATCTGTTCATCTGAATGAACAGAATAATGTTTAAACTGATACAACCAATAATCTTTAAACGGATAATGCAGTACGGATGCAGTTTAGCCAATCATTGGTTCTAACTATTGGAAAATTCTACGGAACCATAAATACTTATCCAATATCATATGGATGAATAACATAAGAAATAGTTAAAAGGGACGTAGAATCCCCTACCTATATCCGATTTCATAAAGAAAACTCGACTGCAACCGTTCATTAGGATCATCCAGACGAATTTTCTACTAAAGGAAACCTAGTCAGATCAAGACACAAGATGGTCTCACATAAGATGAGGGGTCCATTTTTTTCTTACCGGATCTACATAAGAAAATTATTAAATAAAATTCCTAAATCGGAGAAAATAATGCATTTTTTTTATAAAAAAAAAAAATTAAAGAGGGAAGAAAATGTGAACGAAATGCAACAATCGAATCGTGAATCAGGAGAAATAACGACTGAAACGATATCTCGCTAACATTAATTTACCTGCTGCTCTTGTCAACGACGAGGCACTGCTTTCAATTTTCGCCTCTCCATATTTTCCGATTTCACGAGCACAGGATTTTTCCCGAAATATTATATTACTAAATTTTAGAGAAAATCATCTGGTTATAGCTAATAATAAAGTTCATCTGAAGCAAGTAAACCTCACAAAAAACTAAGTTAAAAATGAACCCAAAAAAAAAAAAACAAGATGAAATGTATTTGCGATGAAGGTTGCTGCAGCGGTGTGTGTGTGTGTGAAGCAAAATAAAAATAACTGCCTATTGTAGGGTATATATATGGGCAGCAGGAGCTCCATAATCGCACAACCCTAACATGGAGTGAAATTACCATATTGGCCTTATCAGTACTTTGTGCTTTCAAGTTTTTTTTTTTGTGCAATTAATAGAACCAAATTAATGATTTAAGATTATATGCATAAAAAAATTATCTAATTATTCCTAAAAAAAGTTCGTATGCGAAAAAATTAATTTTTAAAATTTAAACAAATATAAATGTGACATGCAACACATCCAGTGATGCAAAAGATATTATACATTGACAGCCTATAAAATATTTACTCAAAAAATTAATTAGAACAATAATCTATTTATTTATTTATTTTGGTAGGAATACTTCATTTCTTTTATTCCTGCTTTTGGATTTTTCACAATTCAATCCCCAGACACATTTTAGTTTTTTTTTTTTTTACAAAAAAGGTATGAACTTTGATTCTTGTATCCCTTCCTGGCTTGTTATTGGTATTGGTAGGGGTGTTCATCATGATCTGCTAATTCGAAAAACCCGTGAATCGATTCGATTTGAACCGGGAAAAAAGGGTACCCGAACCATATTTTGAAAGCGGGTCAAGTAGAAGGTCAGGATGGTCACATTTTGTGACCCGTCGGGTACGACCCAATTAATATTTATTAGGCTTATTGGCAGTCTCTCACCTCTTTGGCCTTTCAGTTCCTTGTCTTCCCTTCTCTTCTTCCTCAATCATCTCTTCCCTTCATCTTCCTCGCATCCTCGTTTCTCACATTCGTATCCGTTGAGATATATTTTGTGATTTAATTGTTGTTGCTATTGGCATGTTGTTACTTGTTATTTTGTTGCTATTGGGATGTAATATTAGGATGTATTTTGCGACTTAGACTTAATTATTGTTAATTTAATTATGAAATTAACTTGGCTAACTATCATTATTTAAATTTTTATATTTTAAGAGAAACTATTGAGGGTACCCAGTAGATCGGGTATCCACTTTGTATGGATCGGGTAAATGATCAAAATTTTCTTGAGTCTGTCAATGAGGGTCGAGTACTTTTTTATATCATAGACTAGGTACCCGATCAATAAACACCTTACTTATTGGTTCCCTTCTTATTTTTCCTTTAATTTTAGAAAATGATAGAAATTTTTTACACAAGATTATAAGTAAAGATCAAAGATTGGTTATTTTTGCATTACCTAAGATATTTAAAGATTGGATTTTTACAAGGATGTGAGTGAATTTTATGAGATAGGAAAAAGAAGGATTTACAAGTCTATGAGTGAATTTTATAGGATAGGAAAAAGAAGGTTGCAATTTAGTTCAGTTCAGGCTGGAGTTGTTCGGGTCCTTTTGCAGTTTTTTCCAGTTTTTCCAATCCTCGTAGTGAATGCATTATTAAGTGAGGTGACTTCTTTTCTTGCATTATTCTAACGAATTCTCTTTTTCTTTTTCTTTTTTACGCTCTTAAAATTTCAGCATTTACTTTAATTCTTGAGTGAGTGAAGTTTGATGTAAATCATCTACAACTTTATGCTTTTTCAGCAGTTTCTTTTTCATTTTTCATTTTATGTATGTTTTCTGAGTTTTGTCTATTCGATACAATTCAGGATATATTTTTGAAGAAATATTCATCTTACCAACTGTCACTTTCATATGGTAGTTTGATTGAGTTCGGATTGAGTTGAGAATCAAACTATGATTATTTGTGGTTTGGAGGATATGTGTTCTTAGGAAATGTTTGGAAGAATCTCTTCGTTCTCCTTGTGCTGTATGTGCCATTCATGTAAGATTTTAACCATAATTAAGAGATCAAAATTAAAGATAAAATTAAGTGGCCCGATTTTAGTATTAATTTTATCTCAATAATTGTAAAACTTATCTGTTCGGTTACTTGATAGACGTACCGGATTAAAGCCAGATATATATAAATGATCTTCCCTCCAAATTAGGGTCATACAGAAAACATACGTAAAACAATTTTTTTCCGTCATATTAGAGTGTGTGACAAAAATAAGGTCAGGAGGGAGAAATCAATTTTCGTTTACAGTTCCTCTCGTAATCACAAATATGACTGATTCTAATTCTACATCAGGTATGTCCACATCTTTTAAAAGATTATATTGTTCTAAAGGATTTTGGGCAATTCTTTTATGAAATATTAATTTATTTGCATAATTATATAAGAGTTTTTTAAGTTTACATGTAGTATCAAGAGCTATTGGTTAAAATTTATGACTTATAAATCAACCATGATATATTTGTCCTCATTTTATCATGTCTATTAAGTCTTGGGTAAAATTATAAATATTGATTAAAATATATATATATATATATATATATACATATATCATGCTATATGAATGTTTACGGTTTTGGGCGAATTGAATGTTTACGAACTTGACCAAAATATACATGGAAATTGTAAACCATGGGTGACTGGATTTTGTTAATTTATGCAATTAGTGAAACTTGCATATAGTATGAATCAGCCTTATGCGTGTGTAATAATTGTGTTGATTTCTTTACATTTAAAAATTGATGCACATTTTATTCATTTTGATGCCATCCTTTGGAACTTTTGATGAATATGAGCTTTAAACAGATTCAATACTACTACTTTTACTTAGTTGGAAAACTGGCTACTCGGAATTGATTAATCATGTGTATGTATTACATGCAACTTTCATCTATGTTTTGTCAAATTGGATTTTAGATGCACTTGTGTATTAGATCAAGTCCAGTTGTCATCAAGAATAGATTCTTCAACTTTTCTATGGTGGCTACCTTGGTGGCAATCTGCTTTAATTTACTAATTATGTTCAAGCCAATAATAAAAAATAAAAAAAAAATCTAGTCTTCTAATATTGAATGTTTATTTGATTTGATGTCTATGTGATTCATAATTTGTTTGTCACCAAAATTGCCAAAAATTAGAAAGTTTTATGGACATCATCATATAAAATTGTCAATATCCATATTATTAATGAAGTACTTATAATGAAAAAAAAAATGGATAAATTGATTTTCACTACTCATTAGAACTTCAGGATTTACTCAAGGTAAATTATTTATTCAATGAATTGTGAGAATTTGGAGACAAAAATTAATATTTTGTTAGATATATCTGGATGTCCAAAGACAACATATGTATATTTGATAAAATATTTTATTTGTCCATTAAGTTTAATAGTATTTAATTTATGACAGCATATCATAATATCTACAACCAAAGGAGAACTTTGATATACTTGATTGCTTAGTCATCTGAATTCATAAAGTCAGTTCAATATTTTGAGCATTTATATATTTTATTTATCAGCCATTTCGCTCCATTTGCATGCTTCATCTGTTACCGTATTCAATGGTTTTAATTTCTCTGAATGGTGTGAACAAGTCGAGTTCCATTTAGGCATTTTAGACCTTGACTTGGCACTACTAAAAGACAAGCCTGTTGCTATTACTGATTCAAGCAGTGAGAAATATAAGTTATACTATAAGGCATGGGAGCGGTCAAATAGATTGAGTCTTAAGTTTTTGCGAATGACTATTGCCAACAACACTCAGACAACAATTCCACAAACTAAAAGTGAAAAAGAATATTTTAAATTTGTGGAAGAACATTTTCGTTCTGTGGATAAGTCACTCGCTGGTACTCTAATGGCACAACTCACGACCACGAAATTTGATGGATCAAGAGGAATGCAACAGCATATCATCGAGATGAGCAATTCATTGCAGCAAGGCTAAAGACATTGGGGATGGCGATGGAAGACTCTTTTTAGTGCAGTTCATTTTGAACTCACTAATTATGGGCCATTTCAAATCAACTACAACACTATTAAGGATAAGTGGGATGTTAATGAATTCGCTAGTAAGCTTATTTAGGAGGAAGCGAGATTGAAGAGTCAAGGAAGCCATTCCATCAACCTTGTGAGTCAAGGAGCTAGGAAAGGATATAAGGTGAAAACCAACAAGTTTAAGAAGAAGAAAAATATGCCTACTAATATTTCTCATATTGAGAAAAAGGAACGGACGGCAAATAAGTGTTATTTTTGCAAGAAAGTAGAACATTATCAGAAAGATTGCCAGAAACGTAAAACTTGGTTCGAAAGAAAGGTAAAATCTATTATGTTTCTGTATGTTTCAAATCGAACTTAATTGAAATTCCTAATAATACTTGGTGGTTTGATTCTGGTGCTACTACTCATGTATCCAACATGATGCAGGGATTCCTTACCGATCCAAACAACAAACCCGAATGAGGATTTTCTATTTATGAGGAATCGTATGAAGGCTCCAATTGAAAGCATAAGGACTTATCGTTTGGTTGTGGATACTGGCTATCATTTGGACCTATTTCAAACTTTATATGTACCTTCAGTTTCTCGGAACCTTATTTCTATTTCAAAACTTGATGCTTCTGGGTTTAACATTAATTTGGGACATGGTTGTTTCAATTTATTGAAGAATAATAATATTATTGGTTCTGAATTTTTTATTGATGGTTAATATAAACTGAAACTTGATAATAATTTTGCTGAATCCTTACTTGTTGTTCATGGTAATATTGGAATTAAGCGTAGCATGCTAAATGATAATTCTGCTTACTTGTGGCATAAACGTTTGGGTCATATATCCAAAGAAATGTTAGAAAGATTAGTAAAAAATGGGATTCTACCGAATTTAGATTTTACTGATCTCGGTGTATGTGTGGATTACATTAAGGGAAAGCAAACCAAACATAACTAAGAAAGGTGCCACAAGAAGTACCCAATTTCTTGAAATAATACACACTGATATATGTGGACCTTTTGATGCTCCATCTTTTAATGAATAAAAATATTTTATCACCTTTATCGATGATTTTTCACGTTATGGTTATATCTATTTGCTAAAAGAAAAAACTCAATCGATAAATACCTTTGAGATATACATCAATGAGGTTGAAAGGCAATTAGATAGAAAAGTGAAAATAGTAAGATCAGATAGAGGCGGTGAATACTATAGAAAACATACTGAATCAGGACAATATCCAGGTTCATTTGCAAAATTTCTCGAAAGTCATGGTATATGTGCACAATATACTATGCCGACACACCTCAACAAAATGGTGTGATAGAAAGGCGTAATTGGACTTTAATAAATATGGTTAGGAATATGATGAGTAACTTCTCATTACCTATATCCTTGTGGATGCATGCACTCAAAACTGCCGCATATCTTTTAAATAGAATTCCTAGTAAAGGTCCCAGTCTCTAAAACTCCTTTTGAGTTGTGGACTAGAAGGAAACCTAGTTTAAGGCACCTACATGTTTGGGATTGTCAAGCAGAAGCAAGAGTATATAATCCACTTGAAAAAAAATTAGATTTCGAACGATAAGTGGATACTTTATAGGCTATCTAGAGAAATCTAAAGGATACAGGTTTTATATTCCAAATCACAGTCCAAGAATTGTGAAAATTGGTAATGCTAGATTTCTTGAAAATGGTGAAGTTAGTGGGAGTGCTTCAAAACAAGTTGTGGATATACAAGAAATTAAAGTTAATTTTTCTACACCAATAAATGTTCCTTTATCTACAACTGCTACAAATATTGTTTCAATTGTTAATGAATATTGGACAACACTTAAATGATGAAGCACCCTTAGAAGAAACAAACTCATCAAGGTCTGATGGAAATGAACCACGATTAATGCCATTAAGAAGATCTCAAAGAGAGAAAAAATCGGCTATTTCTAATGATTATGTGGCTATATTTACAAGAGTTAGATTTTGATATTGGAATCAGTAAAGATCCAGTTTCATTTTCACAAGTTATAGAAGGTGTTGAGTCTGACAAATGGTTTGATAACATGAAAGATGAGATGAAATCCACGGAACAAAACAAAGTCTAGGATCTTGTCGAATTACCAAAAGGATCTAAATGAGTTGGGTGCAAATGGGTATTTGAAACCAAGCGCGACTCGAATGGTAATATCAAACGATATAAAACTAGACTGGTTGCTAAGGGTTATACTCAGAAAGATGGCATTGATTATAAAGAGACTTTTTTACCAATTTCTAAGAAAGACTCCTTAGGAATCATTATGGCAATGGTGGTTCATTATGATTTAGAGTTGCACCAAATGGATGTGAAAGCCGCATTTCTTAATGGAGAGCTTGAGGAAGAAATTTATATGGACCAATCTGAAGGGTTTTCAGTTAAAGAGAAAGGTCACATGGTGTGTAAATTTAAGAAGTCAATGTATGGACTTAAACATCAGGCCTCACGACAATGGTATATTAAGTTCAATGATACCATAAAATCTTTTGATTTCCAAGAAAACATCGTTGATCGATGTATATATCAAAAGATCAGTGGGAGCAAGTTTATTTTCTTAGTTCTTTATGTTGATGATATTTTACTTGCTGCAAATGATTTGGGCATATTGTGAGACACAAAAAAATTTCTCTCAAAGAATTTTGAAATGAGAGATATGGGAGAGGCATCTTATGTGATAGGAATTGAAATATTCCGTAATAGATCACAAAAATTATTGACATTGTCTCAGAAAAACTATATCAAAAGAATTTTAGAGAGATTTAATATGTATAATTGTTCGACAGGAATTATTCTTATACAGAAAGGGGATAAATTTAGTCTCATGCAATGTCCAAAGAATGATATAGAACGGAAAGAAATGAAATCAATTTCTTATGCCTCTGTTGTGGACAGTTTGATGTATGTCCAAACCTGTACGAGACCCGATATTAGTTTTGCGGTCGGGATTTTGTTGACAGATATCAAAGTAATCTTGGGATAGATCACTGGAAGGCAGCGAAAAATGTTCTACGGTACTTACAAGGAACAAAGAATTAAATGCTCGTGTATAAGAGATCTAGTTAATTAGAAGTGATTGGATATTCAGATTCAGATTTGGGTGGATGTCTTGACAATAGAAAATCCACTTTTGGCTATTTATTTCTACTTGCTGAAGGAGCCATGTCATGGAAAAGTGCTAAACAATCTGTTATTGCATCATCTACTATGGAAGCAGAGTTTGTGACATGTTTTGAAGCCACAATTCATGCATTATGGTTGCGAAATTTTATTTCGGGACTTGGAGTAATCGACACCATTACCAAGCCGTTGAAAATTTATTGTGATAATTCTGCAACAGTATTTGTCTCCAAGAACGACAGATATTCTAAAGGTACAAAACATATGGAATTAAAATATCTTGCCGTTAAGGAGGAAGTTCATAAACAAAGAGTGTCTATTGAACATATTAGAACTGATCTGATACTTCGTAGATAATTGCAGATCCATTAACTAAAGGCTTGCAACCGAAGACGTTCAAAGAATATGTACATAGAATGGGTCTTGTTACATTGATGAAAATATTTTATGATAATTGAGACACTCTGAGCTCTAGTAATGTGTTTCTGATATAACTTAGTGCATTTCCTGTTTTCCATGATTGTGTATACATAATTTGTTTGAAATTATTTACAATAGGAAAGTCTTTATAACACGTTATTGTGGACCATTCTATATGGGTATATCACTGAAAGGCCTATTATGTTGTATTGTTAATGTTGTAGTATATGGAAGGAAGTATGTGATTTAAACAATATACAACCGCCATAGCTCACATTTACGATTTATCATAGTACGGTGATCATGATGAGAAAGATCTTGTTAATTATGCGCACTTAATATTTGTGCCATTGATGCTTATATTCTCATCGGGTCATATACAGAATGTAAGATTTTAACCATAATTAAAAGATCAAAATTAAAGACAAAATCAAGTCCAAGGCCCGATTTTAGGTATTTGGTTTTATCTCAATAACTTATCTGTTCGGTTATTTGATGGACGTACCGGATTAAAGCCATATATATAAATGATCCTCCCTCCCCCTATTAGGGTCATACACCTATTAGGGTCATACAGAAAACATACGTAAAACAAAAAAAAAATTTCCATCATATTAGAATGTGTGACAGAAATAAGGTCAGGAGAGAGAAATCAATTTTCGTTTGTAGTTCCTCTCGTAATCACATATATGACTGATTCTAACTCTACATCAGGTATGTCTACATTTTTTAAAAGATTATATCGTTTTAAAGGATATTGGACAACCTTTTATGAAATATTAATTTATTTGCATAATTATATAAGAGTTTTTTAACTTACTCAAAAACACAGTCAAACATAGGTTTCGATTGCCATAGTTGGTGTTACACTGTGTGGTTTTCTTACTTTGGTGTCTTGTTGAGTGAGCATACTCTTCCCATACCAACTTTTTGTTGTCAATGAAGTTTATTTTTATTGACTGAGATCAGGAAATTTAAATGAAGGACACGGTGGTTTAACAGAATAGTGTGAGCATGAAAGTGAGGATGCCTTTTTATGAATATAAAAGCCATTCCTCAGGTTCTGTGCTTTTTACACAGAATGATAATTAATGAACTTTTTGCAATGAGCAATTGGTTTCTTGTGCTGTTGGTCTTGACACTTTCTGTCCTTGGGAGGAAATTTCTTTGATTCTTGGTGCATAATGCATACTTTTCCTAACACAGTGTAGTACTTATTTGTTAATTGCTTTTTCTTATTCTTGTTCTGGATTCTCAATTTCTGTTCTTGGGAGGAAATTTCTTTGATTCTTGGTGCCCCACACAGTGTATTACTTATTTGTTAAATGCTTTTCCTTGTTCTTCTTTGGGGTTCTTATATTGGAAAATATTCGTTCTTTTCTTTTGTTCGTATTTATCTGGGGCTGGGAAGGTGGGTTTGGGGGCTTGGAATCCTCACTCAGGGCTGTAGTTATCTAAAGGTTCAAGAGCAAGTTATTCTTTCAATTTCCTGATGGGATACCCACCATACATATTCACACTAATGTTACTAGAATAACAGAAATTTGCTCATCCCCACCATTAACAGAGGGATTCACACATCATGAAAGGGGAGATTTACCTTTCCCTTTCCCTTTCACTTCCCGAAGAGTTGAGTTCCTTTTTGAACTTTGGAGTAGTCGGAAAGAAAATGCAGATATTTTTAAGTAAGTTCCTTAAGTAAGATAAAGAATAGCTGTCAGCAATAATGTTGTGCAACTTCTGTTACATGCTCAAACTTCTTTAATCAGTTTTTTTCTCTAAAAGATCCTATTGATCTTGTAAACTGGTAGTATTTTTCACCACATTCCTTTTTAGAGTTTCGTAGTAATTTAAGTCAATAAGTTATTGCCACACAAAACTCCAAATGAGAAAGGTCCAGCCTCGAAATAAAATTGCTCAGCAATAATGTAGGATAAAGTTAGCCAAATAGTGCATTATGTTGGATAATCTATCAGTTAGTCTCTAATGCAGCCTCTTTTTCTTAAACTAGTTAGCCAATTTGATTTAATAGTAGTACATGTTTTTAGCACATTCCCATTCAGGTAACTCAAACAGAATTTTATATATACTTAGAAATGCAGTTTTTGGAAGATTCCTTCTCTATTATATGGCAAAGCCCCATAAAAGGAAACTTTGGATTACTATACACATGAGACTTGCAGAATCAAATATTTCAAAATCCTGAGAAGACCAATTCCCACAAACCAGATTAATATTAACTCATCCAATCCAAGGATCATATATTAAGGGACTAAAACCAAACTTACAACATAATACATATATAAATCACAAAGGACTACTATATTAGGATACCAGTACATCAACACACATGGACAACAGCTGGACCAAGAATGATCTCAAACAGTTGCAATTGGACCCAAATTAATTGTGCTTTCCACGGCCTTCATGGCTTCAAACCTTGGTTCTTTAGCTTCGAACTTGAGGCCAGCATAGTGAGCTTCATGTAGTCCTCGAACACAAACTTGGGGTAAATTTTCTTGTCCTCTGATTCTTTCTCAACCAATGCTGGTGCTGGATAGATCACTGCATCACTTCCTGGATTGTAGAATGATGCTATTGACATTCTGTTCCCATCTGGTTGAGCTATCACGCGGTGCATCACACTCTTGTATTTCCCATTTGTGATAACCTTCATCACGATCGAGTGTTAAGAATGATTTGGGGTACGATTATAATTATGTTTTTCACAACACAAATTTGATTGGAATGTTCAATTGCAAAAATTTTCAGGACCATATATACAGGAAAATAGTCAGGTACCTCAAGTTGGTCGCCAATGTTGATTACAATGGAGTGGCGCATAGGTGGAACATCAACCCATTCATCATCCTTGAGAAGCTGGAGGCCGCTGACCTTATCATCCTGAAAGAGCAGGATGATGCCACCAGCATCTGTGTGTGCCCGGAGACCCTTGATCAGTTCTGGACGTGGACATTCCTTTCATTGGAGGGTAATTGCTGACTTTGGTACCAAAGGTTGGTCCTTTGGAGCCATAGAAGGCTGTCTTCAAGTAACCTTTCTCTAGGCCAAGATTTTCGCATAACAAGTCCAAAAGTTGCTCTGCTAGTTTCTCAAGTTGCAATGCAAATTCCTTCATGACCTTCCTGTAATCATTATTAATTCAGCCAACAAACAAAGAAAAGTTGTACATATTAGTTTATTTCACCTTGGGCCAAATCTGATCCTCTGATATTTTCCAGTGTATGCATGTGAACAGATTTGTAACAGTAAAATATTTGTAACTCTAGTCAGTAGCTTATCAGTCACTTTCAGTGATGTGGTCCTGAGTAGGTAAAAATATGTAGGAGTTGCTAGGACTATTTTTTTATGGTATCCCAGATTGTGGGAAGATGAGTATTCCTGTCATGACAACCAATAGAGTCTTCTGCTGCAATAATTTAGGAGTAAAAAAGATTGATGAACAAACCTGTATTCATCATCTAAATCCAAAGGGACTTCTGAGATGTTTGAAACAGGCAGGTGGCGCAAGAAAAAGGTACTTTCCCAATCCAAATCAGTGATCTCAGTTTGAACAGCTTCCAATCCCTTACTTTCAACCATTTCTCTGAACCTTTGTTCCATACATTTCTTGTAGTGTTCCTTTGTTAGCCTCTCCACTGTGTCCATAAACTCATTAGATATCCCATGATTCACCACCTAAGACAAAACAAACCAAAATCAATTAGCTACCAAAGAGCTAATTATTTAACTACTACTAACTAAGTAGACAATAAACTGCAACTTAGGTGGTATGACGTTTGTTTATGACGTATTATCATAAATTTGAAGTACCAAAATAAAAAAATAAAACTACTAGTTAAGTACTAAAATAATTCTTTGTAGTCACCTCAAAGAAGCCCCAATTCTCACAAGCATCTTTTATGATGTCCATAGTGGCAGCCCTCTCTTCACCATTAAGGTTCTCCATGTTGATTACTGGAAACGTGGCCATGCTCTCTTTCTGTGTGTGTTAGTGTGTGTGGAAGTATATTATTAGTATGTATAAATGAAAGAGGGGGTTGAAGGAATATTTATAGGCCTTATAGCAAAGGGATAAGAAATAATCAATTGGATGATTTAGTAAGTAGCAATGCCAAGCAAAACAGTGAAAGTAAAATGACCAAATCTATGGATATAAACAAGATCTCGTGTAGCAAGTATGTGATCACATCCTTTCATGGACCCTACCAAGTTTGGCAGAGTTAGAAGCAATTAAGCTGGCTGGATCCAAGCAAGGTTTTTTTATGTCAAATTTTCGGTACCAAATTTCTTAGTATTAATTCAATAGCAATAGTAACTGTGTGTCACGTGAATTAAATTTATTATTACCTTCTTCTTTTTTATCTTTAATAGTGTTATTTGATACTTCATCATTTAAAATTATTCATGTACCATACATATTTAATTCGTGACACTGAATTATCACATTTAGAATAATAATCACAATAGATGATTGTCATGGAGCAATATTTCGGATCACCTCACTACACTGTGCTGATTTTGGTGGGGTTGGACCTAATTTAGTGGTCTTTTTCTCATTTCTTTGCTTTATGACCAAAACTACAAAGCTAGGGTGGTTGCCTGCTACCTTTCCCACCATGCACGCCGATTTCTTTATCATGATTTATGACAAGATGTCTTGGTAACTTGAAATTTTTTAAGGTTGTAAAACGATATATATTTGTTTGTGCTATTTTAGGACTCCCTCCATCTAATGAAGTTGCTCTCACTTAATTACCTAGCTTAGATAATAATATGATAATACTACATAAAAAGCGTTAAGGATCCTTTATTTCACTTTCTATCTCACCATTTAATAAATTGTTAAGATTTCTATGCTAAAAATTATAATTATATTTAAAATGAATTAATCTTAACACGTCATTAGATAGTGGGATAGTAAATAAGATAAGAAATAGAATAGAAGATCTTTAATTTGCTTATAAAAAATACATGTAGGTTATCGTATGTCACGCATTTATACGAAAATATTCTCCCTTTTTTTTGCACTAATTAGTAGTGTATAATGAATGTTTATAATGTCATCAGCATTAAAAGTATAAAAAAAATAAATAAATCCCTCATTAATTATATATTATGCTGACATTTAGTTTTTCCCCTCATAGCATTACAATTATTGACTTAATCATCGGAATGGCTTTCTGGAGCCGAACTCGAACTTAGGTAATCTTACAATTAGTTTAGCAGGTCTTACAATTAGTGTCTAATCCGTTAAATTTGTTGGAACTGAATGCGGGAATGTGGATGTGGGTATGCAATTAAAGGAAGTTGTAGATGTGATTAGAAGAAAATCAGGTATCATAATTCACAGATTAAGCATGAGCTTCACAATCTGAGGTTAGATAATGTCGGCCCTCCACTCAAAACTTGCAATTTGTAACCGAAATAATTAGTTGTCTTAGATTTAATTAGGAGGTGTTAAGAACTGGAATCGGAATGAGAGAATTATAAATTCTACTATCGGTATGAGTTTATGTTATTTTCTTTTATTTGTTTAGTTTGAATAAGAAATAGATTTCATTATGTTTTTAAATTAATAAATTTGAAACCCATATCACAAGTGGGGAATGAAAATAGATATTTTTTAATATTTTCATTCACATAAAGTGATTCTCATAGTGATTAATCAAATAACATTCATGAATATCATTAATTTTGATTTCCTTTCCTTTCGTTCGCAAACCAAACACCTCCTTAATTACTACTTTGAAACATTGCAGATCCTAAATTTGGTGAGTTCGGATACTTTTCACGCCAAAATAGTTAAAAGATACTAGCCTTTTTTAAAATTAATTGTATGCATTATAGTCCGTTCAAAGATGAGATTACTATTTTGGAATTAGGTGCTTGCGTGCGGAACTTCTCACATGGACGGGTCATTATGAACTCCTTAATTCATATTAAGTTCCATCATTCATTTAAAGTAATGTGTATACATTTATATAGGAGGATTGCGTTTGAATGGATGGATTTGAATTGTGAGTGAATTTCATTTAACCATTAAAATCACATTTTTATCTGTTGATGAATTTCAAATCTCCAAATAAATCAATTAACTTATTTGAATAATTTATGATGGATTTAGATTTCAAATTCAAATCTATCCAAATCTCTCCATCTAAACACAGACATAATTTCTTAGAATGGACTTTAGAATAGGTATATCTATTAATTTATCTCACATGGTAATCTAAGAATTTTTTTTTTTAATTCTTTTACTAATCTTAAAAAGTTATTCTCTTTCGCCGATAAACTAGTTAACTAATTCCACTTGCGATGAAGATTTTAACTTGAAATGTGTATCCCATGTTAGAAAAACAAAATCAAGCATGAGACATCAAGTATACCATATTTATTTTGTCTAATTAAAATCCATATATCTCTTATCGACTCAAAATTATGACGAATAAATAATAAAAGAAATGTTTTATAGCCTAAATTACAGTTTGTTGTCAATTGTTGCAATATTATCATTAACCTAGCTAGAATGACCCTACATGTATTGCACTAAGGGTCATAAACGTGCCCTTCATAAGAGAATTCTTCAAGATCCCCCTCTTATCTTAGGCTGATCTTCTTTAAGGAGAGCCTAAACACCGCCAAAAATTAAAAAAAAATAATAATAATAATAATAAAGAAAGAAAAGAACAATCTTATTGAGTCTTGTAAAATTGACACACCATATTTTTTTGCATGGAATGTCCCCTTCTTATGAATATGTACACACACGTAGTACACTTAAGCGTAGATGATCCCAGGAATTCAATTAAATACATAAAATCAACACGTACACAATTCATGAGACAAATTCAACAACATTGTTTGTATTTAAGGGGTTCAGTTTCACCGTTGAAATTACCACGATTAAAAGAAGTAGACAATAAAGTGAAGAAATGACAATTGAATAGGAGGGGTTTAAAGAAAGAGTAAGAATGTGTTAGTCGCATTCACATATCGGAGTCAGAATTAAAATCATAAAAATTATAAATTTTACTATTAGTATGAATTTATCTCATTTTTATTTATTTATTTAGTTTGAATAAAGAATAAATTTCATTATAGGGAAATTCTACGGTCCCTTTTGGAAAATCATTCCCTTGTACTTTAAATACTTGTACAGTACAACATTATATACTTAAAAAAATTGTACTTTACAAGCTTTTAAAACCAAGGAATGGTTCCCTAACTGTAGAATTCCCCTTCATTATATTGATGAGTTAATAAATTTGAAACGCACGTCACAAGTGAGGAATGAAAGTGGATATTTTTTAACACTTTCATTCCGATAGAATGATTCTAATAGTTATTAACCAAACAATATCTATAAGTATAATTAATCTTGATTCACATTCTTTCCCCTCATACTTATAAATTAAACGCCCCCTAAATCTTTCATAGATATCAGTATATAAAAATTTTTAACCATTGGATCTAGATACATCCCACATATTTATTGTTTAAATTTTAAAAGTTATTTTTATACATGTAGAATATGTATCTAAATCCGATAGTGTAATAATTTGTATACACCTACATAAAAGATTTACTCGATAAGTGGGCCTTCTCACAAATTTGTTTTCGTCTTGAATTGTCATATAATTGTGTTTTGATCATTTTTTACGTCTTATGGTAATAGCATACCATCATAAGATTCCGATAGAAATAAACATTGCCACAAAAGATCACAAGATTTTTTTAATGAAAATAAAAGAAGATGTCTAAGCATGCGCATGTTCAATCAGGTTGCAAAGCTTTTACAAATGGATGAAAAGAATTTGAGAATAAAATTAATTAAAAGTCTTCATGTTGTAATGACTCTTTAGTAATGCAAATCAATGACAACAACAATATTCGTGCATTTTGAAAACTTTGGAAGATGTCAACCAAGTTAGTAAATATTAACATCGGCCTAAGATTCTAAAATCAATTAATGTCGTGTTGAATGCATTTATCAAATTACAAAAAAGGCCATAAAAGTTCACAATTTACTCCAAAAAAGACAAAAACATTGTCTACTTAGCCAAAGACGACCGACCCTAGTTTCATGTGTGATGATATAGGGAATGATCTCTATGTAATCAATAACTCATTAAGGGTAATGTTATAAATTTATCTCTTAATACTAAGTTAGGGTCAATTTGGTACTAATATCGTTCGATCAGCATGTAAAATTTGATCAGTTAAGGTAGGTCGGTTACAAGTACAGGACCTGACCATAGTTGATCGATAACTATCTGTTATACACATTCAACCCTCATTAATACAAATCACTCTCTCTCAAAATTCTCTCTCCCTTATCTCTAGCTTTAAAACACTGCAGGATTGATCAATGTGCATGCAACTTGTAAGCCAAATAAATGGAATTGTTACATGAGACAACTTCAATAATTTCTCTGGCCAAAGGAGAAAACATAAATTAAATTGACATCTTGTGTCTTTAACTTTATTCTATCTAGTAGTAGACAAAAAGAAATAAAATTAAGGCAAAGGGTAATTATGCGAAGTTAGTGATATAGGTCGTGATTCTCAGCTTTCTTGCTGAATGCTCGAAAGGACGAGAGGTCCTATGCACATCAAAGTGAAAAGAATTAGCACTAGTACTAAGCGTGCGTGCAGTAAAGGTCACTGAGAATCTACTGATGGCTTGTCTCCTAATTGATTTGTTTGCTATTTCGATCATTATAGCGCATCGCGCGACCTCTTCCTTATTTCTTGATCTCAACCACGAAAAATCTAGGGTTTTTGAGCGCAAAAATAAATAATAAATATTCTATTTCACTTTTTATTACACTTCTTATAGTATAGTCTAATGAATTTTTAAGATTTTTTTCAAATATAGTTATAATTTTTAGTAGAAAAATTTTGACCCTTCATTAAATAATGAAAGAAAAATTAAGATGGAGCGTGAAATCGAAAATGCTTTATCTTTTCTGAGTTGGCAGCAAATGTGATTTTTTTTATTTTTTATTATTTGTACTATTGCTTTTCCCCTCATCTGCCCATATCTGTACGTACTAGAACGCAAATCTAGATTCTATGTTGTTTTTAACTAACGGAAAAGATTTAGGTAAATTTGATATTTATCATTATATATAAATCTTATGGTGTGAATTAAATATTATGAAATTTGTGATATAACTTGATATAAGTAAAATTTTATAAAATTTAATTTTGACTGTAAAATTTATAAGTTTGGTCAAAAACTGAATTTGCGTAAGTATTTTCCTTAACTAATTAGTTCATTACCTCAATCATGAGTTACTAGCTAAATCTAGAGTTACAAAAGAAATTGTGAAAACTAGCTCTTGTACGTAATCATTTGTGATTATGAGTTTGTTCTCAACAATTTATTATAAAATTAAATTTTTTTGTAATTTTTTAAAAAGAAGTTGTTGAAAAAAAATTGAAAAATTATTATTTTTATTTAGAAAAGTTAAAAATTATTTTCAAAAACTACTCTGGACTTGTTTTTTCATAAGTTTTTTTTTTCAATTTAAAAAAAAAAAGTATTTTAAAACTTTTCATAAATAATTAAAAACAAGGCCTATATTGTTGTTCTTTTGTTATTAAGTTTTGCCAATTGTGTTCTCTCTTTGTGATCTTTCTTGAAAATTTCTTGGATAAAAAATACTTTTAGTCCCCAAAGTTTGGCCTGTTAACATTTTTGGTTCTCAAAATTTCACAAAAAATAAATCATGTTTCTCATTTTCTAAATTTCTACTAAATTAAGACAATTGATAGAAAAATAGAATAATTTTTTTATTAGAATTTACGATAAAGAGCAATTTTTATTAGTTTAACTAAGAGAAAATAAATATAGAGGGTAATATTTTAGCGTTTATTACCGAAGGAATTAAATGTTTATTAGGATAGAAACATAACAATAAAAAATTATGTTATTTTTATATCAATTGTCCTGATTAAATTGAGAGATGTGATTTATTTTTTGTGAGGACCAAAAATATCAACGGGCCAAAAATTCTTTTTTTACCCTAATTTCTCTCACGGTCGCAAAATTACTTCTAGAAGTGACATGTATACAATAGCATATGAAGATTAAGAACTTGACATCTAATACAGTACTAGCGAGCGGGTAACTTAATTCACGTTATTTGGGAAACTATATCTCTAAAAAAAACGAAGACATTATTAGTTGTAATTATGAGTAATAATATAGTTGCCCAAATATCCTTTGTAAAAATTGGATATTCTACAGTTTTTTATAGGAAACTATTCATTTAATTTTAAAAAATTGTACAGTACAAGTTTTAAAGCACATGATATTGTACCGTACAAGTATTTAAAGTACAAAAAAATAATTCCCTAAAAGGGATCGTAGAATTTTCAGTAAAAATTAAGGCATGCATTAAATCTCCACCTTATCTTTTACTTCATTTTGAATTTCTATTATAATTTACATTTCAAGAAGGTAAGATGATATATGTTAGTTGTTCTAAATGTTGTAAATTTGATGTTCTTTTAATTACACACACTATATTATGCATTTATCACTTGTGCAACTCAATACCATTTTCTATCTTTCCAAGAAAAATCAAAAAAGGTAAAAAAATTAACATCTAAAAAATGAGGAAATTTATGGAGGGAGCACTAAACCAAAAAGAAACACATGTTGGATGTTGTTTTCTCAATCTAGTTTTAGCCTTTTGGGTTCTATGAATTTCACATTTTAGGTAGCTTCATCCCTTTCTTCTGTGGTCTCCAATTCACGAGATAATGCAAAGTTCGGTCCCTCGCTGCACTAAAAAAGCCATACAATATAGTGGTTCAATTTTTATGTACATGATCTTTCCTGGCTGCCCCTAGGCGTTTAAATGAACACAAACAATTAGGACCAAGTATTCAATTTTTTTTTAAATTTAATGAACATATAATTTTATTTAAATTTATCTTATTTATCTGTTAAGTCAAAATTAAACGAATTTTTATCGTGTCCAATACAAATCAAATTTGAATCATTTGAATTTTTTATATACAAATTTAATAATTTTAACTTATTAAATTTTAAATATAAAAAATTGTCAGTATAAATATTAAATTTTATTTAAATTTATTTTAATTATTAACAAATTAAATTTAAACTAATTATTATTGAATTGAATTTGATTCAAATATTCACGTATCCTTTCACAAATTTAGCTGCCTCATTCAGGCTAGACTCCAGTAGTCGTACAATTCCTGATATTTTGGAATTAGGTGGAATCCAATGAATAAATACTCCCACCACACAATGATAAACCCATGGTAATTTGGCAAGTGGATCAATGATGTTCACTCAAAATATTTAAAATAGTAAATATTTAGGTAGATCCGATCTTTAGTTTCACTTGTAAATCGTATACAAATCATTAAATTTTAAAGAATTTATGACATTAGTTAATGTATCTAAGATTTTTTAAAATTTAATGTTAACCATAATGTTTACAAGTGGAACAAAAATCGATCTACCTAAATGTTTTCATTTAAAATAACAAGCCAAGCAGCCAACTTCATTGTATAACTAACATCTTGGAATTAATATTAACACTACGAATATATATAGCTATATAGAAGTTTATAGTATAATGCATAAAGAAACACGACACTAATTACAAATCATAAACATTAATTATACGTTTTTTATAAAAAAAAAATTTACGTAATATTTTGGAAGAAAAAAAAAGGACTATTTTAGTCTTTTATTTTTGGAACGTGCCCTAATTTGATCTCTTATATCTCACAACAAACCAATTTAATTGCCCATCTTTTAAAATCATGACTAATGTAAGATTTTTTTGATAGAAAAGTTGGACAAATTAAAGATGGAGGTCATGTGAGCATCACATGGCATTTAAAAACAAATGATTAGAGGTTAAAAATCTAAAAATAATTAAATTTAGTTCATTAATTTCTACCATTAAAGATTGTTTGGAGAAGATAGGACAAAATTAATGTCAGAGAAACGAGAGAAAAGGAAAAAAAATATATTGAAGGTAATAAGGAATAAGACTTATTAATCTCAACATCTTTTTGTTTTTATGATCATGTGATATTTATTACGTGATTTTCGTCGTTAATTAGTATAACTTTTTCATAAAAAATCTTACATTGACTAACATTTTAAAAGATGAGAAAATCAATTAATTTATTCTAATATATAAAAGACCAAATTTGAGCATACCGCAAATATAAGAGACTAAAATGATCTTTTATCTCAATTTTAGAATATAAAACATATAGTTTCCTTCTAAGTTCTAACATCCCTGTATTTAAATTAAATGACTAACACGCACCACCACATATTGTTTAAATGCATGTGATTCATATTAAAAGTACGCATATCATTCAATCTAGATTTTTCCACTACTTTTGTTTTTTTAACGTATGAAAGTTTTCAAGTAACAAGCTTTAGTTCAAATTGTACTGGAGCTGACTCTAGGCTGTGGGTCTGGTATTCAACCCTGGTTATATCTCTAAAATATGCGTGTACGTTTTTTTCTTTTCTTCCTCTTTAGAATTAGTAACAAAGATTTTTTTCAATAATAGTCGGTCAAGACAGGAATAAAGAGTTGAAAATCTCGACAGAGACACAGAATAATTTCAGAATGTTTAGGCAAAATAGTGATATATATATATATATGGACATCATTATTAAGTTGTGTGATTAGTCCTTTTCTGCTAAAGTTGAAAACAAAAAAAAACAAAAAAGAGAATCTGAATCAATGCCCTCCATGAATTCTTGATAACTCTTCAAGATGATTATTGTTATGCCTTTTTAATTTCATCCCATTGACAATTGGTATTCAATATGCTTGTCTAGATACAGTTTTCATTTCTTCTATGGGGCTTTGAGGAGGGCCATGCAGCCACAAGTGTCTAGATCACTTCTTAGCAGTCAGTTGTCACAAAAGAAAGAAAGACCAAACCAAGTAAATTTGAATGCATGCAAAGGCAACAAAACGGTTTGATTTCAAGAATGAAGTCAAATGGAGAGTAATAACTACAAATAAGTTGTAGTAACACTCTTCTACTAGTTCCCAGGAGACCTTACTTTGAAGTTTGATATGTGAAATGCATGTGGGAATATTTATCTCAAATGGGACCCCAATATAGACGAGTCTATGACTGATGGTTGGGGGAGGGACCTTTATTCGTTGGCTGTTTTCAATAATTCTTGTGCAAAGTGTTGACAGACTCATTGACCACTTGACTTCAATTAGCTCAATTAATTGGAAAAGGGGGAGTCGTTAAAATGTTGGTTGTGGCTAATAACACTAGCAATCTAGCATATGTCGACTATCTTGAACTTGATAGTCAGAAATATGCCATTTGTTCTATATTGGATTTCGCTTTTCTCACTTCATCACTGATAAGTTACGTGTAAGAATTACAATAAGTCGTTAAAAGATACGTTTAAGGTCTACGTTAGTCCGTAAAAAGACGAATAATCTATTTTTATTTTAAAATTTTTATTACGCAAGAAAATGATTAAATGATAGTGAAAGAAAACATTTTTTGTTACTCACTCTGCAAAGTCATTAGATGATTGAAAAGTAATAGAACCTTTCTACTTTGAATCATGTCTTAGTGAATTTCATATACAATTCATATTACAAAATGAGTAGTCAAAATTTATTCCATTGAAAGTTCTTGTAATTTCTATGACGAAGAGTATATGTTTTTACGTTTTATTAGTGGAGTAAAATAGTGTAATATAAAGTGTCATACTGCGTAAGTGTCCTCTCGCTAGACTCGTTCTTTTTCTCTTTTAATAATGCTAATCTTTTTCCTCTTTTCTCAAAATTCCATATTCGCACGAAAAGCCAATGATAATATGGTATTTTTATCATTCATTGTCATAATCTCTCAAAAATTTTTTGAGATTTGGAAAGTTGTACATAGGTGAAAAATGCTGCTTTTCTACAAGAATATATCTATATAAAGTGAAAAGTGATAAATCCACTAAGTTGTCACTAGATTCGGAAAAAAAAACGAAATTCGATTAAATATCTAAAATTAAGAAATTAGTGATTAATAGGATTTTGACATGTGAATTGATTTTGAAAAATAATTATGAATTTGTGATCTAATTTATAAACCATTTTTCGCTCTACAATATTTTGAACAAACAAGTTTCCTTTTTCAAATAATTACTTAACCAATAATCAAAACCAAACAAGAATTCCAACTACAAGGAAAATTCTTATATGGACCTGTCCATAGTAGGTGAGATAGACACATTGATCTATATTCATCTACATTATCTTAAAAAAGTAATATTTTTAATGAGTTAAAGTGATGTGGATGAATGTGGATCAAGAAATCCATCCACCTACCGTAATTCGCGTCTACGTAAGAATTTTCTCCACTACAGTACGTGGGTAAGGCAGCATGAAGAACGTAAATTATACATTTAGACATGTAGTAGCAGATCCAAGATGATTTTATTTTATTTTTTTAATTATTATTCTTTTCTTTTTGGTTGTATGGGTGTGTGTGTTTGCCGATGAGGAAGCCTGCTGTTTTTGGACTATCAAATTGATACGTTTATCCAACTTTCTCTGGGCCAACTTTGAACTCAGAGCCCACAAGGATTGGTTTGGCTAGTCGTAAAATGAAATGGGCATCCAGACAGAGAATATAGCATTGATGTCATTCAATATAGAAATTTTATTTATACAGCTCAAATTTGAAGTTAAAAGGTGAATAAAGTTAATTAAAATTAGATGGATTAATTCCATTTTAAACCCTTCAACTTATACCCAATTTTCAATTTACAATTCGAATTTTAATTTTGAACACTTTGCGCTTCCAATTCTGAAATTGTCCCACTTTATCCACTTTTTTAACACCGTTAAAAAAAAGATAAAAGAGTTTTTGTTTTTGTATACAAAAAAAATATTATTGTACATCCTACTGAATTTGTTATACACATGAAAAAATTTCATTAATTTTTGAGACGATCTTAAAAAAACATCTAAACTAGACGAATTTGATAGTTCAAGATGCAAAGTGTTCAAAATTAAAATTTAAAATACAAAATGAAAATCAAGTATAAGTTGAAAAATATAAAATAGAATTAATCCAAATTAGATTGACTCCCTAAGAGCTTATTTAACATTATTAATTGAACTTTTGAGCATGTTCACAAGGTAATCAAAAGAACTATTAAGCATGTTCACAAGGTAATCAAAAGAACTATTGAGCTTGTTCTACCTAACTAATTGAACTTGTCAAATATGAATGCATAATCAATAAGTTAAATGGGTGAAAGATAGCCTTAATTAGCTTTATTTCATGAGCTTTAGTGTCATTCTTGGCCATTGTTAAATTTATCACGAACACAACACTTATTATAGAGGTTGAAAGAAGCGCTTCGTGTGTATTTAAGTTTTATTGATTGGAAGCAAATTAACATAAGTAATTTTTTTAATTATTTGATAATGTATGATTTTAAATTTTAAAAAGATTTATATGTTTATTCAATTCTAAATGAATGATAAAATTGTCACATTTTATATTTTTAATTATTTAAAAAAAAAGAAACTAATTCAAAAGTAATTTTTAACTTATGCTAAAAGTACTTTTAAAACTAAAAACTCTATCCTAACCCATTTAGGTATTATTCTTACCAAATACTCTAAAATGTACTTCTACAATATAGAAGTACATTTTTAATAAAAAACACCTCAACCCCAAACAGAACCTTAATTGAACAATCAAATAACTACATGCCATACAATATACATATATATATATATATTCTCACTTAAGGACTAGAAATGGCCTAAAATTTGACAAAAACAGTAAGCTAATACCAGGTTCAAGACATTATTGACAAAACAAAGGACAAATTTCATTCACTTCAGTTTGACTGTTTGTGTGGGTAATTAATCAAATTCAGTAGTCCCAATATGTTACATCAGATTAGAGGAAATTTTAACATTACCAAATATGAAACAATCAATTAAATTGCTTCCCATTTACTAAACCATCAACTCGATTGAATTTGATTAATTGAACTAAATAACATATCAAACTCAAACACAATTATTTAGAAGAGGAAGAAAACAATTACATATCAACATTTCACTTTATTTCAATTTCAAAACTTTCAAAACTATACAGCTTTTGTAGAAAGACTTCTTCAACATCATTTCTCAACACAAATATTTAGTAGATAGTAGATACCGAAACGTTAAGTGGCAAGAAGATCAACTTTTTCACCTTAAGAAATAAGAAAAAAATTTCATGTTACACTGTCAATTGAACTTCATTTCTATCTATTAAAATTTTTGAATTTCATCAAATTATTGTCTACGAAAAAAAAAAAAAAGGAAATTATGAGTACTAAAATATGTCGAGAATTTCAAGAATTGAGGAATTGCAAAGGGGACAAAACCCTCGACTCAACCACAACTCTCTTGAACACAACCTACAAAAAGTGTGCCCACATGGTATGAATGCTGCACCCTTTTTCCTTCCCATGCACACGCAACACACTGAATCAGAACCCACTCTCGTCTCCTCTTTCTCCCACTCCCCATGATCACAACCGTCCGTTTCTTCAAGCAATCTCATCAACGACATCCTGAACGGTGTCCCACTCCCAGGATTGGGCCTTATTGGGCTTGAGCTTAAACCAGCCATCTGGCCCATCTCATCCAATTCTTGGGTCACCCTGAAATTCCTTTCTGCCTCCAGAGCTTCCGCCAAGTTCATCCCTGAAGTCGCCGGATTTCCATCGGAGCACACCGCCGTCGACCCATTTTCCGGCGGAGCTTGACTGACGTTTATGACCTCATTTTCCAGCTCCAAAACACCTCCTCCTTGTGCATCCTCATCGTGATCATCTCTCACATTGACATTGTCAGGTCCAAGACCCCATGTGGGCCCACAACAACCCAATCCCTTCAATCCCAACCGTTCACTTAAACTTTTCCTTCTGATCGTACGATCAGTATTAGTATCTATTCTTTCCCTCAACAACTCCATTAACGTCATCGTAGCTCCTCGTTGCCTCTCTATCCTTCTCTGCAATCCAAAACCTGACATTTTATGTATCGACACCTTATCTCATGTACAAGGAAGAAGAAACAATGGGAAGACTCGAATTTCCTGTTATTAAGAAGAGGAGACTATCAAAAGATTTAAAATTCTCGTTATTCTAAATTTAGATATAATACGATAAATCGTTGAAATATATATTTTTTATCATTAGAAAAAAAAGAAAGGTAACCTACTACAACTTATTTTAAAGGGAGAAGAGATTGAGAATTATTACTAACGTAGGAGAAATGGAGATGTTAGAGCATCAAAATCACGTGAGTTGATTCAAGAAAAGAGCAGCCTCACGAACAAGTAGAAAGGCCAGCGTGAATTGAATTAGTATGTGATAAGTGTTCACAAGGGAAGAAAGTAGTGAGTTTTTACATAAATGATAGCATAACAAACAGGTGTGTGTGTGAGTGTGTGTGTGAGTGTGTGAGAGAGAGAGCTAAGAATTGATAATGGAGGAGGAGAAGTCAAATAAGGTGGGTTTTGTTCTGTTATTTTATAGAGTTTTTTACGATGTCATTGACAGCTAGGTCATAGAAAATGAAGAGAGTGAGAGATGTGTGAAAAGAGAGCATTTCATTTTCAGAATCTTTGAAGAAGTGAGCAAAAGACAAAATAGAAGAAGCTAAGGATGAGTTATCTGTGAGTTAAAATATGTTTTTTGTTTGAGAATTAGTGGAGGGAAAAGAAAGGAAAGAGAGGGAGATGAGAGATAGAAATTTAAAAAAAAATTTCCTTTTATAAGTTGAAAGTAATAGCAGAAAAAGTTAAAATTATTTTATAATTAATTATGAAATTTCATATTTATCTTTTAAATATAATAAAAAAATATCAAAATGAAAGACATTTTAATAAAAGACTAAAATTAATAAAATTCTCCTTTCAAAACTTCCAAATAATTTAAAAGCAATTTACCTTCCTTTCTCTTCCCTCCTTATTAAAAATTTTCCTTTCTTTTCTATTCCCTCCTAATCTCCCCATGTACAACGTAAAGAGAAGGAAAAAAAGAGAATAATTGGTGCGTCCTCTTTTGCTTATTGGGAGAGTTTTAAACTACTCCCTCCGTTAGAATATATCATTTGACGTTTTTGAAAATTTAACTTTTTAAAAATAGTACTACATTAATAATAGTAGTTATTTAAATATTTTTAATTTTATTATTAAATATTTAAAATTTGAATGGTTCAAGGATAGTTGGTCATAAATAGAGGTGTCAATGGGTCGTGTCGTGTCTTTATCGGGTTCGTATCAGAAAATCACAACCCAAATACGATTCATTAAACATTCATATCATGTCGTGACCTGTTTATTAATGGGTTGACCCGATACGACCCGTTAACTCGTTATATTTTTTACAATAATATAAAGTTACCTAACGGGTTAACCCGACACGACCTATTAACCCGTTAACCTTTTTATACTAATACAAAAGTTACTTAATTTATCCGGTGATACGATAACCTAGAATTAACCAGTTGACCCGCATGGCACGATATGTTATTAAAGAATGTATATTATTATGTCAAATTTTCATAAATATTCTAATTAATTAACTGGTCATTTGGGTTACTCGATATCTTATACGGGTTAAATGGGTCATGTCGGGTTACCCATTAAGATAATGGGTTATCGGGTCAACCCGTGGATTGACACGACACGACCTATTTAAATTTGAATCATTAACAAGTCGACCCGTTAGTGAGAAATTAAATTCAGATCATATTTAAATCTGTTAATTTCGTATTGTATCTTATTCGTGTCGTGTTCGAAATTGTCACCTCTAGTCATAAAGAGATAGATAATGAAAATGATGATAATGATTAATGATTATGTTCTGATTTTTAAAATATAATAAATATTTTAAAATAAGTAAAAATAAAAAATATAACACTCTTATGAAATTACGGAGTAGTATTATTTTCTTTAGAAACATTTCTTGTTGGTTTAACTAACTCTAATTAATTGAATAAAAAAAGCATTGCTAGTATTAAGAAACTTCTGAATTATAGAGTTCGGTTGTTTCATTAATCAAATATTATACTAGTTAGTTAGAACTCGGAATATTATAATGCATGAGGAGTTTTTAGGGAAATTCTACAATTTTTTTTAGAGAATTATTTCCTTGACTTTAAAAATTTATACAGTATAAATTTTTAAAACATATAATATAGTATTGTACTGTACAAAAATTTAAAATATAAAAAAATAATTTCCTAGTATAAATTTTTAAAACATATAATATAGTATTGTACTGTACAAAAATTTAAAATATAAAAAAATAATTTCCTAGAAGGACCGGAGTTTTATATTGGAGTTGTTTGTTGCAACTACTTTTGTTTACTAGCTACGGGAAAACAAGGTGCTGTTTGTATTGCAAAAAATTTGCATTATTTGTTAAATAATATTTGGTCAGAATATTTGTTGTTTGGTCAACAAACAACAATTCAAATAATATTTTACACTATTCATATTTTGTCAACTATTCAAATAATATTTTACACTATTTATATTTTGTCTTATACATTATTCATTATACATTATTCATTGCTATTCATTATTTACATTTTAAAATATATTCTATTAATAATTATATATAAACAATTTTTGGAATTAATTATTATTATTTTTTTGCAATTCTTACTTTCACATGAGGACGTTTTAATTTGGTAACTATTATAATCGTATATTTTTATTTTAACGCGTGTTTGTTGCAATATTTTGTTAGTAATCTATAAATATTAATATTATAAATATAAAAATAATTCGCCTTTGTGCGTTCATTTTGAACCGTGAACATATATTTATTATTAGTTTAATTTGAATTATTTTGTATGTTTACTCAATTACATACAAAATGTTTATATATGTGTGTGTGGTAGTTATCTTAATAATGGCATAAAATAAGTGGGTATAGATGTTAATTATCTTTTATCATATTGATTTTGTACATTTGTTTGATTTTTATGTAGGGTCTAATTTCACTTTATCCCAGCTAATGTTTAGGGTCATAATCACTTTAGAACAGAACATTATTTTTGACATTTTAGTCACTGGATTAACAGTTAAAGCTAACGGTGTTAAACTTTCACCTTAAATTATATTTTTACCCTCTCAAATTATTGATGCGTAAACAAAATTTCTCTTAATACCCAAAATATCTTATTTTATTTTCATAAATAGAGTTGTGTAAATAAATTTTCTCTTAATACCCAAAATATCTTATTTTATTTTCATAAATAGAGTTTGATGAAATTTAAAATATGTTGATGAATAATAATAATAAAAAATATTAAAACATGTCAATAAAATAAGTGTGTGAGAGTGAGAGAAAATAAATCAAGTAAAATTGAAAAAAAAAAGGAAAAAATCTTTCTTTTTTTAAGGGTATTTTTGTTAAAATAATATTGAATGTTAAGTGACAATGACGTGTAGCTCAAATAATAAAACTAAACTTTTTCCTGTGATTTAGGTCATGGGTTCAAGTCACCAAGGGGTTAGGTGGAGATTCACTATAAATTATCTTTAAAAAAAAATTCAATGTTGAATTAAATTGAACGTAAGGATTTAAATATATAAAAATTAACATTATAAATTAAAGTGATAATGAGTATAAATATTAAATGTGTAAAGTAAAATTAATTATTTTTATGTATATGGAGTTTGATAGAAACAAAGGAAATTGTATGCAATTTTAAGTTTTTATCAAACGCAGTGTGACGAGAATATGTAAAGAAGTTTTATAATTGTGATTTTTCTATTTGCATTATTTTTATTTTTATAAATAGATTTACCAAATAATATGTACTATTCATTATTTTATATTCAAATAATTATTCTATTATTCTAAAATTTAATATTATTTTTAAAAATTACAAAATTTAACAGATAAATATTATTCACTAAATAAAATTTCATTATTGGCCGTCCAAACAGCACAATTGGTGTTGGTCGCTGGTCAAAAATCGCCCATGAGAAAGGGAAAAATCCATGGGAAGCTGGTTCAATATCCGAGGTTCTCCCATGTGGCATTTGCTACAACTTCAGTGTTTTTAGAAATTTAAGCTAAGTAACATTTAAGATTTTGCATTCATTGGCCAGGTTCAATCATTACTTGCTAAAGATCATGTCAAAATACATTAAATTCTAGGGGAATTATAGTATATCGCTGGGATATTATTTTACTATACTTTTAAGATTTATAATGTATAAATATTTAAAATAAATAATATTATATTATATAAATATTCAAACATAATTATAGTATCTTAATGAGATTATAAAATTCATAAATTATGCATATTGAGTGTAATTTCACTTGTTCTTTCGGTAAGATAAATTCACACACTTTAGAGGTAGTAATGCTTGGTAGTTACTCCATTGAATTTCGTTTTATCTGTAGCTTTACATAATTTGTTTTATATCAAATTATATGTTGTTCCAAGCATTAATGAATGAGTTTTTTTTTTTCATCTTATACATATTAATAGAGATAGAAGATTATTAGTTGAGAAATTTTATATAACAAGATAATTTAGTTACTGTGAATTATCTTTATGTAATATTGAGGCAATTTAATAACTTTTAAAATTTGTGTGCACCAATTTTAAACAAGGGAAGTTTTACAATCCATCAAGGGAATCATCCCATTAAGTTTAGAAGACTTATTCAATATAAGATTTAAAAATACATATTTTGTATTGTATAAATTTTTAATACACAATAAAATAATTCTCTAAAAGAACGTAAAATTTTTCTAAAATAAAACGTATGGAGTGATTTAGTACAAGAAGTAATGAACATTGGAGGCCATCAAGCTTCATTGTAATAATGTATATGAACATAGAAAATACTTAAATATATCCGATCTTTGGTCTCATTTGTAAATTTTGTTATCGAAATTTTATATAACTATAAATGGAGTTAAAAGATAATTTAGTCACTGTGAATTATCTTTACGTAATATTGAGGTAGGATAAACAAATTATTTAATTAATAATTTCCTCTTGAAATAACTAGGCAAATGCCTTTAAATAGTACAAACTAATCTAAATCCTTGATTTAACCAACACAATTTCCTAATACCACAAACAATTTTAAACGAGTTTATATGGAAGCCTTCATAAAATTTTACAATCCCATCGAAAGAATCACCCACGTGAAAGTACGGATCTTGTATTTAAACTTGGTGGTTGATTCTTCTTTCAATGAATATCCAATACCCAATAAGATTTTGCCTCACACAATATTCCTCCAAATTATTTCCAAAAAATAAGAAATCCTACTTTTCTTTTTCGTAATTTGTCAATTGTATTTTAAGGTCACCATTTTCTCCAACTAATTCATCAACTCAAGAAAATTAATTTAATACACAATCAAAAACAAAATAATTCTTTTCCTTCTCTAAAAATCACAAACGTCTCATCCTCATCCAATTCAAAATCTTTTTCTGGACAAATTCTTCATCTTAAAACAAATAATGAATGCAAATCAAAATTTTCAACCTCATAAAAATTTTCACAATTTATGAAATAATCGACATACATATCCTTTTCAAAATCAACTTGCCATTCCAACTTAAATTTAGTACAAGAAGTAATGAACATTGGAGACCATTGATTTACCATAATTTTGAAAAACAAGCCTTCCTCTTCATTTCTTTTCAAAGGGTTGGTAATCTCAATTCTATGTCCATATGTTTGAACATGTGAAAATCAATTTTTTTAAGTATACCCTATTTTTAGTTCTTGAATTTCTTGACCTACCTTGTACCTTTTCTCGTGATTATTGATTAAATTTTAAAGTCAATCTTGTTTAATACTCACCAAATCTTGACGTCTAACCCTTTTTTCTCCAATTTAATTCACTCACCAAGATTCTGATACTACTTTGAGATTAATTAAATCTTTTAGAAGAATCTCTAAATATTTTTATGAACAATTGAAATAATCCCCTTGAGGGGATCCCTTCACTTCTAAATATAATAGAAACTTGGTTTATATGCCAACAACTCATGACCCATCTAGTTCGAAACTCTCAGTCGTCCTCGAATCGATCCTTCACTTCTCGATCTTTAATTATCACTCCTAGAAGCCTCGATCATTTCTTTTAGGTGGATGTGAATCTCAATTTCATAGAGTAATTAGAATAATTTTTTTTTTTTTAAAAAAGAAAAAGAAAGGAATCTGTACTTGTCAAAGAATTGCTGATCAACACTCTGAGCCTCAAATCTAAAACGACCATATAAGTTTATTACAGCTGAAAATAAATTAATGAATTTATTAAACATATTTAATTAAATCCTGTTGTTTCAGTTTGTACTTATAGTCGTTCAATACAATAGAAAATATTTAGGCATTTATATTTTGTGGTTCAAATTAAATTTTATAAAATTTTATTTATTTCTACTGATGTTATTTATTTATTTTATAAAATTTAATTTATACCATAAAATTTATAATTAGAACCCAAAATTGGATCTATCTAAACACTTCTTTTAATACAATCAATATCTGTTGTAGAGTGCATTTACAGCCAGCACTAAAAGAAGTTAAATTTTCGGACCCAGTATTAATTAGCTGTCCAGTCCGAAGTAGGCCCAATTTAATAGCGCACTAAAGAAGGAAAACAATTGTATACTTACTTGGGCCCGTTTGGAGGAACTTACGGTTAAGTTGGAGCCCTTGAGTCAGTGATGTTATGGAATTTGGTGAAAGTTTTTAGAGCTGCACATGAATTGATTAGCTCGCGAGTATATCAAAGTTTGACTCGAGATTGGTATTTGATCGAACTCGAGATGGAACTGGGTACAAGTAACTTGATTATTATTCGAGCTTGAACTCGAAACTTTACGTGTGAGGTTTGAGTGTTTACGAATTACATATGTTAATTATTATGAAATATCTATTATACTCTTTATTAATAATATATAATTTTGTTAGTTTAGATTATTTAAACTTAAATAAGTTTTATTTTAAATTCTACCAGTACTTGTTGAATTTATTCAATCTCAAAATTAAAAGTTTAAAATTTTAATTTGAATTCGATTCAATTCAGTGGCACCCGTAGGTGAAACTAGCATTTGATAGAATGCTCTTTAACTAAAACATTTGTCAAAGCCTTGATATTATTCCAATTGCATATTAAAAAAATCTTGTTTAGCAAGAGTTGTGCTAAGATGTGTATTATTCTTCAACTACACTGGCCACGCGACATTGATGATTTTAGCTAAACAGACAAAAAGGGGGCTGATAATGATGTACACTAGTACGTATCATTTTTCGTGGGGAAATGAAATGAATTGAAAATGTGGCTAATGACGGAATTAGTTTACGATTTCCGCATGGATAGACTAAATAAATCAATACATCTCACACTAGACTAAATTTAAAGTTATTAAATAAGAAATGACATTAAATTTGCGAAATAATAAAAAATAAAATTCAAATAAATATATAAAATTTTAAAGCTAATATATGAGTAATGAGGGGTGTTCAAAGTCGATTTAATTCGAAAACTCAATCTTACTCAAATGAATTTAGGATTAAATTTATTGAATTATTAAATTTCGGGTTTTTGGGTTGAAGTATGTGAATACACAATAGCCCAACCGGCTAACCCAACAATTTAAATTAGAAATGAATTTATAATAATATTCTTAGTGTTCTATAATATGGATTATTATACTACCATCAAAATGTTTCTTTTTTGTCTAAAAAAAAATAATAATAATTCAAGTAACTTGAGTTAACTCATCCGATTAGTAATTGGGTTGAATTTATTCGGATTCTATGTTGTTGGGTTAGATTGAGTTTTTATTTTTTTTAATCGAAAGTCAACGATAAATTTTCTTTTACTTTTTTTCTTTACCCAAAAATACTTAGAATTTTCTAGAGCTTTATTTGACACCACTGACCAAAAGAAGTAAACATTTTGATTTCAGACTCCTTAGAAAACTACAAAAAAATTTCAACTTTGTCTGCCCCACAAAATTACCTACCACGTGTCAACATTCTATAGCACTACAAAATAGCCTTTAAACCCCCCAAAATACCCCCATTTGTGAAAAATCTTTAGTAACAAAAAGGGGACTATTAAGTCTTTTCACTACCCTCCACCCGCCAACTCATACAAACAGCCAATTCGCCACTGTTACTAGTTTTAGTACTTATCAGGTACCCTTCCCCTGTTTCTTGCTCAAAGCTCAAAAGCTCAAGAAAAATGGCTTCCATCACTTGTTTCAATCAAATTCTATTCAAAATTCACTCTAAAATCTCTCAAAATCCCAAATTGAGCTTTAATATTTCGAATTCTGAGGTCAATTTCACCAATTTCGGGCCGAAAAAGGCGTTGCAGAGGTCGATTTCAATCAAAGAATTGTCCAAGAAAAGGGCTGGTTTTGTAGCCCAGGTGGCTGCAGAGGACGAGTGGGGCCCGGAGAAGAATTCGAAGTACGAAGAAGGAGGAGGGATTGCGGTGGAAGAGGTGGAGACACCTAAAAAGGAGCCAACGGAGATTGATATCTTGAAGAAACGGTTGGTGGATACTTTTTATGGAACAAATAGAGGATTGAGTGCCAGCAGCGAAACCAGGGCGGAGGTTGTCGAGCTGATTACGCAGTTGGAGGCTAAAAATCCCACTCCCGCTCCCACTGAGGCGTTGACTTTGCTCAATGGCAAATGGATTAGCTTGCGTAAGTTCCCTAGTCTTCTTTCTGTAACTATTTATTGGCTACCTGCCACATATACTATTATTTAATCAGGGGTGTTATTATACTAGTAGGAAATAAAGGTTAAAGGTTGACGGTGAATGAAAAATTAATCTTAAGTATTTTGTTTAGAACAAGGTTCGTGTAGATTTAATTCAAAGTGGGTTGAGGTCTTATGATTGTTCTTTTATTAGATTCAACTATTGTTCATTCATTGTTGGTGTTGATGTGATGAAGATCTTTTTGGTACTTTTGTTTAACCAAGAACACCGAGTCATGTGGTTGTTTTTGTTCTTTAGTTTGGGAAAATACTTCCACGGACCCATCCGTCAACTTAAGCTTTAAATTATTGTACCTCTCTAGTAGTACAAGTGTTGATGCACGTGGTATAGTCACCCAAACATTTGGTGCATAGTGGGCAGGTACTTGTAAGTAATCTCGGTTTGATGAATACTCAATTTTGGGTGATTATATTCTAAATCGGTAACCAAGAAATGTGGTAATGCCAAAGTTTTTTATCCAATCACATCTTAATACGGAATTAAAACGTAACAAAGAGATGTGGAGTTATTATAGTGATTTAGTTGCTATAGCTTTGCCAATTTCTTACATGTAGTTACTGGTATCTTGTACTAATATTTGTACCACTACTGTCCCACAATTGTTATTTTCACTTCGGGGAAATGGAGATGTAAGTTCTTTTAATTAGTATAACATTTGTTTACTGAATAGCTACTGACTTCAAAAGTTATAATCTCTTGGCATATTATATATAAGATATTAGATTTTGGTGATTAGTTTTTAAATTCTTCATCGTAGTTTAGAGCATACGTACTTTTTGAGTTCCTGTAATCAATGCAAAGAGTATAGAATCTATAGTAGGTTATGTGAAAGGTTTTAGATATGTAGTTAGCACAACCTATTGGCTGCTCAGAGGAAGAAAACATTCTTAAGATGCACGCCCTGATATTGAAAGTAATTAGAGCACAAGATAGAAGTGTTGGATCATCTAAAAAAGAATACAACCATGTAGACCATTGTCAAAGAAAAAAAAAATCACACTACAGATTGAGATTTTGCAATTATGTTGGTATGTTTATTGTTGCTAAAACTGCTGCTAGTGTTCAAGATTTCTGGTTTAATATTCTGCCTCGGACAATCACAATGCATGAGATAGACTCTGAGGAATCTTTGTCACTTAGTCCCTAAATAGTTGTACAGCTGAAATTTCTTTTGAATGATCGTCAGAGAGGATCAATTGATGGTGGAAACTTACTTCCTGTTGATTAGCTGATGGAAATGGTCAAAGTGATATGTGTGCATAGTGCTTAATTGTGCTCATTTGTTAAACAGAAACTTACCGTGATTCTGAATGCTCTCTTCTTGGTACGACCCAAAGCTGGTTAGGTCAAAATTATGGCATGTTATCCTTCATCAAGTTTTGCTCATAATGCTCAGTTACATCAGTATTAGAACTAGACGAATAATTGTTTTTAGACTGTGACCCTGCATCAGAAACATCTTTATTGACTCTTATGTGAGGCACTGCAGGTATACGTCTTTTATTGGATTGTTTCCTTTGTTGTCGAGAGGCACATTGCCCTTGGTGAGGGTTGAGGAGATATCACAGACCATTGACTCGGAGTCTTTCACTGTTGAGAATGTTGTCCAGTTTGCTGGACCATTGGCAACCACTTCCATCTCAACAAACGCCAAATTTGAAGTCCGAAGTCCCAAGCGTGTGCAGGTTGGTTTCTTTCCTTGTTTATTTCAGTATTTTATTTCTCTCTAGATCATGCAAGGGACTACATTGCGTGCCTTTTAAAATCCATAAATTGTTTCCGAGACATGTTGGTTGTGGACAATAATTAGCTATTTGTAATTTCATGTGTACAACTGAGAGTGCTCAAAAGTTGTGATTATGGACTTCTCTTGATCATTGCCTATCTCACTTTTCTATTTTGGGTGAAAATTGGTGCCACTTATCTAAATTGCATTTGATTTTCCATCTTCAGATAAAGTTTGAAGAAGGTGTTATTGGCACTCCCCAGTTAACAGATTCCATTGTGCTACCAGAAAATGTGGAAGTTCTGGGACAAAAGATTGACCTTAATCCTATCAAAAGCTTGCTGACTTCTGTTCAGGACACAGCATCCTCAGTTGCAAAGTCCATCTCCAGCCGACCACCCCTGAAATTCTCTATTTCTAATAGGAATGCAGAGTCGTGGCTTCTGACCACGTACCTTGATGATGAGCTACGGATTTCAAGGGGAGATGGAGGCAGTGTGTTTGTGCTCATCAAGGAAGGCAGCCCCCTTTTGAAACCTTAGACTGCCTACCGAAAGGTTATCTGTAATCTACTGTCCTTTTTTCCTTTACCTGTTTGTAAAACTGGATATAGCTACCAACTATACTAGATATGTATGAAAGGAAGTTCATATGACTAGTCATTGATCTATGTGAAAATGTATTGAATATCTGAAATAAAACGTAATTTACCTATAAATTTAGATCATTACAAAGTACTTCTATATAAATGGTGTTTACAGGATAAAAAGAAATTGGTACATACTTCATGGAATACCTGAAGTATAACACCTTGATATTCTTCAGGATTCATCGAAACATAATAGTTCAAGAGACGACGCAAGTCTCTAGGTTCATAAATCCGATTTGCAGTTATCATCTGCTCAATGGACTCTCTGAAATCCTCTCTAGGATCATAGGAGGACTTCTCCATGGCTACCATTACAATGAACTTTGTCCCTTCGCCACGCCCTCTTGATCGTAGTCGCCTCCTCTCTTCATTTCTTGCTTCCTGCCTTTCTCTGATCATTTGCTCTAACCTTTCTTGAACCATAGCATGTGCAAGGCTTGAAATTGTGGGATATCTGTCAGAATTGTTGGAGCTTTCAGCTTCTTCAGATGATGAAACACTCAGCCTACAACTACAGCACAAGGCCTTGCATCCTCTGAGTTGAAGCTTTTGCTTCTTGGCCGCTCTAGAGCAGTTTGCATTCTTAGGCATTTGTGCAAAGCCTTTCAAGAAGAATGCCAGCTAAAGAAATCATTTATGCAATTAGAAAAAGTGGGGTCGCACTAATTGTGATTATGTCTCCACAGAACTCTTCTATATGTAAAAGATTCACTTTGTAGATTAAGCTTGTGGATCATGATGCATTTAGATCTACTTTAGTTTTGCTTGTTAGATTGTATTAGTTGGCAAGCTTTTGTATCTGTGGTCTATATGGAAAGAACACCTTCCACTATACTAAAATACTACCAATTGGAAATTAATGAGGGAAAATAGACAATGGGATGAACTGATTAGTCTAAACTGTCAGTATAATAATCCTAGTAGTCCTCAAATGGAGTAGACACTTAAGCTTAATCATTAGAGACATGATAAATTGCCTTCTGCAAAAACTTCATTTTCTTCTATCATGCATGTCCTAACTGTTTTGATCTCAAGCTTAGCTACGTATTCGTGAATAGTTACAGGATGTTTTGTCTGGCTATCTCTTATATATTTATAAGTTAAAATACACATATGATAAATATCGAAAAAACGGTGACAAGAAATTTGTATAGTAAATGAGACAAGATCCATATAAGTCTTAAATTTTTCTTTATTAGATTTTCGCGTTTTACTTTGAGGTGACTTGTGGAAGTCCCATTATCCTTCGAAGTCTAAGGAAAACCAAATGTACTACTGATCAAGAATCATAATTGATGTGCGCACTTAAGTATCATAATTAAGTAGATAGATAAAAAAAAAAATAATATAGCTATACCAAGTGATTAATTGTGTACATTATTAAAAGATAAAATGTCATATATCTATTGAAGATGATGAAATCTTTGATTTAGGTGACTTGGTTTGGTATTAACTTCATCCTTAATCATGATTAAATTAGTGCATGATAGTCTTGAACTTCTAGTAGGTGCAAAATGATTGCATAGAAACACGTTCATGAACAGGAAGGGCCGCATCCATAATCTTTTGATTAGTTAAATAAGCTATCAAATCAAGCTTAAATTTTGAAAATGTATCTTTGTCTGCCTTTAGGCATAAATCAATTATGATGGTGCATTTGTGTTTCATTGCTATTATTGGTAATGTTGCTCTTTTTTTTTTTCTTTTTTTTTTGTTTTCATTTTGTTTGCATCTGAGTTATGAACTCAAGAAGAAAGAATTTAATTATTTATTTATTTTTGTGTTGGAGTAGATATCTTTTATTTATTAAAACAAATGTTCATTATGGAAAGAATCAAGACAACTCAAGAGAATTTCCACTTTACAGATCCTCTTTAGTACTATGGAAGCTGCGGACAAGGAGAATAAAGAACAAATAAAGAAAAATTAATAAAGGTTTAATTAGCATGTGATATTGTTTTATTGACATCATTAGTGGTACAAAACATGGTCTCATTCTTTTCTATCCACTAATCTTCTGTTTCTCTCACACCAAGTTGTTAATCAGACAGAGATTGTTGGTGGGTGCAATTATCACAATCAAACCCTCAAAGCTATATGTATACTCGACAAGCAAAAGATATATTTTGGTTTTATTCAGTTTACATATTCTTTTTAAAAAAAAAAACTAAATATTTTGGTTTAGAAAATTTAAAGTAATAATCAATCAAATTAAAAAAATAAAATGAAAATTGGGTTGTATTCATTTTGAGTTAGTTCATGCATGTTGTCTTTTTTTTATTTTTTTCCCTTTTCATTTGTTGAAAAAAAAAATGTTTACACTCTAAAACATTCAAAAACAAATATTTATTTAATAAACCATGAAACTGTCTCGATTTAAACTTATCATGCAATTTGAGTTTAAAAACTATTATTCAGCATATTATCTCCTTTAGCCTTAGATTGAAATGATAAATTTAAAGAAAAAATTTCGAGTTTGTGACAGTAGCAAGACGTATGAAAGGATTAGCATTCTAATTTTTCTTCTTATGTTATTTTCTCTTGGTACAGCCTCCGCAGATAATTATTATTTTTGAAATATTAGTTACTATAGTCTATAATTTATTTTATGGGATACACATGAGATATAAAGGTAGTGAGGGCTGAGAAAACGTATATAAAATAATTGTAAAATATTATTTGAAAAATTTATATTTATAGATAAAGAATGATCTAGTTTAGTGTGATGTCATTTTATGTGTTTCTTATTTTACTCTTCTTAAGTTATTTTTAAAACCATCCCATAAAACAATCAACCCATAAAACTTAAGAAAAACTTTAGAATCATTTCAGTTTTAAAAGCACATGTTGTTGTACTGTACAACCATTTAAAATAGGAAAAATTGCTGAAATAGTCCCTCAACTTTTGCACTTTAGCCAAAATAGTCCCTGTATTTTTTTGTAGCCAGAATGGTCCTTCAACTTTTATTTTTTAGCCAAAATAGTCCTTTCATCTGAAATTTATAAAAAAAAAAAAATGGTGACTACACCATAAAAGGACTTTTTTGGCTAAAAAAAAAGTTGAGGGACTATTCTGACTAAAGTGTAAAAGTTGAGGGACTATTTTGGCGATTTTTCCAAATAGAGTCATAGAATCATTAAAATATAAGAAAATGATTCTATGAAAATGATTGAAGAATTTTCTTAAAATATATTCATAATTGTTACTTAATTATTTTTTTAAAACTACACATCGTAACGTGTGTCTTTCTCACTAGGAATACATAATCTACACTATCCAAACAGAAATATTTCTCTAACAAACATAAAAAATGTAATGATTCATTGTACGTTAACCTAAAGTCCAAATCCAATCCCATTTCCAAATGCAGTTGTATCTCAATTAATACCTAAAAGGCTAAAACTACGAGCAAATCAACAGCTTTCCAAGTCCCAACCAAAGTGGTAAATGCCAATGGGCCTGCCTTACCTTCAATTTGTGTAACTACAACCAGTCAATAATTTCGTTATTAGCCCAAAGCCCCCAACACTACACCAAAAAACTAGAAGTCCTTCAACAAGGTGGAATGGAGATAGAGAGTGCCTCAACCAAAAATTAAACTTAGAGTTAGCAATTTTTTTTTTTTTAATCTAATAATGAAAATAATGAGTTTGGGAGGATGGTAATTTACACATTTTTTTTTTTGATTAGGATAAATCACTGATATATATTTTAGCCAATTTGATCCCTACCAATCACAATCAATGATAATTAGTAAAAATTGAATCTAATACCTTTTGTATAATCTAATTATTTTACGTATTGTTTGAGTTATCTCGTTGGTAGAGTTAGCAATATACTATCTAAGTGCAAAACATCAATCATTATTCTTAATCAAAAAGGCAATCTAACATAAAGTTAATTTTGATAAAAACATTAAAATTGACTGAAATAGAAAAAAAAAATTAAAAATATAGGGTATAAATTACAAAATGTCTATGAGAACACGTGCAACTCACGTGAGCATTAAAATTTTGAGATTACAAAAAAGCCCTTCCCTTGTTTACAACTACCACGGAATCTGGCTGAGATTCCGAGGACGTTTTTGCCTTTTCCTCTCAGCAGTTAACAAAAAGAGAGAGCCACACACAGCGCGGCGAAAACGAAGCCTCAAAAATAAGGAATGCTCTCTTTGCCGAAAGATCTGAGCTTTGGTCCTTCCATTTTCCAAATCGCAATGGCGGCAGCTGCTACACTTCTCTCTAACGGCGACTTAACGTCCGTCAAGTCTCAGAACACCGGCCGTTTTTCCTCCGTTTACAGTGAAGTTCAGAACAGCCGTCTCGATCACGCTCTTCCTCTCCCTTCTGTTCTCCGGAAACCCTTCCAAGTCGCCGACGGTCCTCTTAGCTCCGCCGCCGGCAATCCAGGTCTACAATGCTCATTTACTACTAACAAATTTATCTCTTTTTTCTCTATTAATGTGCTACATTTTTATTAAATTAGTAATCTATAGATTTCGGTACCGGCGGCTTAGTAAGTGGCTTGCTCTCACTCACAAACACGTCCGAGTGCGTGTATAAAATTATAGCATTCTGTGATCTACAAGGTTGGTAAATTACCGGAAAAAAAATCTGATTTTGGAAGTTCTATAAACTCCTTTTTTGGCTAATTACGGATTAAAAAATTTATTTTTTTAGTCTGTATCGAGTTATTTTACTAGTTTTTTTTTTCTGGCGAAATTGGAGATTAGTGTGTTAATGAGTGGTTATTAAGAGCAGAGAGTGATTTGTGGATCTAGAATATTCACTAAAGTGCTGAATGAAGTCAAAGTTTTGGAATTTATTTGTCTGGTTTTTGTGGAAAGATCAAGACTTTATTGAATTGACTCTGACCTTTCTTGGTGAGTGATAAAAGAATTTTCTGATGAGATTCGGGTAAATTGATGAATGAAGTCAAAGTTTTGAAATTTATACACATCTGGTTTTGTGGAAAGATTGAGACCTTATTGAATTGACTCGAACCTATCTCGGTGAGTGATTCAAGAATTTTCTGATGAAATTCGGGTAAGTGCTGAAGGAAGTCAAAGTTTTGGAATTTATTGTCTGGTTTTGTGGAAAGATTGAGACTTTATTGAATTGACTCGAACCTATCTAGGTGAGTGATGGAAGAATTTTCTGATGAAATTTGGTTAAACCAGTGCTGAATGAAGTCAAAGTTTTGGAATTTGTTTGTCTGGTTTTGTGGAGAGATCGAAACTTTATTGAATTGACTCGAACCTATCTAGGTGAGTGATAGAAGAATTTTCTGATGAAATTCAGGTTCTTGTTTATGTAGAAGTTTATTACTTTTTAGTTATCTTGAGTATTTAATGGTACTGTAAACTTTACAACATTTTACTTACCCAAAAAAAAGGAACTTGGCAACATTTCTGTTATGTTATGAAATATTACCGTCGAATTGAATTTTTGAAAATGGCGACCTAAATAAATGTTTTAAGAAGCTAAAACTGATGTAGAGGATAAGCGACTGTTTACTGAAACCTCCAACATCTTAACAACAAACAAATAATGTCATTGTTGATGAAGTCAGCAGAATCAAGCTCACCCTCCATTTAAGGGCCTGATTGGTCAATAGAGGTGATTCAGTTAGAAAAGCTGATAACAATCAGCTTTTGAATTTTAGACTCTATTTGTAAAGAAATGGCTGAAAGGCCACATGTTAACTTGCTTTTTGCCATTGGCTGCTCAAGACATCCCATGCTTGAGTTTGAATGTTAGATTTAAAGTTTATTGCATGTTGAGAAGTTTCTAAATCGTGTATTTGTTCTGGTTTTGGTGTACATAGATGAGATAAAAAAACTTTTCCCATGCTTGTTTGGGCAACCATCAGCATTGCTGGTACCAGGTGATGCCAGAAATGCAGGACAAAGCTTGAAGGTTGGAGTGGTGTTATCAGGAGGTCAAGCTCCTGGAGGACATAATGTTATTTCCGGAATTTTTGGTAAGAACCTTTTCTTCTTATTGCCTGGTTCAATATAAAACTTTGGGCTACTTTGCCATTGCTTATATCTAAGGGCATCAAATTTTTGTGTAAATGCCAAAATATATCTAGTTCTACCTAATTATTTGGTGGCGATATAACTAGCTTACAGTTATTCTGTACACACTTGATTTTTTGGCATTTTTATAATCTTATACATGGGTCATGATCATTGGTTTGTTTATGGACATGGTTGCTAGATTATTTGCAGGATCGTTGCAAAGGAAGCACATTATATGGGTTTAGGGGTGGACCGGCAGGAATTATGAAGGGTAAATTCGTAGTGTTGAACTCGGAATATATCTACCCATATAGAAATCAGGTAAGCTTAATCTCTGGTAATAAAACTTCTTGTTAATTACAATGTTGGGACTTTTATCTCACTCATCATGTGATGCAACATATTCTTTGTATGTAGGCAAGAATTTTGGAACCTACAGTCCCTTACTTTGTTGCTGTGTTACTCTTAACAATATGCGGCACTAGACCCAGCATAATGTGTGCCATAATTTTCTATGATGAAAATTTGCTCTTAGTTTCTTTCCCTTTCTCACTTTATTTTCCAGTTCAGCTCTTTACATTTTACAACAGATGCGTGAATTCCTGAATCCTGATTGAGCCTGCTCTCTTAAAAGTATCCTTTTTAACTTATGGAAGCAATATTACTTTATCGCTCTAAGCTAATAGTTTGGTCCTACCTACAAAATAGCTGGGAGATGTTGCGTCTTGATCTTGTTTTCTAAATCTATTATTTTTTGACTTAAAAAATGAAGGTTTGATAAATATATTTCTGCTATCAGTCAAAGATTTTGCATATTAAAGAGAACACAATTCTACCTAACATTCGCTAGTCCAAAAATCTTCACTAACTGGAAACTTTCATCTCAGGGTGGATTTGATATGATCTGCAGTGGTAGGGACAAGATTGAGACTCCTGAACAGGTATTGAATGGTTTCTCCCTTATGACTTTTATGTATCTGATTGTATTCATATCCACGAGTCTCCAAAGTTTAGAGTGATGAGGAGGTTGGGTAAAACTCCATTTCAGTTTAAACAAGCTGAAGAAACTGCATTAAAACTTGATTTGGATGGGCTTGTTGTGATTGGTGGTGATGATTCAAATACAAATGCATGTCTCCTTGCCGAAAACTTCAGGTAAAAATTACTTTTATTTAGTTGGCCATGATACCCTCGTATTCTAAAATTTCATTCAGGGATGCTTGATTTCGTGAATACTAAGCCATCAATCTGCAGCGGTTACAAAATTGTTATGAACTTTTGGTATTATGTTGTTTAAAATTTTCCAATACTTCAGGAGTAAAAACATGAAAACTCGGGTGATTGGATGCCCAAAAACAATTGATGGTGACTTGAAATGCAAAGAGGTTCCAACAAGTTTTGGATTTGATACTGCCTGCAAGGTGATTTTAAATCTAATCTTCAACATGAAATTTTACGTTCTTATTGTCAAACATACTATTGACATCATCTACTTAATTTCCGTTTTCCATTTAGTCATGTTTGATTTAGCTTGTAATGCTATCCAATATTGATGTTCCATTGCATGCAAACCCTGGTATATCTTCGGTGTTGTGTGTATTTGTTTGAGTATCCTGTTTGTCAATCAAGTTCCTGATAATTTTGGAATATTACTGATTTGGTATTAATATTAGATGTGTATAATTTCATAAATGCAGATATATGCTGAAATGATTGGAAATGTCATGGTTGATGCCCGCTCAACTGGAAAATATTACCATTGTGAGTAATGCAGGGCTAAAACATTTTTTTAGCAGCATGCACTTTTTCCAGTTCTACGGATTTTCATGTTTTATTAAATTGGAAGCAGTATAATAATTCATATTTGCATTTAAGTTTTGACTTCTGTAATTGACTGATAGAGAAATTTAGCTTGTATAGCTTGGTCCTGACCTTTCTCAGTTAATCTTATATTAAGAATAATAGATTACAAATTCCCTTTAGCCTGAAAGAGAAGTAGATTTCTTTCCCTAATGTCAATTATACTCAGCATACCCAAAGCATATTCTGCATTAGGATTGATGTGTACTTTACGCAACCTCGACTATGGCTGGATTAACTATTTTATGGATCTGGGAAGGAAAAATCATGAATTGCCAGCTTGGAACCCAGTATGTGCATTCCTGCATAATTTGTTTTTGTGCATTCCCTTCGTGTTTCGATTCTTGTAAATCTTCTTTTAGTTGGTCTTATCTCTTTCCCTTCATGTCCTCATCCCTGATTGTTGGTCTTTAATATGCTTTTAAGGGCTTGTCCACTCTTTACAGGATTTTAGTTTTGCTCGGTTTCCCTTCAAGATACAATGTATTCAGAAGCTGTTACTCAAACTGTATCTTGGACTTCATGTGGGTTTGCTTGTGTATTTGGGTTGTATGTAAAGCTCTTCTAGATGCTTGTGAGACACTATAAATGCTGAAACCTTTTCAACCCATTTGTTCTTATTTTCAGTATGTATTTTAATCAGACTATACATATAAATCATGTTCTTAGTGTTACAGTTGCTAAAAAGTTTCATGAGATTTTGCATAATTAATTGTAATATCTGATATATTGTTAATAGATGTTATTCTCTTTTTTGCCCTATGTATGAGCACTTGTATGTGTTCGTTCATAGTAGTTATTTTCTTTTGTATGTGTATTTTTACTTGACCTGTAACTCTTTTGCAGTTGTACGACTCATGGGTCGTGCTGCTTCCCACATCACTTTGGAGTGTGCTTTGCAAACCCATCCAAACATTACTCTTATTGGAGAAGAGGTACGTCATTACTTGAATCTATCATCATCTTGGATTTCCTGATCCCCTTGTATCACTGTGAGGGTTGAAAGTCTAATGAATCTTGTTAAATCTTACTTGTATATTATCATCCTAAGGTTGTTTGCATGTAATAATGTGGTCTTAATCTTAATCAATGTCATAGAAGTCCGATGCACATGCATGTGAGGACTTTCGAAAAACATCTTGAGCAAGGGCTAAGGACAACCTGGTCCTTGAATAATTTCATTTTTTAGATCTACATTGCACTTAGAAATTATCTATTAGTTTTCAGATGAAAACATCTTTGTATGACTATGTTCCAGTTTGAATTAGAATTTTAGATTTTGTTCGTACACCAATAGACCCATTAGATTTCCGGATCCAGTTTGTTACAAGATACCACATTGAGTGTGCTTGTGCTGCTCCATTGAAAGTCTTGATCATCTGTCAATCAATCTTTCCATTGTAATTCATGTGTACCTTAGTAGCCTGTAGTGTATGCAAAGTGCTCTTAATCTGAGAAGTTTTGAGTGCTGTTGACCATATTCATGCATGTGTGTGTCTGCATTCTTTTCCCATAAAGAAGAATAAATGGTGTAATGGTATTTAGAGCAGGTTGAATTTCTGAATGGTATACTAGTCAGAGAAAATGAGAACTGGAGGAAGAGACACATGGTAGCAAGAGTAGTAAACACAGTTTAAACTGAATTCAAGATGAATTACATGTATGCATGTAAACAACATATTGATATCCAGTTGGTAACATGTGCAGAGATCGTGAGACTCATCTGTTGCTAAAGCTTGATCCATGTTCTGAATTAAAGAGCCAATTACATATTCCTATCTCAGTTTGTTTTGCCACTTGCTTTACCCAGTTACCATCTTAATTGCACTTACTGAAAGAATATGTAGTTCCATTTTGCAGGTTGCAGCTAAGAAGCAGACGCTTAAAAATGTGACAGACTACATTGCAGATATAATAACAAAACGTGCAGAACTTGGGTACAATTATGGTGTGATTCTCATCCCGGAAGGGCTTATAGATTTCATTCCTGAGGTAAAGGTCATCAGTTGTGTGTTAGTAGTTTAAACCTGTCTCTTGATTGCCCTCTGTGATATTTTGATTTTTGTTCTTTCCTTGGTAATTATAAGCTATCGAAAGCCTTTTTATGACCTTGTCTTTCTTCTGTCCATTCGACTTTCTCTTCCTTCGCTACTAGGCATCATAAGCTAATTCTTTGCTTGCAAAAATTTCAGGTCCAACAACTCATTGCTGAGCTTAATGAGATTTTGGCTCATGAAGTTGTTGATGAAGCTGGTATTTGGAAACAGAAACTGAATCCTCAGTCTCTGCAGCTCTTTGAGCTCTTGCCTGCAGCAATTCAGGAACAGCTGATGCTTGAGAGAGATCCACATAGGAAATGTCCAGGTGCTCATATGGTTCTCTGCTGCAATATTGCAATCCATATATCTGTGTTACAACGGGCATCTTGGTTAAAGAGTTGTTGCATGAATGCAGGTTGCCAAAATCGAAACAGAGAAAATGCTGATTCAAATGGTAGAAACTGAGTTGGAACACAGGAGGCAGGCTGGTTCTTACAAAGGTCAATTTAAAGGACAATCACATTTTTTCGGGTAATTGTCAGGTTTTTATGCCCTAATGTCTAGATTTTACATGTTTTGTTTTGGGTGTTTCAATCTCTGAACAGTTTCGTTCTTTACCTTATACATCTATTGTCTTAGCAAATTTTAGCATTTGCTAAAACTCTTGGCTTTCTGTTCTGTTTTAAACATCATAGGTATGAAGGAAGGTGTGGTTTGCCTTCTAATTTTGACTCTACATACTGCTATGCGCTGGGTTATGCTGCTGGGGCTCTGCTTCAAAGTGGGAAGATGGGGTTAATTTCATCAGTATGAAGTATTTCTCAACTCTGTTGCTGTTTTTCCTTTTTCTACAATTTGTACCATTGAAAATGTTTTGCTCACATTCAGGCTGGATTTCCTCAGATTAGGTGTTTTTATGATTTGTTATTGGAGGTTGGAACATTAGAAATTACGCTTGAACAAACCTTTTGATGTATCATTGGTTGGTTGTCCTTCCAGGTTGGGAACTTGGCTGCTCCAGTTGAAGAATGGACGGTTGGAGGAACAGCACTGACTTCTTTAATGGATGTTGAGAGGAGACATGGTACACTAGTCAACAGTCATTTATATTTGCTTCATCAGCTCATGCCAAAGAACTTCATTTTACAAAGAAATTTTGCCTTCAATAGGAGCTTTACTTTTCAACCTTGTTCACTCTGCCAAAATGAAAATCTTTACATTTTCTATTTTACTTTTTCGTCTGTTCAGGTAAGTTTAAGCCTGTGATAAAGAAAGCAATGGTGGAACTTGAAGGTATGAAGTATTTCATGTACAAAAGTCTTGTTTCTCCTTTTTTAATTCCTAATGGTTGGTCTTATTCTTTTATAACAAAATGTGGTGGTTCTTGTTGCCAATTGCATCAACAACGTACTCGTGTCATTTTCGTTCGACTTTCTATGTTGACACTTAATAATTGTAAACTAATTTCTGATGATGGATATTTCAGGTGCACCATTTAAAAAATTTGCTTCACTACGGGAAGAGTGGGCCCTCAACAACCGATACATTTCTCCTGGTATGATTAAGATTTCATTCTGTGTATCCTCTTATTAAGATGGATTTTTAGCCAATCTAAATGTGATTGGTCTAGTTATATCATTTGCTTTCAAAGAGATGCTAACTTCTATTTTCCTCTCACCTAGCTTATTACCTATGACTTTTATTCTTAAATTTCTTCATTTTAGTTTTTAGTCCCTTAATTTTGTCCTTGATAACAGGTCCTATTCAATTTGTTGGCCCGGCATCTGACAAGGTTAATCACACATTGTTGTTGGAACTTGGGTGCCCAAACCTAAGTATGTAAATGAGGATTCCATTTTTATCATTAGCAGATTGAGATACCAAGTTGTGCACCTGTTTAATCTCCAAGTGACATCAAAATTTCCCCCCTTGTCCTTGCTTTCTTTTCAAGGACATTTTAAATTCGGAATCTGAACGGCATAGTTGCCTTCAATGAGAGTCGGTTTTCTTTCCTTGCAATTTTGTTGGTTCCTTTTCCTGAATTTTTCAAGCTAGAATGTGAACCATGAACCAGGAACCAGGAACCGCCTGATTGATAGCGGTACTTTGAAAAAGGATTTGCCTGCGAATTGATGGTTGTTTTAACACAAAAATTCGACCGACTTTTGTGGTCGAATGTAGTAGTTGCATGGTGCATGGGTAATAATAAATACACATCGAGTATAAGACCCTATTTGTGTGGTCTTTTTGAAGGTGATTGAAGTAAATGCCACATTTGCGAATTGTGATGGATCCTTTTCTCAAACTCTGGCTTGGAACCATTTACATGTTCCTGTCGTGGAAGAGGATGTGAATGGAGTTGAATCCAAAAAAGAGTTGGCAGTGGGCACTCGTTGGCCTTTCCAACCCATAAAGCTTTTCAAAAGTGACTATACATGGGATATTCCAGCAATCACATGCTATTGTTTGTTTCATTCAGGTTTCGACTTTCGAGCCTCTTCCCCACGGTAAAATTTAAAAATTGTGAGCGTAAATATGCCTTTTGATGTAACATGTTCGACTTCATTCTCATCTGATCTTTGAATTTTAGTGTTTGTCCTATTAGCTTCGGCAGGATTTAAGAGGAACGTAAGAAATAGTGAAATTCTTTATTCCATCTTCAGCATAAATTATTTAAGTAACACCAAAGAATGTGTCTATCTAAATATTTTTTATTGTTAAATACATTAATTAGTCATATGATAGAATTGATCAAATGGATTCAACTCCACGTAAAAATCCTCTTTTTAATTTCTTTGTTTGAAGGGTTACTTTTGTTGGTAGAAATATCATTGAAGGGTGACATAGAAAAACTGGATCCTAGGAAAGTGTTTCTCGTGTATATGTGAAACTAGTCGCACTCTAATTTGGGTATTGGTGAAAGAAAACCCTTTTTCTTTAATTTGATTTTCTTAACTTTCTACTATTCGAACACCACGTAGACATTACCCCAAACCAGAAACTAACAAGCAGTTGACAAAACGTGCTTGAATATATAATCAAATCGATACTCACAACTTTCAATATGAGTTGGATTGACTTAATACTGATGGACTTGCGATACTGAATAATTTTCTGCTAAGGATAGAAAAATAATTGTGAAATTTCTACTAATTTCTTTTATGTATCCGATGCATAATTGCATTCAATTTTCAAGTTGATATAGATGACGAATACGTTCAAAATATTATTTACTAAACAAAGCATAGAAAACGAAAAAAAATTTGTTTCTATAAATTGCACAAGAATAAGATAATAGTACGAGTAGTAGTCTGACTTTAGTCATCCAAGCATCGATTTTTTTTTATTTTTTAAAAATTCATCTCATCTTACTCTCTAGTAATTTGAATTTATGATTAATAAATTATTAAAAAAAAATTTATCATCTAATTTATACTTTATTTTCTAGCTATCCAAGTATTGGGACCTTGAATTAATTAAAATTGACTTGAGGATCGACAAGTCGACGCTTCTTGAAATTAGGTCAGACAGGAAATAATTGATAGGAATAGTAAAATTTATCTGCGAAATGCAAAATGTATGTACTTTTGCATGTGAGCATATCACCGAGAAGAGTGAAAGGCAAATGGGTACAACTTTAAAGAAATGCATAAATTAGTTATATTAAATAGGTAGGTTATGCGATCACATCGTAACAACCAAAAAAAAGTCCCAACCAACAATACAACAACAATCGTGTTTCTAAAGACAATTCTGAAAGGCTGAAACTGCAAAGAATATAATTACAATTTACAAGTTGGGTAAATTTTTGTATAAAATTTGATTCACGTATTTATTAAACACATTATTCCAAATAAGAGCATAAGACTCGTATAAATCTCATATATAAAATCTATATAGCACTCATATTTTGCTTCTAGTGAGTGTATAGATTAAAATCGATACAAGAATTTATCTATTTTTGTGCAATGAACAACAAACAAAAACCCCATTTTTTATAAATTATTACTCTTCAAGCTTTATAAATAGTCATATACTAACAACTTTTAAGTGAAGTTAAAATACTACTTTTAAACCCCACGTGAAGCGAAGCATCAAGTTTTGTGAGGTTCGAGATGCTGCATATATATGACACCAAGGTATGCACCAGAAATCTAGGGCATCAATGTGTTACGAGCCACAAGGATTGAGGTCCAAAGTCCAAACACCAAAATAAGTTTTCTTTTTTATTACAAAAAAAAAAAAAAAATGCTTGTAGACTGCAAAATAAAAATACCCTTTTTTTTTTTTTTGTTGGTAAAATCAGTTATGCAAGTACTGCATGTTATGTAGTGGTTATATCTTTGTAGACCAACAACAATTGTCCTTTTTTTCCCCTCGAAATGAGAAAAGTACATTGATATTTCTCAGGTTCATTGGCTTGGTTAATTGTTCAATATTAGTTTGAGGGAGAAGTAAAAACCATTTAATATATGAATTGGGTAGAAAAAATTTCTGACTTAAACTTTTAAGTCAAAGTCAAGTTTTAACTTATAAATTCAGTTTTTTTTGGGTAGGATATCAGAGTCTAATTACTCATTTACAAGTGATCGGTATCTTCTCAATATTAACCGATAATTATTTATTCTTCATGTTGGGCCATAGGCCACTGGTTTGGCCAGATATCTAATTTATGTGTAGCAAAATTGAATAAGAGTGGGTGTATGTAGGCTGATAAAGATTTAGACTTGCGTAAATGTTAAGTGAGAAGTTTAGTTTTGATGTGGGGAACAATCTATAAAAGGGAGATATTATTGGATTTATAAGTAAGTTAGTTATACCATATTAATATGGGTTGGGTCCAAAATGTAATGATTGAAATTATTTTTAGATCAAAGTTGAATTCCAACTTATATATCTAGTCTTGTGATAGGCCCTCTCGGGAAATTTTCCAAACAATAATTTGACAAAATGATCAGGGAATAAATATGATCATAGTATTATATCTATAACTATGAGTGAGCATAAATAACAAATTTCGAAGTTCACATATGGCGTAATCAGAGTAATTAATATTGATGATGCATGAAATATTCATCTATAAAATAGTGATACATGTTCGGTAATTTTTGCAAGAGTATTTCTGTAAAACAACACTGTTAAATGATGGGGAAAAATTTACATAAAGAAAACATAAAGCAAGAAACCCAAATATAAATATAAAACTTACAAGCCATGCATATACATCTCTCTATCTCTCTCTATCCTTTTCTCTTCTCCCCTAACCAAATAATTAATCCCTAGACAAAAATCTTGATGGAATTAACTTTCGCAGGATCCAAAAAAATTAATTAATTAGGAATTGACATTTGACATAGCTTTTGGTTCGCGAAGTTCTCCAAGCGAAATTACATGGAGAACGAAGACAAAAGCAAAGGACAGAGAGAAATTAAAAGCTTCCAGCCGCAAGTGACATGTTTCCTTTTAGAATCATGTATATATGTTATATTATGAAGTGCTTATTATACTTCATATAATTAATGGAGACTTTTAGTTCCTAAGTAACTTCTTCTTAGTCATTCATATAGAGTAATAAATTATTGCAGCAGCTGTTTCCAACTTTTTAGTAAATCCTAAAAAATTAAATGTTCTTGATACTACTTATAAATATTTTAAATTTTAAGACCGGATGATACTTTCCACTTTTTTTATCGTATTCCTTTTTTTTTTTTTTTTTTATGATTAATCTGCATGAATGGATGATTATATCCTATTCTTGGTAATCTTTGTCTTTTTTTTTCCCTCTAAAAAGAGTACGTTTTAAAAAGATATTGGAAGCTTTTCGACTTAGAAAGGAATAATATTCATTCAAAAGCAGATAAAGATCCCAACATTTCTATAATCCTTAAAAAAACAAATTAAAAAACTGTAGGTTACTCTCTTTTTTGGCATCCAGAAGCCATTCCTATAATCGAACCTACCTAAAGGGAATCCACTAGTTTTTTAAAAATATTCTATTTTTTTAAAGAGAAAAACACGAATCATTATTATAGATTTATTTTTCGACATGGACCATGTCATATAAATAATGTATTTATTTAGTATTGAAATATCCTACAAAAGGGGATAATTCAGCCGTTGGAACTTGGAAGCATTATCACCATAATTATCATCTTCTTGAAAGCAATCTATGGCTGTGCGTGCATGCGATCCTCGGACTTGGCGAAAATTGCCAACCATGCAAATTCAAAGGTCTCGTGCGGCCTATAATTATTAGTAGAGACAAAATATATATATACAAAGGGAATTATTCCCTTGATTTTAAAAATTTGTACAGTATAAATTTTTAAAACATATAATGTTGTACTGTATAAATATTTAAAAGAAACTATAAAATAATTTATTAATTTATTATTGATGGCGCCAAATTAGCAACTAGTTATGGGCACCTACGATTTGATTTGGAGTTTGTGAACTTTTATTTTCTAGCTATGACTATCGAACATTTACAATATATATCAATTCAGAAGTTGAGAGTTGAATCTGGAACCCATAATTGGATAGGAAAAAAAAAAAAAATAAAAGGAAAGCTACGAATAAATAATTAAAAAAATGAATTAAGCAGCCTCCACAAGTTATGCACTTCCTTGGACAGTTTGTAGTTTGCAGTTGAAGGATTATGTATAATATTCCCTTGTACTGAAATAATACAATGGGCAAAAATATTATGCAATTTAATATTGTTTGGTGAATGCAAGATTTCTCCTCTCACTTGACTACTATTAGTAATTATGACACACTTTATATGTGTTATTTAAAAGAAAAATTATAAACATAACATTAATTAAATAATTCAGTATTGTTAAGAAAGATTTTTTAAATAAATTTAAAAAATAATTTTTTTGTAAGTAATTAAAGAATTGAATAGTTTTAAACCTCTTTTTTATTTATTTTTGGTTACTTGATGGTAGTTATTTTTTTAAAATTAACTAATTAGGAATCTAAATGAAAAGACCATAAGGCACACATACCTATTTTAAAAATTAATAAAATAGAAGTTGCTCTTCTAGATGTGTATAAGAGATATATCAATAGATGGAATAATTACAACTAAATTATAAACTACTACTACATCTATTTGAAAAAATTAATAAAATAAAAAACTTTGGAAATGAAAAGTTGAAATTTTAAAATTTTTAGTTTTATCCAATAAGAAGATTATTTCTTTTTCTTTGATTGTAAAATTTGAGTCCTAAATCATACAATAAAAAATAGCATATTAAAATTTAAGAATAAATTCACTTTAACTTGTAGTATTAAAATCATATAATTTTTATTTTAAAATTTTCAAGATGCTGAATCGTTATCGTAAGTGTAAGTTAAAGTTAGGGTCCTGACTCCATCCTTGGGGACCATAATTCTAGAGTTAAAATATTTATATTGTATAACAGTATGTATTTTAAAAAAATGTATAATAGAAATTATACAACGAATAATTCTCTAACGGTGTAAAATTTTCAAAATTTTTTGTCAGTGTCTCTTACACAAACATTCTTAATTTAAAATTTAGAAATCGGTAGGAGTTTTATTTTCAACTTAGTGAAAACGAAGTATTCTAAAAATTGGTTATACCAAATCATGTATTAGCCTTGCAAATCTCACGCCAAAATTGGAGTTTCATTTCTCTCTATTACCCAAAAACACAATCCTAAAAGTTGACCCAAAAAAGAAAACGAAAAAGGGTACAGGCAAAAAATAAAATTGATCGTCTGAACGTTACAGGATTTTCTTTCTCATATTTTATTTTATTTTTTATTACACTATTAAATAAACTGTTAAAAATAATTTTAGTGAAATAATTTAATAATTTAAATAATTTAATAAGAAGTGAAATATAATTTGAGAGATAAATTCCTCAACACATCTGAGCAGACGAGCAGAGGTTGGGTGGACCCTTGAGAAGCAAATTTGCTGGCACGTGGCAGTTGCTATCAAAAGGTATAGGAACTGTTTGGCACAGGGGCCCAAATACATTAATGAAATAACGCTGTTTTTGCAAATCACATGACACTATCGCTGTCCATTTGAATTCTTAGACCCGACCCTACCGATTAATCCACTACTAAAATCCATATGGACCATTATCCATATATCCAACATCTTGTGGGACTTAATCAGGGCCCACAAAAGCTATCACATTGGACATTCTTATTTAGTAGGAAAAAATTAGGTGGATTCGATTTTTTACCTTACTTACAGATCTTGTGATAATGATTAAATTTTAAATTTTTTTATTTATATCAACTGATGTCATAAATTCTGTAATATATCAAGGGTAAAAAATTGAATTTATCTAAAGTTTGCCTATTTAGTATATCTTGTTATGCTTTCATTCATTTTTTATTAAAGTAAATTACAAAAAAAAAAAAAAGCTAAAATCGACATTTTAAGATGGTGACACATCATTTGAGAGAAGATTAAATGAGTTAAACCTAAATTAGGTTGGCAAATTATTATTTCTTAAGAAGAATTGAGTCAATTTATCAAGAGAGATGTATAGCTTTGCTCGAATAGTATTATTTACCAAGTAAAACTTTACAATTATTCCATACATATGTATTTCAATCACGTTTAAAAAAATCAGTGTATATCAAAATTCGATTAAGGATTTAAAATCAGGAAGTTGGACATTTAATAAGATTTTGATACGTAAATTGATTTTTTAAAAAATGACTTTGAATTGTGACTTTATAAAATATGTCCTTTAAAAAATTATTACGATACTTATTGGAACAAAATTTTAAAATAATGACATCGAATATATATAATACTAATATTATCCTGAATTAAATAATATTACTTAATTTTATGTGGATAATGGTTAATAATTCTAGTATTCTATTAATTTAACTAAACTCCGATAAGTAAAAATAATAACTCAACATCATTAGATAATTTAGTTGAAATGTTGTTGTCAATGATATAGTTAATAGTTGTTTATTGATATAAGTAGTACATACTATTCAATATTGTGTTAAAATAAAATTTTAACAAATATACTATAAAATTTTTTTTTTTATTGAATAATGCGAGTTTGGGTTAGCTTGATTAAAACTCGAAACCCGAAAAATTTTGTGAGTTGAATATGAGATTCAAATAAAGTTGTGAGTTTGGATTGACTCGATTAAGATCCGAAATTCAAATAAATTTATGAGTCGAGTTGTCGATTTGCAAAGGTCGGCTCATAAAGTCCAATTGATACCCCTAGTTATAACCAAGAGAAACAAGTTACTATTACTTATTAGATCATGCTATTACTAAATATTCTAAGTTATTACTTATTATTTCAAATAATTATTTATTATTTTAAGTTTTTTCTAATTAGTACTACTTCATGTTTCATTATTTATTAGTACAAATGATTACAAATTATTTCACTTTTTAGTTAGTAGTTATTAGTAATTCTAAATTTTACTCTAAGTTAATACATATTAATAACTAATTCTTAATTTCATTGTAAGTTAATACTTAGTAATACAAGATATTACTCATTTTACTCAATGTTACTACTTATTAGAATTCAATAATATTAAAAGTGAAAAGTGCATAAATGTTATACTTATTATTATAAATTAGTCCAATTTATTACTTGTAGTAAATCTAAATGATAAATTATTATTTGTTAGTCAAAAAAGAAAAATATATAAATATTATTAGAGAAAAAGTGATTTAAAATATAATAATAATAATAATAGTAATAAAAAAACGGTATAATCAATAAGTTGACTAGTTAAACCATTGACCATTCAGCTGAACTAGCCAACTGGCTGATAAAACCATGTCCTAACTACGTCATATAATACGGGACGGACCTAACTCAGTGTAGTCCGTTTTCTAATTAACTGGACACTAAAATTTCATAAAAATAATAGGAATAAAATAATTAACAATGAATATATAGTTATTGGACAAATTGCACGTAACAATAAGCCAAAAAGACTTCAACGTGCATTAAACAAGTCATAGGTAACGTGGCCTAAGTTTTTGTGGTAGCATATCAAGCAATGTCCAATCTGTTGAGTAAGCATGCATTTCATATCTTTGGTTAGTTTTTAGCATAGAGTTTTTACTCTATTTCTGTCTCATTCAAGTTGTTATTATTTAATTTTCTTTTAATTAATATATATATTTTTTTTATGGTTTAATTTTATATAATTTTTAAAATTTTAAATTTATATTTATATAATATTTAATATAAATTTCATTTTTTATTGAATAAATTTCATTAAAAATCAAATAAAATTATTATTTATTAATTACAAAATACTTTGTTTGACTAAAATAGTCAAATTGCGACATAAAAAATTGAAACAAAGGGGGTATCAAGTTCTATAAATATTTAATTATGGTTTGTTTTTTGTACTGTATTTTGTGGGTGGGACAAAGAAATCTTAATGCACTTCTAGGTTTAGTTGATGTTAAAAATATCTAATACCTAAGTTTGAGTCTTAGGTAGTTTAAGTTAAGGTAATCCTTCAATGTAAAGATAAATTCTTAGACGTGGAATTCAAGTGTTGAGAACTGGAGACAAAAATAATAATAATAATAATAATAATAAGAATGTGACTTGTAATTTAAAAAAAAAAAATTATAATCACTCAAATCAGTTACTTTAAACCTTAGAAAATATTTGAAAACAAATGAATGATTGAATTCATTTTTGAAATAGGTGTAATTAAGGATATCCATAAGCCAAAAGGTAGTCATCATGGGTGTGGTTCTTGGACTTTTTGTAATGGACTTTGGCTAGCTCTAACTTAGAGGCGCCATGAATGTCAGCACAACCATCATGATGACAATAATCCCTCATATGCCATTGATGAGTAATGACACAAAACAAGACTTGACATCACCTTACTAAATTCTTCAGTGAGATAAGTGTGTTGCCCACCATGCATTTTTGTTCACTAACATCAGCCATAGCTATGGACTATGGAGTAGTTTTCTTCTCATTCCATCATCATCAAGTATCCTACACAAAACTAAGTTGTTTTCTTCTCATTCCATCATCATCGAGTATCCTAGACAAAACTAAGTTGTGCCCACAAAAGATTGTTGGATTTCTCGTCTTTTTTTCTTTGCCACCAAATATCCAATGTGTTTTTCACAGACCTAGTATATCGAATGTGCATTAAAATCCCTCAGTTTATTCTTCGGTAATACTTTATCAAATGACTTAGATCGATATGATTTTGTCATGTGAAATAATTTTAACAAATTTTTTTGAATTTGTGATTTTGTAAATTATTTTTCATATTTTGATTATCAAGTTTGTGATAGTATATTAATTGAACCATATTGGTTTGACAAACAGGGGAGGAGGGAACAGTAATTAATATATAGGTGCGAACACAAAGTATACTGATCTAATCTTTTAGGTCATGTTTTAATTATTTCCAACCATTTATTACTTTTATTAGAACTTCTTGTCTTATTTTGAAATTGGTTAATTTACTTAGACTGAACTAGGGGAAAAAAGAGTGAGATTTAGTTCGTAGGTGATAAAATCTAGAATGGAACTTGAGCTCCTATTCATATCACGAGTAAGTTTTGCCTATTCACTTTATAATATAAAATTTTATTATTTTTTAATTATCTAACGATATATAATACTCATTTAATCACGATATAGTAATGTGTAAAGAGTTCTCCTATCACATGGTTGAGTGAGTCGGGAGAAATTTGATCACGTAAACTTTTGTTTCAGAAATTAGTGGCCAATCTAGAACTGATAGTACACATCCCAGGCTACACAAAGATCAAGTTGTCTTCACTTGACAGTTTTGTTTGAAGGTATTAACAAATGTAGCTAGGAGGAGAGCGCCAGGAACGGGTGAGCAACATGGATAGGGATAGCTGCATCGGATTCGTACGCCAAATTAACCTATTCGATACATAGATGGGCCATTTTAGTAATTAGCAAGTCCAATATTTACTCTAAACAAAATCATGTTCGATTAATATTGTAAAAGAAAGAAGAAAAATTATGCACCTTGTTCTCTATTTTTTATTTTTTGTATTTTTTTATCATGTTTGTGTATTATTGATAGGCAAATATTTAGGTAGATTCGATTTTTTATCCTATTTGTAAACTATGTGGTGTGAATTAAATTTTAGAAAATTTATAACATCAACTATAGATGTAAGTAAGATTTTTTAATAGTTAATCGTGACCACAGGATCTACAAATAGACTTAAAAATTAGATCTATATAAATATTTTCCTTATTGATAATATCATACTGGCATGAAATAATTAGCACCTAGTACTTAATAATTACATTACATGGTCCGACTCTAAATTAATTAGAATTTGACAAGTAAGATCTTGTACAGTTCATTCATTTTGTGAGAAATGATACCAAGAGAAGTTACAAAAGGTTTATCATTCATTCTTAAATATTAAGTTGATTCATTCTTTAAATTTTAGACACCAATTTATTAAATAAAAGAGTATAAAATTTTTATTTAAACCATTGACTTTACAAATTACGTATGTATTATTTAATTTTCAAATACTATTTTTACACATATAAATATATTCTCACTCAATATATAAAATTTTTTACATTAACAATATATAAAAAAATTATTCTAAAATAAAAATACTTGAATTGTCTATAATCTTAACTGTGTCTGAGATGCTGCCCAAATTCCGTACAATGGTTTCCTGCGTCTCTCAATTTCTTTTCCTTTCTTTATTGCATGTAATAACTCACAGTAACAAACTCTCTCTCTAGTCTCTCAGCTCTTCCATTCCAACAAGAAAGAAACCTCAAATCCACCAGAAATCTCTCTCTCTCTCACGATGGAAAAAGAAGCAGTAGTAGAGCTGCTGACGCCGCGGCCTCCACCACTCTTCTCACCGGCAGATTCTTCTTCTTCTTCTTCTTCTAACTCATCATCATCACCCGAATTCGAGTTCTGGAATATCCTCCAAAACCCATCTAATTTCCCACAACCAAATCTTTTGTCAGCTGATCAACTCTTCTCTGATGGTTTCCTCCTCCCTCTCCACCTCCTCCACACTTCCGACGACCCACCCGGAACTTCCGGATCGGACCCACATGGATCCGTACCCGAATTCTCCGCCGTTTTGTCGTCGGCACCACCACCCGCCACGTTTACTTCTTCCAAGCGTTGGAAAGATATTTTCAAGATTAGTGGTAGCAGTAGTAGTGAGCGGAGGAGATTAGTAGGAGATGACAAGGAAATTAAGAAGAAAGATAAGAAAATTAGTGCCGCAGCTTGCGGTGGGGGTGGGGTGACGGCGGCGGAGCTGAACATTAATATATGGCCATTTAGAAGGAGTAGATCAGCCGGGAATGGCGGAAGTAGGCCGAGGATGGCGATGGCGGCGGCGGCGGCAGGTGGTGGTGCTACTCGGAAGGTGAGTAGTGCGCCGTGTTCGAGGAGTAACTCTGCTGGTGAGTCCAAGTCTAGGAAACACTGGCCTAGTAGTCCTAGTCGAGGTGGGGTCCACTTGGGCCGGAGTACACCGGTTTGGCAGGTCCGCCGTGGCACCGGTGGAGGAAAAGGTGGCGGTGGAGGTGACCTCGTGGCAAGAAATGCTGAAAAGGGTGTTAAGAAAGAAGTTAGTGAAGTTCGCCGGAAAACGCCGGTTTCCGCCGTATCAAGAGGCGGAGCAGCCAGTGGTGCCTTGGTGGTGGAGCCAAAGCAAAGGTCTTGCATTTGAATGTTCCGATATGCATTGGTTATAGGAATCATTTGAGTTGTAGAAGTGATGAAAATAGTGCAGTTAGGGTTGAGCCTGAAGCCACCGTGGACGGTGGTGGAGTGGGCGGTGGAGGTGGCTCCGATGAAGGGGTACGTGGCAATACCTTATTTAATATCCGAAGCCTCTTTTCCAAGAAAGTGCATTAGCACTTGGCATTATGTTAATTGCATGTTTAATTAAATTAATTGCTTCTTTTTTCTTTTCTTTTTGTAATTTACAGTCTTTTTTTTTCTTTTTTTTTTTTGGTTTTTCTTAACCCCAAGTATGTGTATCTAGAAATCCACTGACTAGAGCTTCTGCTGTGCTGTTTAACAGCTTTATTGTAAATTGTTGTTGTTTGGGTTTGAAGTATTTTTGGATCATCTATCAACAACCAACTTTTATTGATTAGTAGCCTATTTATAAATTTTCAAGGTTAACATGTCGCTCGTTTCCAATAAGAATCTTGTAATTATTTCATATACGTTTTGTAAACATTAAATATATTTCATTAATATAAAAAATTATTTATAAACGACATTTAAAACATGCCATCTATATATATATATATATCAATATTTATATAATAATTACATGATATATATATATATATATAACGTTATTTAAAAAATTTATACCTATAGATAGATATAGAAAAAATTAATTTTAATAATAAATATTGGAGGCGCATTGGTTGAGAGGTTCTGATCCGGCCAGTTGTGTTAGTAGTGGTTGTCAAAGACTCTAAAGTTATTGTGGAGAGGAAATCATCAAAATTACCTAAATCAATTATTGGTCCATGTGCAGTTAAGGGGGCTTAATCCTACTAAGCAATAATCACAAGATACACCAAGCAAAAAATAAAGGGAAAAAAAAAATAATATGATCATTAGATAACATTAATTACTATATATTAGCACCTAGCAAAGAAATATCACAACACACGTTGCTGTGTACGAAATTGTTAATTATGGTGATTTGCTATTTCATGAATCGAAAAACAAAAATGGTACATCTAATGCCAGATTGGCTTATGGCTCTGTCTGTCCAATATGAAACATTGGAACAGTTACTTGTTAGAAACAGTGTTTTACATTTACATATAGGGATAATTGATGAAATTTTTTGCTACTACTCCCTTAGCATTATAAAGTGAGTCGATAAATATACTAAAAATAAGAAAATCTTCCTATTTTTTAATGAACTAATTTCATTTTGCACCATTTAATTTATGCTCAATTCTTATTTTATTTCTGAATTTTAATTTTAGATACTTTATACTCCCAACTCTCAAATTTATCACACTTTAGTCCCTTTTTCAACCCCATCAAAAGTTAACGAAATTTTTGTTTTTGCATGCAAAAAATTGTTACATCTTGTTGAATTTGTGATATACATGAAAAAATTTTCGTTAACTTTTTAGACGGCGTTAAATAAAGAGTTAAAATATGACGAATTTGAGAGTTGTAAAATATAAAGTGTCCAAAATTAATATTTGAAGTGTCAAGTGAAATTGCGTATAAATTAATAGATGCAAAATGATATTTATCCTTTTTTTAATCTATCTAACGACTATGGTTGAGGACACCGCATTTTGTATGGGTGCTTTCTTGGATCAAAGTTTGGTTTTTATTCAGCTGTACACTATTGTGTCTTAAAATCAATTGCTAATTGACATGCCCAGCCAGAAATGGGAAAGACAAATATAATACGGAGTAATTAGTATTCTAAATGTTTATCTATATATAGTATAGATATAGATAATCATTCAGAATACTATGCGGAAAATGCAATAATCTTTGCACATTAATATAAACTTTAAAAATTAATTTTAAAATACAATAAAATAATTCTCTAAGCAAAATTTATCAAACTATTTGGGGGTAAAAAAAACTTTTTGAACTATCTCTAATTAGTAAGTTTGAAAATTAAGTATGTGAATTTAAAAATTATACGATTACTTGGAGAAGGTTATACTGAAAATAAACTTTTTGAAACTATGGGAAAACCAATTTACTATGTATTTTAGAGCGCTAAAGAACTAATTTTCTATTATTTGCATATGAAAAAAAGGTTAAACGTATTCAATTCACCTAATAATTACAGAGAAAATTTTGATATGGTGTCATTTAAGCAAATCATTTTTAACCAATGCTGATTTTGAATGTTATTTGAATCAGTGTGAACTTCGCACTTAACAAATACAAGGTTCACTAAGCTCACATTCTCAAAATACGAACTCAATCAAAGTAAATTTAAAAAAAAAAAGTTGGTGTGGCCTTGCATTTGGAAATTTAATTTAGCCCTTTCCTGGTAACCATTCCTTATTTATCGTCCACGAAAATTAAATTTACAATGACCTTGCATTTAGTGAATCTGACCTTATATTTGTATTTGGAGAATTTTCTCAACAACTACGTATTGGCTGAATTTTCTTCCAATTGATTGAGTTCGCATTTTTTTTTTTAAAAAAAAAAAAAAAATATTCTCAATTCTATTCCATCCTGAATAATACAACATTCAAAATCAGTACAGGTAAGAATGACTTCTTCAAACACGAGAATTTTCTCAACAACCATGTTGTTTATGGCATAATGGAGCTACTGTTTTGATCAAATAATTCAGTTACATGTGGGTTGTGATGACAGTTTTCTGACCACCCTTAAAAGAAGGCATGATCGATCACATGATGGGATCATGGAGGTCCAAGTAATGCTCTCCATCTCTCCCTACTCTTCCCCTCTTTCATTTATTTCTAACTTTTTTCTTTCGATTCTCTGATGATCCCTGTATGTCTGTGAGTCTCTGACTTTAAGACAATTGTATTCTCCGAGGCAGAAATTCGCAGGTAAGAAGATGGAAACATTCTTCAATGAACTTGACCTCGTATCACTAATACACATGCGCCAGAAAATAACCTTGGCAACGGTAATGCTTGATGGATCATAACTTAAGAAGATATCGCGATACAATATCATGGATTTATCGATTCAATTGAAAAATATCTCTCAAAAAAAAAATGTATATATACTCTCCAGTTCAACTGAACAGCTAAAAAGTCTTTGTTATTATAAAGCAGATTAATAAAATTTGACTACACCGTTGAGTATATGTATGTTGTGAACAATTAATTAGTAGCTCAGATTAAACTGCGATTGACATGGCTCAAATTTGGATAGCTAATTACTAATTATTATTATTTTTTTTAAGTATTTTTTTTATAAAAGAAATCCAATCTCTTATTCTCACACATTCTCTGTTTTGTGTCGTTAATTGTTCTCTACAGATACTACAACGGTCCGGACCCGAAACCAACAACATATTATGAGCGGCCCACTTATTATCTGGTACCATAGAACTTATAATATATATATATATATGGAAAAACTAGTTACATCCATTTGCAAGTGATTTTTTTCTCTTTTTCCCTATGGATACGTGAATAACTATGTTGATAACGAAGTGTAATTTAGATAGTAAGACGTTTTTTCTATAACCGTTATTAGTCATAAATTCGAGTTACTAAAGGATAAGAGGAGAGTGAGTTTAAAAAACAAAATGTGAATAACCATGCAAATTCTTTGTTTCTATGAGTGGGTTAATTGGAACTTTTAATTTTTAGTTGGAGCTTTATTATATAGGCTATTAACCAGCAGCATCTGCTGCTAGAGTGCTAGTCAGTTTAGTCACTCAACAATCCATAAATTAATTAAGGCTATTGTAAGGTATACCATTCACTACAGCTGGCTGGTTGTCTGGCTTTAAAATTTATGAATCAAACCAACCAATGTTAAAGTGTACAAATCTTGTTGGATCCTTAACAAGTACTTCAAATTCTCACGAAGAGGATCTAAACTTTTCATTCAATTAATCCTCCTTATAAAATCGTTATTCATCAACTAATAAGCATCTGTTTATAGACAACGAAGTGCAACTAGCACAATTAAGAGACGCTTTTTTTATCATGTGTTCGAGTTATTAATCGTAGGGGTATAAGGCCTTCCAATGTCCAAGGCTATTGAGTTGAAATCTCATACTACTATAATTTAAAACATGGGCAAAATTTGGGCCTTAAACTTGTGAACATTTAAACCAGTGTTTGCTAGTGACGGGTCGTTTTGGGCTAGTTTTTGGGTATTAATGCGGTTTATGTATTTAGTTAAATCAAGCATTTGATAGCACTGCCAATAAAGTTGGGCTTGCTTAAAGTCGAGACAAATTGGATTCGGCCCACTGTATAATTAGGATAAAGCGGACGTTACCTTACATGTTTCTCGCTCACTCTTTAAATGACTACGTATTTTTGTAACACAGTGTTGGATTAAATGAATGCGCTTACATTTTGGTATGGCTTCTGATTTGGTATTCGAGAGTGTAATGTTAGATGTCGTGTCACTTAATCGGGACTAAAAATTGTGCAAAATTTTTTCGCAAATTAAAGTATATTGTCTTATCGTATATTTTATAGTTTATAATTCTTTTACATTCTTTAATTTTTCTCTATACACATTATTAAAAAAAGATTAAAAATGATATAATACTCTATCCACAAACTAAAAAATGTAGATAATTATAGATTATAAGATGTACGGTAAGATCATATACATTAATTCACGAAAGAATTTTTCCAAAATTATAATACTTTTTAGATGCGCCACAGTCGCACAATTGTCCAAAACTTGCGACTTTTAATTATGGGAAGAAAACGATGATCATCGAATTATACATATATATATATATATATATATATATATATATATATATATATATGAAAATTTTAATGTTTTTTTTAGGGAATCATTCCTTTGTATTTTAAATATTTATACAATATAATATTATATGTTTTAAAAATTTATCATACATAAACTTTTAAAACTAAAAGAATAATTCTCTCAAAAGAATTGTAGAATTTTCCATATATATATATATATATAGGATCGGATCTACTAGGTTACCTCTCACTTAAAATTCAGGATGTGTTATATATGCATTTTCAAGTGGATCATGTAGGTCATCAATATACAGCCACCAAGCTCGGAGTGATGGCGGTGAGACTCTAAGTTCTAACCTGTGCTTATATTAGACGTGTTTGAGTTTTGACAATTAAATTGATTCACGTTGGAATAATTTCCTATTTTAACACGGGTCTACGATCCAATTTTTGGACATCAAAAGGAAAGTCCACCACTCATTCACTATAATAATAAAATAATATTCAAACTTCAATATTAACATGCAGAATTAATTGTTAATTGTGTAACTTTTATATTTTGGCCTACTACCTTTTTATTTACATTCAATTTTTTATTTTATAAAATTTTTAAACTTAAAAATATCATAATTAGACCATGTCAGGTATCGATAATCAAATGCACTTTTAGGGATTATGAACCAGATACCAAATTAATTTTTTAATCCCAATGTGATGGAGTCTAGTCGAATACTAATCTCAATACATGAACACCCCTAAATTTCCTAGCTATGAGTGCTGACAATAAGATTCTAATTGGACTTATTTCTATTACTATTTGACTTTAACGATTGATTTAATCTACATTGGAATAATTTCCTTTTTCACAAGTGCCCACAGACCAATTTTTGGGATTTAAAAGAATAAGAAAAGACCAATTTGGTCACTTATTCTTAAATATATTAACCAATTTAAAACTTATATACAAAAATTAGAGACAAATTAACGAAATAGTTGACAACACATCCATGATGTGTTAACATACATTTGATTATCACATGATTTAGTCTATTAATTTGTTTATGATTTACGTCATAGACCTTAGATTACTTAATTATTTTAAGAATAATTAAATCAGTACGTTGTAAGAGATAATGGAACTAGATAAAGAATTAAATAGGTCTTTAAAGCGACCCTATAATAAGAAAATGGAAAATACTACTATAAATTTGATTTTTTGTTCCACTTGTAGATTCTACGGTCAAAATTAAATTTTATAAAATCTTGCTTACATCAACTTATGTCATAGATTCCATAACATTTAATTCACACCACAAAGGATCTAACTTTACAAGTGAGGCCAAAAAATAGGTCTACCTAAGTAGTTCCCTAATAAAATAATATTAAAGGGCAAAATGCTCAAATAATCACCAAACTATTAGGTTATTACATACAAAATCACTTAATTATTCATTTTTTAAATTTGGTTGATGAACTATCTTAAGTGTATTTAGAGTCACTAAATTATTTATTTAAAATTTAGTCACTAAATGACTGGTGATTAGTTGAAGTTTTTAGGTTGACTATTTTTTACAAATGAAGGGATGAAATTTTAAAAAAACTTTTCTTTTACAAGTGGAAGGAAATGGAAGGAAAAAATTTAACTAACCTACAATTAATTATGAAATATCATATTTGTCCTTCAAACATAATACTAAAATATCAAAAAGAGAGATATTTTAATAAAATACTAATATTAATAAAATTTTCTTTTCAAAACTTCTAAACAACTCGGGAGAAACTTCACTTCCTTTCTCTTCTCTTCACTTCTTATCCTTCTCATTAAAAACTTTTTCTTCATGTGTTTTCTCTTCCTTCCTAAAGTCCCAAACTCAAAGTAATTGTGTATTTATTTTATTTTTATGATGACTGCATACACACAAAAAATAATTTAATAATCAAATTTATAACGAAACGGTTCTAAATATATATTTAAAATATTTTAATGATCAAATTTATAAAATAAATAATTTAATAACCTTATACAATATTCATGCATTTTGCTGTACAAAAGCTCAAAGCTGTGAACACAATCAAGCCCCCTGTAATAAATCATGATATCATCATTTGCGCCGAATATTATATACGTAATTAGTTTTTTTGGAGCAAATAATCAATAATCATCAGAAATCAATCGGCGGCGGCGGCGGCGGCGGCAGCCATGTCGTCTTCTTCGGACGACAAGAAACCGTCCGGCAGTGGCCGTATCCGGACTCTCTCCGACTTGAATCGCCCCTCCTCCTGCCACATTTCCGACAACGACGATGCTTCCCCTCAAGAATATTTTACCGGCGGCGAAAAGAGGTCATTTTATCTGTAAACTGCTTTCAATTTCCTCATTTCCTTATTCTTGCATTTCCTTAATATTTTGGAATTATTTAGAGTTCTTGATGTTCTCGATACTTGTTTAATTTGATAATTGATAGTAGTACATAACAGTTGGATAGGGTTTTAATGTTATTCTTTTATTAAATTTCTGATGATTATGTTATCACATTGTTAGGGCTAATTAGGTTTTGGTTGAAGTATGATTTTTGACCTATAATTTTACTTCTAGTACTTGAATAAAAAGATTCGAATGATTCTTGCTAAAAAAAACTAACGTAAACCCAAATAATTTCGTGACAATTGGTCTATTTTCTTTTGTTTTTTCGTGAATGATTCTTGCTCGTGGTTGTAGACATGAACTTTTGTTGATTAAAAATGGGTTGCTTCAGAGAAAATGAAGATTCGAATGATTCTTGATAAAAGAAAATAACTTGAACCTGAATTTATTGTCAATTAGTTTTTTTTTTTTTTTTATTGTTGCTCATGGTTGTACATAAACTCTTATACACAATTTTGTTGATTATAAATGGGTTACTTAAGAGAAAATGAAGATTCAAATGATTTTTGCTAAAAAGAAACTAACTTAAACCCAAATTCTCTGACAATGAGTTGACTTTTTTCTTTTTTTTTTTCTTTTTCCCTTGATGATTCTTGGTCTTGGTTGTACATAAACTTGTGTTGATTAGAATTATGTTACTTCAAGAGAAAGCGAAGAGAGCATTATAGCTCTACTTGTATGTCTGGGCTGCTTTTGACTGAATATTGAATGTATGCTTTACAAAATATGAGTTTTCCATGTGATTATAGGGGTGAAGTTGCAAAAGTTTTGGATTTATCAGTTAATATGTTTTTGTCTGCGACAAGAAGAAAGCTGATAAATAGTCGTATGACTCGTATCTCAAGTATTGAGTCAGTACATGTTCTCTGTTAATTTTGTATGCACGTACAACGCCACTGCAGCCTCATGAGTTGGAGGATACATTTATCTGGTCTGTTTTTTTTTTTTAATATATATCCGCAAATCTTTGATGGGTTTTCCATTTGAGAATTGGTTCCTTCTAAAGAAATTGCAAACTGGAAATCTTAAAAAACAAAGTTGGATGGCACAACAGTAAAAGACATAGTTAAGAGACATGCACACGATCATTTAAAGATTTGTACTAATTATAACTTTAACAATTATACAATCAGAAACTTAGTAAATATACATGCCTCCAAACACACTAGAATGTACCACTTTGGGAGTCGGGAGTGGTATTTGCCCTTGTTTCAAATTATGGATGAGCTGCACGTAAACATCCTCACGAAATTTGATTCTTGATGCTATCCTTGATAGCCCAATAAGGAAGCATATATTTAGTACCTGCACAGTTATGGTGCTTTTGATTGGATTTAAAATGGGTTCTTCAGCAAATTGTTACCATGGAGAATGTTAAGCAAGAGTAATTCAAGTGACTCATCTGACATTGGCAAGCTTAATCTCTTTAGCCTAGAGTCTCTATCTCTCTTGTCAATTTTCCTTGTGTTTTCCTCTTTCCTTCATCCTGACTCTTCATTCTTCCCAGCAAGTTCGGTGTGTGCTGTGAAAATTTTAATTTTATCCTTCGGTGCAAATAAGTATACTTCAGATTGGAGTTAAAATAGGAGTGAAGTTCTGCATTACTAAGTGTGGTCTGACTCTAGTTGTGACATTGTTGCAGTGGTATACTCGTCCAAGATCCTTCAAAGAGTAATGTGGATGCCATTTTTGACCAAGCTAGGCAACAAGATCCTCCGGAAAATCTCCATCCATCTTCGAGTTCAAGAAGTTTTGCGGGAACTGGAAGATCACTTTCTGGTGAATTTGTGCCATCTGCACCTCAACAACCTGTGGCAATTGTGCACGACATTTTTTTTTGGAGAAATGGTTTCACCATCAATGGTGGACCTTTAAGGAGGTTGGATGATCCTGAGAATGCACCTTTCCTAGAGGTAAGTAAATAGTATAAGAGTGACAAAATAGAACTTGGGAAAAATTGATAAGGGTAAAGGATCCTAAGATGTTTTGAGATAGTATCTCTGATTTTTTTTAAAAAGTAACTTTGGAAGGTAATTTTCTTTTTGGGTGCAGTCTTTGATTTTATCTTGCAAAGTTATTGTTATTTCTGCCCTTGATTTGATATAATATCTCTGATATTTATTGTTGTGCTTTTCAGAAGGTTTTCCTTTTCTTCTTCATCCTTTTTGTAAGGGATAATTTCAGAAACCTCCACTGAAGTTTCTGATAATTTCAGGAAGCTCCCTCCAAGTTTTAAAAATTACACCTACCTCCCTTGCTTTTACTGTTTGTACTACAAAGTAGACCCAATAGGCTAATTTTTTCTTCAAATATCCAAAAATACCCTTTTTGTACAAAAAGAAAATAAAAAAGAATTTCATATCAACTTCTTTCACTCTCTGTCATCGAATGTCAGATGATGCCGAACGTCACCATCACCGGTGGCACAAGTCCAAGGAATTCTGCATCTGAACTCAAAATTATGTTGAGCATAAATTTGGAGCCACAAAATAAATTGGCCAAAAATGGTTGAAGTGCTGCCAATATAGCAGTGGTCTAAAGCAGTTCCCTTCTTTCATCCTTCAAATCAAGTACAGGGTTACACAAACCTTTTAACAAATGTATACTTATATCTCATAGAACTAAGATTTTGCATCAGCACGACTAGAAGATGTGCAAATCAGAGATTTATATTCCAAAAACATAAGACCCAATTTGAACCAATTTCGAGTCCTAAAACCCCTCGATTTCAACCTTGAAAATAATCACAGGGCTTTTTTCCTACTATTTTAGACCATTAATTAACCTAAAAACCCACAAAAATTCATCAAGAAATGGATTCATCATTGGAGTTCTCATTCATGCATTTTGAGAAATGGGTGGTAGATAAACTCATAAACAACAATCATCTTCTTACTGTTTTTATCCAGGCCAGAATTTTGCACCAACAAATTTAGATAATTCTCTCTTTCTTTCTCAGTTATAGTCCATCTCAGAAACAATGATTTATGACACAGGTGAGGAACCAAACAATTTGATAGCTTAATTAAGAAGAGAATAGAATAGAAGAGAAGAGAAGACACCTAAAAAATAGATAATAAAGTGACGAGGCAGAGAACTGCTGCACCTAAACACCAAATTGTTGGGCTAGTGGTTGCAGAAAGAAATTGTGCACAATAGATGGAGGATTGGTAGGTTGAGAGAGAGGGGGAGAGGCGACAGCTGTCGTTGTGTGATGGAGAGTGGAGGAAAAGAGGGAGGTTGTGCGCTGATATATATATATTTTTTTTGTCCTTTTATTTAAATAAATATGGATTGTGATGGAGTACTGTTGCACCATGACGGGAGGTAGGTGTAATTTTTCAGATTTGCAGGGAGCTTCCTGAAATTGTCAGAAACCTCAGGGAGGTTTCTGAAATTATCCCTTTTTTAAAAGTAACTTCGGAAGGTATTTTCTTTTCTGGTGCATCCTTGATTTGATCTTGCTACGTTATTGTTATTTCAGCCTTTGATTTGATCTTTGATCTGATGTGATCTTGCATATGCAGTATTTGCAAACATGTTGTAACATGGCAATTCCTCATTTCAGAGCCTGGGAAAGTCTGAGTGCCCAAAAGAGCTGGAGGCTACAGATATGAGGTCCCTAGTTACTGCAAGGCTCACAAGGATGGAGGAGAACTACCCTGTGAGTTCCAGTTCATCTGTGACCATCTTTCCATTATTATCAGTAATGCTTTCAGAATCCATATTCTTATTTGGTGAATGGTACATACGTCTAAAGTTAGGAATTTGGATTAAAACTGGAACGGTGACCTTGAGTAGTTAAACCAAGCACTTGCCTTTTGCATGCCAATGGTCATGGTTATGTTCCTCTTCAGGAAGGGAGCTTTCAAATATGTGACTGGCTTTTCATTTGCCACAACATGTGTCAAACTCTTTATGACTGGCTTTTCATGCCTATGCATGTTTCTCACATCTTTCCTTCCTTCTTGATGGACACATAGCATCATGGTATGCAGCATTAAATCTTGGTTATACATTTAGTCAAAGTAGTAGTGAAGAAATTGTTTACTGGTTGTGCCTGCAGGAGCCAGAGAAACGTCATGTTCCTTTCCAGGGTGTCGGAAGAATTCTTGGTAGCAGTTCAACAACCTCGGAAGTTCCTGAGCCAATTGTTACTGCCCCTCTTAATACTACTCCAACACCTCCAATGGGTCTAGTTGTAGATGAATCATTGCCATCCACCTCCATTCAACTGAGGCTGGCTGATGGAACCCGCCTAGTTGCTTGTTTCAACTATAGTCACACTGTTGGTGATATCTGCTCCTTCATTAATGCATCCTGGCCTTGTGGCACCAGAACATACCAACTACAGACTGTCGGATTTCCTCCCAAAGTCCTCTCAGATGCCACCCAGACAATAGAGCAGGCAGGGCTAGCCAATTCAGTGGTTATTCAGAAGTTTTGACAAGATTCATAATCCCTCTTCTACTAACATCACTTGTAGCTGCTCCTCCTCGTCCCTACCTGAACATTTTCACTGCATGTAGACTTCAAGCCTCTCATGGACACTTCATGCTCTGTGGAAAGTGAATTGATAGAAATTGGACTGGCTTTTAAAGGAGATTCTTCTGGCATGAGAAAACTTGATAATACAGAGTCATTATTGCCGATCGTATTGTTTTCAGTTCCTGTAACCTTTACATTTTTTGTTTGCTGGAGTCGTATGATCAGGGATCATAATGTTGTAATGGGTACATTTTTTGATTTCACAGTTCTTACTAGATCAAGCTGCGCCACTCCGCATCTCTGAAGCTGAATATTCAGCGCAGCATCGAAGTCTCCTAGTTATATGAGGATACTAGCATTTCCACAGCGCAACTGCGGCTACAAATTAGATTAGAGGATGAGGATAATCCTTAAGCAAACAAATCAAATTTTGTGGTGTATAAAGGATCCACTGTGCAATTTCTCGTTCACCATCGTGCTTTGTCTTGAACTATATTTTACTAATTTTCATCACCGGCATATCTTTTCTGGCATGTTTCCTACCTATCTTCCTTATCCAATTTGTTTTACTAACCTGTGGAATATCACCGGGTCTATGTTTACTAACCTGTGGGAAAACGGAAGAACTAGCCAAAAAAGAAGGAACTCAATCCAACTAGGAGATTCATGCTTAATACCTAGCTCAGCTAGGATTTAATATGAATTAAGGGACAATGTCACCAATTTTCCGGGATAAAGGTTAGAAGAAGCTATAAAGAACTGAATTTTGTAAGTTATAGAACTACACACAAAACCATTTTCAAGATCACAAACTCAAAATTATTCGTAAAAATTAATTTACATGACAAAATTATATTTGAATCAATAATTCTTAATTTTATATATTTAATCGATTTCGTTCATTCTTTCATGATCTAATAATATATAAGTGATTTTATTATTTTGACACTTTCTGTTACAAAAAACAAAAATGAAAGGAAGTAAGATGTAAATAGAGTAAGCCAGTTCACGAGAAAAAATTTTATAAGACAAAATACCCACAACAATTTTAACTTGGGACATTTGATTATTTGAAGACCCACAGACCCCAGCTTTCTGGGACAACATTCCTCCTCCACTCAGTTCTATATTGCTTTCATATTACCAGATCCATGATCCCTTTTTAATTGAATCTGCTACGATTTTTCTCATAATGCTTGTCCATGATTGCCCCTCATTAACCAAAAACGCTTTATTACGCCCTTCCCAATACCTGATTATATCGATCTCTTGCATTCGGAAGATTGTTGCAATATCATAATTGACGAAACTGTTTGAATTGTAACTATTTATAAATAATATTTTATAATCGTTATTTAAATGCATTCCTTTAATTAATTTTTTATCTCACGTATATTACATTTCAAAAAATTACTTACTACAGTAACTTTTTTACAAATAATAATCCCAAATAAATTGCTGTCCAAATGGAGCATATATTTTGTTTTGACAATAAAGTAACCCTTGCTCAAACTTGTAATTTTAACGAAATACTCTAAATTAGCAATCCTCACTTCTTATTTGACTCTATCTCTATATATATAATCAACATATTATAATCAACAGTGTATCTATTCAAGTAATAAAGTAATAAAATTATTTATGTGTTACTAAATTTGTTAAAGATAAAACGAAATCCGAACCAAACATATATCTAAAAACAGGAATTGATGATTGAATTACTACCAAGTAATTCTGAATTTATACTTTAAATCATTTCCTTAATAATGAAATGGAACTGGACATGCTTAGTATCTTTTACTGACTACTGCCAAACTAACATGGAATAATTTCCTAAATTAGTCGTTTGACTTAAAATTATATGCCGGTAAGTATCAAATCTTGACTACTCACTTCATAATATAAAATGGATATGACAGACGTTTAGATGATTAAAAAATAATAAAATTTTTACTTTTCAATCATCTAATACTCACTCGTAACAAAAAATTTTTCTCAATAATATACCAGCAAAGCAATTTATGCATGTTGATGCTATGAGGCGCAGTCCAAGGATATCTAATCTCGAACTTTTGCCTCTTCAGTGATCGCTCTAAGTTACTTTGTTGAAAGAACATTTTACTAGGCACAAATAGGCGAGTGATAGTAGGAATAAGGCATCTATCTATCTCTCACTTGGTGAAGTACCACTTCACTCCACGTCCATCCATAGTGGCGTACCCATAAAAATTAGACAAGAAAAAAAGCAAATTGTTGTCGGCCGAAAGATAGATTTTTTGCAGCCATCATAAAGATTTTTCTTATCTATAGGGTTCGGTCTACAAAGGGTCCCTCCCTCCTCAAATCCCAATCCTTCATGTAAGAATATATAGCATATGTTACAAGAGCATTAGTGGGGAGTAAAGTATATATATTTAGGCTTAGTTTGGGAGTTGAGATTTGGAAAGAAAAAGGGGAGAAAAGAAAGGAAAACGCAGTGTTTTTTTTTTTATTTGGAAGTTTTAAATGAGAAGAAAAAAAAGAATATAGAAGAAAATGGACTAAGGGATAAATAACTTTAAAAAGTTTTCTTTCTAAATGTGGAGAGAAATGAAAGGAAAGTTGAATTTGTTCTTTAAAATTTTTTTGTAATGCCAATTTTACTCGCTAAATAAATAATAAAATATTTAACTAAAAAGATAAACTTGTAATTCATTTATTTTCCTTTCCAAACTTTCAAATAACATAGAAAGAAATTACAATCCCTTCTCTTCTCTTCTTTTTATGTCTTAATTTAAACTTTCTATTGCTTTCTTTTCTATAATAAACTCCTAAACACACCCTTAGGTGTCATTCGTCCTAAAGAAAATGAATAGTAGTCCCTAACTCCGATTGAAATTTTTTATACAAAATTAATACACGATCTCATTTATAAACATTGTAATAAAAATAAAAACATATAATATTATTTTTTTAAAAATTTTATAGTCGTTTTAAGGAGTCATTCTCTTATACTTAAGAGCTTGTACAGTATAATATTATATATTTTAAAAATTTATACCGTACAAATCCTTTAAAATCAAAAAAATAATTCACTCAACGAAACTGTAGAATTCCTATATATTTTTTTATATCAATATATATGATTTAACTCATACTCTTTATATTTTAATTCAGATAAGAATTTTCCTAGCCCTACAATAGGCCATTTTATATATAGCCTGTCACTGGAGACAAAATAAAACGAAAACCTCTATGCTGAATGGAAACCCATCTTTCTTGTTATTGCAAACTTGTTCACCAAGAGACCAATCAGAGAACACATTCATATCGGATACCCCCGCCAATTTTGGTTCAGTATTGAATTTTAACTGAAACGAATTAAAATCAACAACTGCTTGTGTGACTGAACAAGCTGGACTCATTCATCCAGCAGTAATTTGACGCCACAAAGTACAAAAGACTTTGGAGAATGGCACAAAAAAACATATATTGTTTGATTTTTAATGTTTTAACAGAAGATAAAGTTTATCCCACTAAAAATTTGTTGTTTCAAATTCATAACTGGATATAACGGGATTAAGAAGGAGTAGTATTATAAATATTGTAATTTTCAATATTACAGATATTAATTATAATTTTTACGGAAGAATTTATATTTAACGGATGAGTGTTTAAAGATTAAGAGTAGGGTCAATTTAAAATACAGGAATGAGAGATAAACATTAAGAAGTATCTGTAAATTTAAAGAATGTGAGTTTTCTATTTTTACAATAGGAGAATAGTGTAGCAATGTTTATCATGTAGTATAAAGAGAAATGTAAAATGTCTCGTTAATTTTGGTCACAATACTGAAAATTGGACAAGAACGAAATTGAGAGTTTTAAGTACAAAATATCTGAAATTGAAATTAAAGATGCAAAGTGAAAATTAAAAATAAGTTAAGAGGTAAAAAAAAATAGAATTAGTCCTAATATGAATATATATGCTGTTTTTTTTATTTACCATACAATAACTTAATTTCAAACACTAGACATAGCCAATTTCATGTTTAGCCATCCATATTTACTACTATGAGTGAAAAGTTCATGAGGCTCATCTCAACGGAGTCTTTATACAGTATACAATCCAAAGTTGCCACAAGTTGATATTAAATTTGTATATGCCAAATTCAATTTGAGGGAAAGTGTGGGAAGGTTACTGAAGTGGGCGATAGAGTTTTAGGGAAAGTTGGGCAACCGAAGATACATTAAACTCATTAACTATACGTGCATCAGTGGAAACTTGGAAAGACTTCGTTTGGACACTAATTATTTGGAAAAATTATTATACCTAGTATAATAATTTTTTGAATATGGTATGCGAGATAAAAAAAAAAGTGATAAAAAATGTGTTTGGATGATGACTTTAATTATTTCCAAACACCTTTAATGTAGGACCTTAATTTTTTAGAGTTTTCCGATACCAACGGGTAGAATTAGAAATTAAAAGAATAAAATAATCACACAAAAAAATAAATATTGGAGGAAGAAATAATTTTATTAATATCTCAAATAGACAAAACTTTTAATAAATTCTTCATACTTTTAATAAATTCTTCATACTTTCTCTAAAAAATGTTCTATTATGTATCTTATATGTAGAATCCTAAACTTGGTTAGTAAGAAACAACGAACAGTAATTACCGAATAAACTAGTTACTTTTAAAATAATTAAATTACTAAAAACTGACTCTAACAAAAAATACTAAAATTAAATAGGAAATTTCTAGACTTGGTTTTGTCTTTTAACATTGCCTCCCTTAAACCAAGTTTTTCGTAATGTCACCTCCAATTCCATCACCGAGTATAAATTTCCTACAAAATTTCTATTTGTGCAGATGACATACAATTTAATCTTGTGTTGATATCTCTATTTTCATTTTTACACGTGATAGTGGACAAATTCTGTATTTCTCAAATAATTTTACTACTAACTCCTCTTGATTAAAGAACTCATACATATTTATCCATTCATTATCAAAGACACCAAGATATTCCTCATCAAAATTAACCACATAATTCCCAAGAAATAAGAAGTTATACACTTTCTTTCAAAAACAATTTTTACCACCAAATAATTTAAAGAAACCACTACCACAACTATCAGAAAATTTATTGACCCAAACACTAAAATTTTATCACCGTTCAAATATGTTTTCTCTGAATAATTTTTCAATTCCTAAAAAATCAATAATGTCAACCCAATCAAAAAATTCATTAATTGCAGATTCTTGAATAATTAATCCAACATCTTCAATTCTAAAATTATTTGAACCAATTGTTTCTTCATCATTGAAAGAGATCATGGAGGCAACTAAAACATTATTTATAATTTATTCTTTTTCTACCAAATTAACAATTTCCTTCTCCTCATTAATAAATTCACTATCAATAATTTTTTTTCCTCCACCAAATTAAGAAATTCTTTTTCTTTGATAAATTCATCATCTCCAATGATTCTAAATAAAATATACAAATCAAAATTTTCAATCTCATAAAAATCTTCATAACTTTCCGTATTGTCAACAAATCTATCTGTCTCAAAATTTACCAACCATCTAAATTCAATTATTGGTTTCCAAACATAATTTAACTCAACTCCTTACAAAACATAATAAATATCCTTACAAAATATCCAAGGTATATTAGAATGCCGAATAAATTTATTAAAAAGACATTCCGACATTGTTTTATGCATAATCTAAAAAATAATTTTATCTTTTCTCTTCTAAATTTTTCAATAAGGAATCTGCAATGTGATAACAGAGAAAATCATCTAAACTACATTATTTGGCATATTCTTCCACCCTAAAAAACCAATTCAGCGAATTTTCAAGACCTTTTTTCCTTTGGGAGTCAATATAAAATACTTTTGACTATCAATCAAATTTATATATTCCTCTTCCATCACAGTTCAACAATTTATATAGCTCAAAAAAAAAAATTACCTCTTACAATTTTTTCTGCCCTCCCTGGCTGATAACTGAATCAAAACCCTTCAATTTCATAATTTTATAGTAATCGACAATTCTGATAGGATTCTTCTCTGATTTTTGTTCTAACACCCACAGTCAATTTGACAAATTCAGACCATTCTTATAGTCTTATTCTCAACAACTGATTATTCTAAGACCAACCTTGTGGCCTAACTCTAAGGCAAATCTTGTGCCCAAAATCTGAAAGTAGAAAAACCCCAGGACTAATCTTGTAACCTAACTCTGATACGAATTGTAAGACCCTAAATTTTTAGAGTTTTTTGGTACCAGTCATAGAATTAGAAATTGAAAGAATAAAACAATCACACAAAAAAAAAAAATATTAGGAATGTAGGAAGAAATAATTTTATTAATATTTCAAATAGACAAAACTCTTAATAAATTCTTCAAACTCTCTCTAAAAAATACTCCAACATGTATCCTATATATAGAATCCCAAACTTGGCTAGTAAGAAACAATTGGATAATAGTTACCAAATAAACTACTTACTCTTAAAATAATTAAACTACTAAAAACTTATTCTAACAAAAATATAAAAATTAAATAAAAAATTTCTAGATTTGGTTTAGTCTTCCAACATTTAATATTTTAAAGTACTAATAAAAAAAATACTTTCAAAAAAAAGTACTAATAAATAATCAAACTCAAAAAATACTAATCAGTTTGTGTATCAAATGGGACAAAATCAACTAAACAGGCATGCTAAAGTTTTTTCCCCACTATATATATCCTGCCTGCTAAGTGGATAGTTATTGTGCTTATGGATGCATAATTGCTTAAAGTAAACATGGTCAACTTAGGGTTCACCGCTTTATTAATTGTCGTGACGATTTTTTACTGGCTATATAGATAGAGAGAGACGGTGGTCTTTGTTGAAATGATTTGGATAATGTGGGTAATGATTAGGGCATATGAACTTAATTATGCAGTAATTAAAAATTCCACAGCCACAAAGTGGAATTGAAAAGGCTTAATCACACAGTATATGAGTTTAATATTATGGAGCTTATGATTAGATGGTTTAAAAAGTGAGAGTCAACAAAGCAATTAAACATCTATTCAGAACACAATAACATTGTTTAGCCTGGATAAGAAATTATTTATTATTTTTAAAATAATATTATTTAATTATTTTTTATTTCATATTTATGACGTCTTAAAAAAGTGTTACATTATTTTTTTCTTAAATAATGATTGTTCAAATGGAATCGTTAGCTTTCTAAATAATTAAGTTGGTATAAAGAGAAGATTATACAGTTTAATTACCTAAGAAAAGTACACCCTTAAATATTAAGTAATATGTTAATTTTTTTTCTATTTGTAATGCAGGTTGGGGGGTGAATAAATTTTCCAATCAATTGTTTGTGGTTGAAAGGTAAAAGAATTGATTGTATCAATACAGCATCGAGCTGTTTAAAAAATTTTCGATCATGGCCACAGCTGAAGGAAATGACGTAAAGCAAAAATACTTCATAGTGAAAAAGATTGCTTGGAAGGACCAAGCTGGACTCCCAACTTCCTATGCCACCACGTACCGTACCAAAATTCTTACACGACTAATAATCGATAATTTTTTAATATATATAATATTATATCACTCTATAAAGAATTTATGAGAAATCTTGTTAAGTCTTTAAATCTTATAATAAGAATTAAATATTATAAAATTTTGTGTATATGCATTCATTAATATAATATATTTCATAAGATTTAAAGAAAATATTTAGACAAATTCAATTTTGGGTTGCACATGTAAATTTTGTAATTAATATTAAATTTTATATAATTTTATTATTATTTGTTATTCCATAGAAAAATATTTAGGTATATCTATAGTTTTGAGTTTCACATATAAATCTTGTGATTAAAATTAAATTTTATAAAATTTTATTTATATCTATTGATGTCATTTATTCTATAAGGAAATACTTACGATGATTCAGTCTACAATCTCACTGGTAGATCTTGTGGTTTGGATTAAACTTTATGGAATAAATAATATCAGCAGATGCAAGTAAGATACCATAACTTTTAATTCTAACCACAAAGTCTATAGGTGAGATCTAAGATCGAGTTTACCTAAATATTTTCTTATTCCATAAGGTTTAAAGAAAATACTTAGAGAAATCCGGTTTTGGATCCCATGCGTAGACCTTGTATTCAGAATTAAATCTTATAGAATTTTACTTACGTCCGTTAATATCATTTATTCCATAAAATTAAAAAAAATTACTTAGATAAACTCAGTCTTACAAGAGACATATAGATTTTGTAGTTAAGATTAAATTTTATAAAATATTACTTATATTAAGAACTTGTGGTCATAATTTAAGATTCACATTACAAGGTTTACTAATGAAACTAAAAATTAAATTTATCTAAATATTTCTAAAGATATAATTCACATCATACGATCTACAAGGGATTAAAGAAGAGATATACTTATATATTTTCTTATTGTATCTAGCTCTTCAAAAAAAATACGATTTTACAATAATATTTTAGCTCTCACCAAGAACTACAATAAAGAGAACGAAACATATTAAATAGTATCTATCGGAACCTATAAATCATTAGTACAATTTACCAAATAGTATCTTGTAATTATATTTTTTTTTTCTACATTTTTCAACCACCTAGTTTTTATTTTCAATCAATCACATCCCTAAACTTCAAGTGTTTATTTATTTATTTATTTATTTTTTTTTGTTGGTAAGAAATTCAACTAATTATTTACTGTGTTTAAGTTGGTCTGTCTATGCCTACTTGCCTAGATAGACTTAAAAATAAAGGCTCCCACCCTGGGCTTGAATGACATGCACTGTATATGAACGAACGTACGTAATACCCCATCTCATAGACACCATAGTTGTTAGAATCCCGATCCTACCCTTACGATCCTACGATTTTACGATCCAAATTTATAAAATCGATCCCGATCCTAGAGGTAGGATCGATGTGTATAAGAGACAGATTTTAAACTGTTTTGAAAAATGCTTGCATTTATATATTTAAGTTAAGTCTATTTTGATAATTTTCATTCAAATGTTATATTTTATGAGTTTATACTATTCATATTATTTTTAGTTTTTAATTAAAGATTAAATTTGCGATAACGCATAACTTTTACAATGTATATAAGTTTCTTTAGTTAAAATTTATAACATTTGACATTATAGATGTGTATAAGAGACAGGGTCAAGAAAGTGTTGCTCAAGCAAAAGTACGGCTACTACTACACAGCAGAGACATTAAGAACTTATAAGGCTATAACTCTGACCTGAGAAGTGAGAACTCAATTCAAGCTTTAGGGTTAGGGCTCGGTCGTTGGTTGGTGTAATATAAAAATTTTTTATATATATATATGATGAAATAAATTTTTTAATTTATATTTATTCATATTATTAAGATAAATTTTTTAATTTATATTTATTCATATTATTAAGATAAATTTTTTAATTTATATAAGTTCATATCATTCTAATTTATTAAAAATAAATTTTTTAGGTATAATGCATATGAATATAGATTAAAAAATTTATTTTATTTATCGTATATCAGATTCATATAAAAAATTTTCTGTATAATATATAAGTTGTACTAAAGACTAGGAGTGTTCTGGTACAAGAATCCGTCAAAAATAACAGTAGTTATTGAAAGAATATTTTAAAAAAGAAAAAGAAAAAAGAAGATTTTGAAAAGTTATACACATCTATGTGTTAAGAAGAGTCCTTAAACTTACTCAAGATATGTAATCCATTCCGTCTAGTAAAAAATGTTATATTTTTTTTATTTTAAAATATCTCTTATATTTTTCACTATAGAGTTGAAGGAATTTTTATTTTTTTTAATATTGTCCTTCTTTTACTTTTTGGTAATACTATATTTAAATTTAAAATTTAAAATTTGAAAGACAAAATTTTACAGAAAAGCAATAACATCACAATCAAGTTATTATTTTTAATAGGTTAAATTCTCGAAATGTGACAAAAATATGAGATAGAAAGAGTATACAGATAAAGAAAATATATATTATTACGGGCTCTGATTGAACATCTATTATTTTGGATATAAATCTAAATATTATTTAAAATAATATTGTAACTATTTTTCAGATCTATGATATATATGTGATAAAAAAAGGTTAAAAATTATATCTAAATAATAATTACAAAATATTATTCTAAAAATAATTAAAAATAAGCCATCCAAACAAAGCCAAAATTTCGTCGCGATTATCTAAGCTATTTTCTCTAGATTTTTTTTTTTTGTTTTGGGCACAAGCTATTATTGGCTTTAGTCACTTCGTCCATTTCGTATGTTACACAGATCAAAATTTTTTTCTTTCTTTTCTCAAATTATTTTATGCGTATCAATTACTAAAATTTACACCCGAACTTAAACTTTTGTATAGAATACAATTTTTATATTGGAATTGGTTAAAAATGACCAAAATACCAAACGGGTTATGAACAATATTTTTTTCTGGAGGTATGCTACGTGTGAATGAGATGAAAAATAATTGAAAAACATATTTAAACTTTTTTCATAAATAGCATTTCTGGAAAACACTACATCCATACACTACATTTAACTGCAAAGCCTTCTTAAATTATTAAAAAAAAAAAACAATAGAATGAAAGAGAATGGAGTATCCTTCTATGTTGTTCGGAAATTGGAAGTTGAGGAGGAAAAGTTTATTAATATTATTGTATTACTAGAGTACCCATCTTCGTTGTAATTATATTTGAAGGTTGAATATAACATTTCATATATAGTTAGTTGTGAAGTAAATTAAGGAAGTGTTTGGTTCATAAGTATTAAGGGAAGGAATGAAAATCAAGATTAATGATATTTGTAGACAGTTTTTTAATTAATCACTATGAGAATCATACTATGAAAATGAAAGTGTTAAAAAATATTTACTTTCATTCCCTACTTGTAATATGGGTTTCAAATTTCTTAACTTATCAACATAATGAATCTCATTCCTTATTCAAATCAAACAAGTAAAGGGGAATTTTTTAAACTCATACCGATAATGGGGTTTATAATTTATATTACAATTCCGATTTTCAAATGCGAACTAAACACCTACTAAGTTCTCTCTCTTTAATTCAACTTATGAGAAGAAAAGATTGTGGGAGATTGAGAGGTCTAAAATCCCTTTCCTTTCCCTCCATTAAAAACACCAAACAAATGATTGTCATATCTTTCATTTCAAACCCCTTTTTGATGCCTTAACCTTGTGTGCAATCAAAATTTGATGCCACGAAACCCAATGATCAAATATGGTACCAAAATCTCAAAGATCAAAATCCAAAAATTGGCCACACAAATTGGACAATAAGAACACCAAATTAGCACAAAAAGAGTAAACAAGAATAAGCAAGAACCGACCTGTTGCATGTAGGATTTAAGTAATAACTAATATCTTAAATTGGTCAAAGTAATCACCGTAACTCAAACAATAATTCTAACAAAGTTTTAAACCAAAGACTTAAAGAGAGAATTTTTATTTACTAAAAACCTTGAAAAACACTACGAATGTGCTTTAATGTTCTAGATGAGTCCAAACTATTCATTTCCTTAACCTAACACTTTCTTGACCTATCCAGATTTGTATCATTTCTTTTTTATTCTTTTCTTCCATTCAAATACAATGTTAATGAATGGGTTAATTATACTTTGTTTCTTAAACTTACATTTCAGTTGCACTTTGCCCTCTCAACCAAAACAATGTGTATTTATACATTTTGCCTCCACTGAAAGATTCCATACTATAAATAATTATAAAAGAATGATGTTGACATTTGTTTTGACATTAGTACCCTTCAAACATTTGTGGACAAATTACTTTCCCTTTATTTCTTATTTTAATGCTTCCATATAATTTTTTTGTTTTTTATTTCGTAATAATAAAAGGATTTCTTAAATTGTCACATTTTTCTTAATTAAAAATTTATAACTTATTATTATTCTTCATTTCTAAAACTAAATAAAAATGGTGAACTTTTACATCCACTTTTTCTTTATTTTTTGTTGTTATATATAAATATATTTAAAATACTAAGTAAATTTCTTTTATCTTATACATGCATACATACAATATATATATATATATATATATAACACTTAATTATAAAATTTTGTATGTGTTTTATGTTGCACAAAAAAAAAATTATACTTATTTAGTTGAAAGATATTCTTCTTGCACTTTATTATTAATTGGGAAATGGAAAATATATTTTTATAAAGATATAAAATGTATTTAATTAAAAATTTTAACTATAAATTTTGTATTTAACATGTTTAGTTCATACAAAACAAAAATAAATAGAAAATAGTTGTAAAAAATCTCCTTTAGGTATTCAGCTTTATAAATGAAGAAAATAACGTAAAAGTTGAATAAAGAAATTTAAAACTTTTGAAATTCTCTTACTGTATAAAAAATTCTAAAAAAATGAAATCAATATGGGTAATCATTAGAAATTAAATAAAAGGAGAATAACATTGCACACAAAATTTTGGAGGATATTTTTGTCAAAATAAAAATATCAACATCATCTTTTTATTAATTATTTATATGATGGAATCTTTCGGAGGGAAAAAAGTGTACATTATTTGGGTTCGGAGCAAAGTGCAATTGAAGTGTAGGTTCAGAGGATAAAGGGTAATTAACTCTTAATGAAAAGAATAAAAGGCCATAATAGCCCTGTTTAGCCTGTTATTTTTTCAATTATTTTTCAAAAAAAAAATTACAATAGTCCTTTTTTAAACACATTTTTTAATTACATTTTATTTCACAGAAAATCATCAATCACATTTTTAAAAAATTACTACAGTAATTATTAAGGTTAGTTACACTTTGCCCTCTAAACTAGGTGGGTAATTACAATTTTTCCCTAGACTAAAAAAAAAAAACCATTTTACCCCCATTCACATTTTTTATCCTTTAAAAATTTTAAAACATTTAAAAAATCTAATTAAATGATTGAAATACCCATAGTATTATTTTTTAATTTTCATGTATTTAATTTTGATGTTTGATAATTATAAAAAATTAGAAAAAAAAATATAATATAATAATAAATTGATATCTTTGACTTTAGAGAGTGAAAATGTGTGAAAATATTCAATTAAGTCATATCCAACATTACAATATGCACACGTTAAGCTAAATATTAAAAAGTGTAAAATAATAAGAGACAAGAAAAAATTACCAAAGTTTTATGGAGAATATATTGTTACACAATACTCTTAAAGAAAAATTAAATAGAAAACAATCTCATCATTTGGAAATTGTTCTACCACTAAATTCGAAATAATATCAAATGAAATCTAAAAATTTTAAAAATTTGACCAATAAATATATTGATATGGATTATACTGAAATATTATATGGTTTATTTTTACTTATTTTTAAATAATTATCACATCATTATTAAAATATATCACATCACTCTCAAAATTTAAATATATAAAAAATAAAATATAAAATCAGGGGTATTTTATTCATTTAACTAAATTATTTTGATAGTTTTAAAATTGTTAATGGATGAAAAGTATCAATAGAGGGCAAAGTATATATTATTTGAGTTTAATAAGCAAATGTAATTACTTACCTAGTTAAGAGGGACAAAGTGTTATTAATCGTAATTATTATTAACTAGTGGGCGAGGCACAATCCAATAGATGTGTAATTTTAAACAAAATTTATATAAAAAATTTTAAAAATTAATAAAGAAAAGAAAAAAACGATAGTTAATAGGTGGTTACATATAAATACTTATGTATTAATGAAAATCATTACAATGATAATGATAAATTTGGTAAATGATATTATGACATACACACCAAATCAATCATCTTTCTTAATATATAGTATAACTTTAGATTAAAATTATTCTAAATAATGATTGTACAAATAGAATATGAAAATAAAAAAAAATACTTATTCATATTTTCTTCAATTCTAATAATTTTATTTTTACACAAGGATAAATGCGCAAGAATCATTTGAAGACACAAAGATAAAGCTTACAGCTCTGCACTGTTTTCTCTGTAATGACCTGCGGGGAGATTCCTCGACCCGCTTCAGTCTTCTCCCATCATCTGTAAGATTTTTGCAGCTGCAAATGTGCTATGAATTCTCACCTACACTCACAAACTCACATGATTGAAGAAAGAAATTAATTTAAATTGATTATTAATTACCAATTACGCCTATTACATTTTAATTTCTCAATGAATTTTAGTGTTATGTTTACTAGTTGTAAAATATTTCAGCAGCAACAAAAACACCCAAAAAAAAAAATATTTACATTGTGTACACTAAATATTCAGTAAAATAAAAATTTTCAATTATGTTCTGTTTGGATAATTATTATTTAAAATAATATTATAATTATTTTTAAAATATGATATATTAAAAAAAAGTTAAAAATATAACTTATAAATCATGATTTTAAAATATTATTTAAAAAAAAAAACAAACAAACAAACAACATCCAAACATAAATATTCGATCCTCATTTTGTATGTACACTGCAAGTCTACAACGTGTTAATGGTGACTTGTCTTTCTCGTCCATTCAAGAGCTTGACAACATACTATACATAACAGGAAGTATGTACTACGAGTGACGCCACTGTCTTTTTCTCAGTATGTTTTTTAGTTTAACTTTTGGGTTTTCGCTAGGTATAGACTACTCTATTATAACCATAAACAAATACATGATTAAGTAAATTGATTTTAAATCTTATCTATAAATTTTGTGAGTTAAAGATTAAATATTATGGAGCCTTTTGTTTGTATTATTTGATATCAATTATTTTATAAAATTTAATTTACATCACAATATTTACAAGTAGAGTTATAGACTGCATCTACTTGCTTTGTCTCGTCTTCGGTATCATATTTTTTATTTTTTCTTATCTTAAAATATTTATCATGTTTAAAAAATTAAAATATAATCATTACACTCTTTTTATTATTATTTTTTTGTCTTTTTGTAGAGACAAATATTACATCATTCAAAAATTGAATTTTAGAGGATAGGATGGAAAATATTTAAACAACTATTATTATCAATATACTATTATTAATAAGTTGGATTTCCAAAAAATAACAAATTATGAGACAGATGGAGTATATGGAAACTTCTATTTAAACCGTCAATTGGGCTATATGAGTCAGATTTTGGTGTGTCCGAGCTTAATCCATTTTTAAAATAATAAGGTTCAAAGCAAACTCAACTCACAAACTTGTTATCTTTTTTTTTCCCTAAATTTAAAAAGAGGATTTATAGTGCATTATTATCTACCTATTCCTTGGTGGCTCAAACTCGTGATTTTGGTCACAAGAAAATGTATTTTAACCATTTGAATAACACTTTTATCTCACACTTATCTTGTAATATTAAACGGGTTTCGGACTAATCCAAACTCACAATATATCTGAAAAATTAAAAAAAATCATATATTTCCATTTTATATAATGAATAATATAATCTACTATAAAAAAATTATATAATAAAATCATGAAAGGTATTCTTACCCCCTCTCTCTACGTATATATCACATGAAATTTTTTTACATAGATTCGATCTACGGTAGGTAGGATGAATCCCTTAGTTCACATTCATCTATATCACTCTAATTCATAAAAAGTAAACTTCTTCAAGGTGATGTAGATGAATATAGACCAAAGGATCTATTCTACCTACCATGGACTGTCCATATAAAAATTTTCCTATATCACATGGTATTTGGGCCAATCCTTTAGTTGGTTGATCTAGCTTAGTATGGCTTAAATTCAGTTCAAATTTATATCAATGCGAGTCTAACTTGTAGATCTAAACTCATCTCTACTCATATCACTAAAGATTCAATCAACTATTTTTAAGGTCGGCAAGCCATGCTTGGGCTTGTGCAACTCAATTGACAGCCTTATTTTTATCGTATGGATAATGGTTTACTTAAAAATATTGGGTGATTAGGATAAGAATGTGATACTAAATAAATCATTTTGAATTGTCTAACTTGAAAAATTTGTTGACCCACTTTATTTCGAATCGAAAAATAGGTATACGAACCAATTATTGTTATAGGGTCATGCGAATATATATATTAACATTAATAGTCAGGTAGTGAGTCAACGAGGAACCGACCCAATCCATTATCGAGATTAATTATATAATTTTACATATTAGAACTTATTATTAATGGATTTTTTTCCGTTCTCACCTTATTTACAGAGATATTTATGTTTTAAGTAAGCAATTCTTTTTTTTTTTAAAAAACTTTAAAGCTAAAACATGTCATAAATAGAACAGATCGGGTATTGAGTCATCTAATTCGCTAAGAACAAGTACCTTAATGCACATGGATAGACTACCGAGTTACTTTTTTTCTAACCTACTGTGATCAAATTAGGTTTATCACCGACTAAGGGAGTGATTAGTTAGAGAATTTTGATGTTCGAAATTAAAATGATTAGAATTTAAGGTATTTGGATTATTAGTATCGGATTTAAGGAACTGAAAACATTACCAAATATGTGAGTTTTGTGAATCCCGGTTCAATTGAGGAGTTTTTCTCAATCCCAAAATTTGATTCCAAAACACAGGAAAAGAAAGAATAAAGAAAATCTGGAACAAAAACTTTTGACTCCGTTTTGAGGGTTTTTTTTTTTTCATTATTCTTTCAAATAATTTTAGATAAAAAATATATATTACTTATCATAAATATGTATTCATATAAGAGTAGTTTCACCATTACTTGATAATATTTTTTAAGAAAGAATAATAGAGTAGTAAATAATTGTATAAGTGGACAAATAGGTCTCAATAGCAGTGGAAGGCAGTAGTACAAAAAGAAAGCTACAGGAATCGTGATTCCGTGCCCCTAAACCTTTCATCCTCTCATCATCCATCACTACTATATTACTCATTACACATTACACATTACACATTACACTACACTACACCTCGATTTGATCGTTCCTCTCTCTCTCTAACCCCTTATGCGCTCTTTCTCTCTAGTTTGCCAGTAATGGCAGTGGCTCAGTGGCAGTGCAAGAAAAGAGGGAGAGAGTTTTCATCGGGAAGGTAAAGCTTTGCACCCACAACCCACAAAACATACTCCAATTACTTGTACACTACTGAATTAGCACAATTTACAAGTAAACATTTTCCCATGGGGGAACTACAAACTCCTCTTCATCTCCTCCTCCTAAAAGCCTAGTATATTACTATAGTACTACTCTATCATCCCCCCGCGTGCGTTCTGTAATGTCTCCCTCTTGCTATTCTCAATCAGTGTAGTCTTCTCTTCTGGTGTAGTTCGTTTCACTAGCAACTACTAATACTACTCATTTGTGCTTTGTTTTTGTTGGAAAAGAGAGAGAGAGAGTTGGTAATACAAGAACTTATTACTTGCTGTTAATGCTAGAAAGATTTTTGTGACTGAGGAAAAAAAAAAGGGAAATCTAACTCAACAGCCTTTATAAGAGACGGCCTTATCTATTCGGCTATAGATCTTCATCCAAGAAAGCAAAAAGAAAAGAAAACAAAATCCCTCTTCCCACAAATCACTGACGACCATGCACTACTTACCATTTGGGATTCTGTAAGAAGGCTGAAACAAGTAGCAGCATAAAACTCGGGAGGCCACTGCCCTCTCTGCCTTAGGCCCCCACCATCAAAAAAAGAGAAACAAAAAGATTTAGATCATTACTACTAGGATAAGACAACAAGGGGAACCTCATCCAACCCTAACCATTCTTAAGGTTTTTTATACAAAAACAAGAGGAACCCATATCATATATTTTCTACTACTAGTACTACAAGGGTAAAAACTAGTACAGTGTGTGTGTCGTGTTTTAGTAGTAGTAGTAGTAGTATGATGGAAGGCTCAAGTTCAACTTCATGTTTGATGATGGGTTTTGGAGGGGACAACAACAGTAGTAACGGTGGTGCTTTAGGAGGAGGTCCTACTAGTACCATGATGATGATGATGCCTCCTCAGATGCCTTCTTCTCACCTTAATAATGCAGCAGAGACCAATAATGATACCCTATTTCTTCCTCTTCCTCCTCATACTCGTCATATTGCAGCTACTTCTATGATGCAGCAGCTGGATCATCACAGCAACAACTATAGCAGCAGTTGTTATTTCATGGACCACAACAATGATATCGGTGGAAGCTCTTCTTCTTCTTCTGTGAAGGCTAAGATCATGGCTCATCCTCACTACAACCGTCTCTTGGCTGCTTACATCAATTGCCAAAAGGTTAAAACTATAAGCTAAGAGCAAAATTGATAATCGAAGGTCTCCTAGCTCTTTCTGTTTGAGGAACAAGATCCACATTCTTTCTGCATCTTTTCTCGCGAAACCCTTGCATTTATGATGAAATATTTGTGCGAGTTTTTGTATATATATTTATATCTCACATCAGCACAGACAGAGAAGGGCGTGGTGAGAAGGGGTTTGTTTTGTTTCTTTTCCTTGCCTTAACTGATACTCTCAAGGACCACATACTCTGTTGAAAAAGATGTGCTACAGGAAACCCTTTTGGAAATAACAATGAAAGAGACAGTGTAATAAAAGATTACTAGTTTGTAGTATGTAAAACCCTGTTAAGATAAAAAAGAAAACCATATATATGTTTTTTTCTTTTGCAGATAGGAGCACCTCCTGAAGTGGTGGCAAAACTAGAAGAAGTTTGTGCGTCTGCTGCAACTCTTGGCCGTAACAACACAACAAGCTGTATTGGTGAAGATCCAGCACTTGATCAATTTATGGAGGCCTATTGTGAAATGCTGACTAAGTATGAACAAGAACTCTCAAAACCCTTCAAGGAAGCCAATGTATGCTTTTCTTGTCAAGAATTGAGTGCCAGTTTAAAGCTCTCACTCTTGCTTCTTCAGATTCTGGTGATAACCCTTTACATTTAATATCCCGCTCTCTCTTGATGATGAACATTTATTCTTCTCACTTCAGATCTCTATAATTGTTCTTAGTTTGTTTGCTGTCTGATTTTGTTTTGTTACTTAATGTAGTTTAAGTTCCTCATGTGCGTGTTCCCAATAAAACTACCTAGATTTAATTAATTAAGGTGGAGATTGTCTCTTCCTCCCTTCTGTAGTACTTAAGTATTTTTCTTTATTCTTGTTTACATTGTTAAATCCTTGGGTTGGGGTTCCTTCGGCTTTTATAGTTTATTTTGCTTCACTGTTTTAGTACTAGCTAGGGTGTAAATCTCTTGCGACCTAGGTCTTTAGTCTTTGCATTACTGATATGTGGTAATATCTTAATGCAAATAGGCTTTGTGGACTGAACCTTGCACCTGTTAATCCCTTCTCGAGGTTTATATCAAAGTGACTTCTAGAGGAAGACCCCCTTTTTTTTTTTCTCTCTTTCAGGAAGACCCTTTTCAGTTTCTAGCTAGGCATTGTTCATCTCCAGTTTCGAGTTAAAAAGTTTCTGCGATTGTAGACAGAAATTAACTTCATCAATTAGCAATGTTTTCAGAATAATAGTTAATACTACCAATTATGAGGAAACTTGTATTTATGCAGCCCCAATTCCATGAAGAGGGCACTATAATTGGCAGTTCGCTAGATAACCAGAGATTTTTTTTTTTTAATATTCACATTATACAAATAGATTTGTTTTCAACACTTCCACAGTATGCATTCCCTTGGCCTTTTATGTCCTTCAGAATTTATTTTTTTTTGGGGGGCGGGGGTGGGGAAGGGTAATTGGGTTGGAAAAAACTATCAAATTTTTGGATGAATATACTGTATTTAACCGAGTACGCTGCTGCAAGCATCAAGATGGACCTATACTCTAAACCTATATTTTGACTTGTTTCTGGATATAGGGTTATAAACGGTTGGAGGAAGATATGGGAAGGTCTGGGCATTTAAAGTCTAATGGTCTTCTTATAGTTGATTTGTCTACTGATGAAAGGTTTCAGTTTTACATAATATCCTGTGTTTCTTTTTGAAAGTAAAATCCTGTGCATTAACCCTTCGGAACTTCTTAAATATTTCATCTGCTTTAGTTATGTGTATTTGTCCCTAGCTATTGGTTGTTTTTCAGTGTCATTTGTTAATCTTGCCTTTAGATCTTTTGGTAACCAATAATATGTGCCTACAATGTGTAAAATTCACCATGTTAAACTCTTCTTGGCCTTTGTGATTGAGGTACATTGGGTTGTGTTGTGGATTCATTTGTGTGGTATGCTTCTGGCTAAGCGTTGTTAGATTAGTGTGATAGTGTCGAAGTTGGATGTTGATCTACTGAGTTGCGATATTGCTGCTGGAAAAATCCTAAATCAGAACTTAAAATTACGTTTATGGAGCATTTTTGGTTGTTATTTTTTTGATGTTTAAGGCTATATGACATGGTAGTATACTTGGTCAATAATCATCTGCAGCAATTATTATGCAAATTTCTTCATAGGTTTCTAATTGGGTAAACTTTGTAATAGAGTGCGAAAATTTCTACAGAGTAAGGTATAGCTGAAAGCAGATCAGTGTGGCAAAAGTGAAGTGCTCTATAATTGAAATGGTAAAAAATGTATTTATCTTAATAATTGAGGAATAATGATATGATAAGACAAGCGTTGGAGTCCGGGCTTTTTACATGAGTATGCATGTCTAAGAAATTGAATGATGATTTTTATTGAAATTATCTATTTTCTGCATAGATGTAGAGGATCTTCCAAGAGTTCAACAAACATCATGAGCTACGTTAATTAATTTTGTTGCGAGTAAATTTTGGATTGCTCTTACTGCAGTAAAGAAAAATCCTCTCTCCCCCCCAATCCCCAAAAAGATAACTTAGATCACCTATTCTTGTATCTGAATACACAATGCGTATACATGAAGAATTTTGAAGGTCTTGCAGCATGATGACATGACTTTATTTGTTACTGTAGTGTGGTGTTGTAAATTTTTTCTTTCCTTGATTTTTCTGAATTTTAAGGAAGCAAATGAGATTGATGGAAAGAACAGCAAATTAAAATTGTGATTGGTTACCTTCTTAGAACTTACTGGGTTTTAGGTATGTTATAGATTGTGCAATGCTTGTATATATTCTTAGACTAGAAAAATGCACTATTCGCGTGTAATACTTCTAATTTATTGAAAATTTTTATTTTCTGAAAAATAAATAAATAATTAGTGAATGATAACTAAATATGAAAATTTTAACTATTGAGTTTTTTATACAAGATTTATGTATTTTAAATATATTTTTAATATCTTTGCTCTTTTTCATCGCAATTATTTTCGACCTATCTTTGTTTGTTATTTCTTACAAAATTATATATAAATTTCATTTTTTCTTAAAAACTAAGCAAATATTTTTTTTTATGAGAACAACGTATGATAATTGCATTTTATTCTTATATTTCTTTTGCATTTTTTTTATATTCCTTTTCTAGGTGCATAGGTTATAATTTTCATATAATGTCACCACCAATTAATTAAACAATTAAAGCTTAAGATATTTTTCATAGTATTGAACTTTTTAAATATATTTGCATATTCATTGTCATTACAAAAAAAAAAAAATCATAATTAAGTATAAAACATTATATAGATGAAGTATTTTGAAATTCTATTGGTAGCAAAAATATTAACAGGTATCAAATGATATATCGATAATAATTAAAAAATGATTAATAAAAATTTCAAAAATAAGAAAGAAAATGAATTTAATTAAAATGTGAAGAACATATAAATCAAACAAAAATTATGTCTTATGTATAGGATAACCAAACAGATCAATTAATATATTTTTCATATTATAAATAGGTATTATGTAGTATATTAAATCATTATAAAAAATTGAAATAATAAATTATTCTTTTCTCTTACTTTAAAATGCATCGAATGTTAAATAAAATTAATTCTTTATCTTACATGTTACACGAAATGCTAATGAAATTGTAGTTCAAAAGATAATTAAAATGACATATTATTACTTTAAGTGTGATTTTATATATATTTGTATCACAATTTTTTTTCTAACATATTATGCAATATATATATATATATATATATATATATAAAGAGAGAATATATTGTTAATTATTTTTCACATCTCTTAAAGATATGATAACATTCATCACCTATTTTTTTGTCACACCTTATATATACCTTTAATTAAATAGTTTCATGCCCAACAAGTCGTTAATAGAGTTTTTTTTTTCCAGTAAGTTATCCTTAATGAAGTTTAATTGACTTGTCTAAAATATTTTGTGTTTAATATGATAAAACTATCTATTTTTTATAATTTATATTACTACTATATATTTATTATATTTACATTTCAAATTAATATAACAAATTTCCTTAGAATTATATAAAATTTTGGAATATACTAATGTAATAAAATGAAGAAATTTTTATTCTACCTACAACAAATTTTATTTATCATGTTTTACTATTTTGGTTTGAATTCAACAAAATCTTTTTTTAATATCAAATTTTACTCTAATTTAACAATCACAAAATTAATAATCATTATCAATAAAAAATTAAAATTTATAAAAAATAAACTTATAATCTTTAATTGAGATAAAAAGTATTTTTATTTATCTTTTTAATTTTATTATTTAAAATAACACCTTATTCATTATTGACCGAAACTAATGACCAATAGGTCATAAGGGAAGTGTCTTACTACTTAAATTGCATTTCGTAGAATATTGGTACTAAATTCCTATCTTTAATAACACAATTTTGTAGAATATTGGTTTAGAGTAACTACTGATGAGGTAGAAAATATGTTATACTCGTGATACGATGAATGCCCCAAATATTCTAAAATAATCATTTTGGAAAAGACCAATTTAGTCCCTTATCTTTCGGGTGTCGACTAATTTGGTCCTTTATCTGTCATAACAAATTGATTTGGTCCCTGATCTTTTTTTTTTTAAAAAAAAAAAAACCAATTTAGAACTTATGATGAAAATTATGGACAAATTAATGGACCAAGACAAGTGATATTCATGTGCCTTTACATGTTGTAGGTGTATTATTAAAGACTTTATTAGTTTGTTAGTAATTTCTGTCACAAGTTTTAGTTAATTTTTATAAGGACGAGGGACCAAATTGGTCTTTTTGATAGATAAGGGATCAAATTAGTCGATACTCTAAATATAAAGGACTAAATTGGTTGTTTTCCTATAACCATTTTAACACGTAAGAATTTTGCACATAATTTGTGGAGTGACAACGTCGGAAAGTACTTAGTTAAGTAATTAATTAACTAATTAAAAATGCACATGCTAATGAAAAAAGAAAGTATTTTGCACGTGTAATATTTCTGATTTAATGAAATTTTTTATTTTTTAAAAATCAATGAATGATAACATAGATTACAAAATGTAAATGTAATTTTATTGGTTGAGTTTGTTGTTTGTTACAACATTATATATATATTCCATTTCTTCTCAAATAGTTAAACAAATTTTCTATTTTATTGAACAACGTATAATATTTTATAAGAGTTAAAGGAAGAAACAATTTATTTCATTAACATTTCGTGTATTTTAGAATAAGATAATTGATGTTTTCATGAACATTTGATGCATTTTAAAACAATACAAAAGAACAAATTATTATTTTGATTTTTTGTTGTGAACGTAATATACTATGTTATACTTATCTGCATTATGGAGAATATATTAATTTAATCTATTTAATTTCTTATAATAAGATATAACTTTTGTTTGATTAATTTAGTCTTTACATTTTAGTTAGATTCATTTTTTATTTTAAAAATTTTCATTATAATAAATATTTTTATGCAAAAAAATTCTTCTATCTAATTATGTATTTATGCCAAAATAGGTGGATGTATCCTACAAAATAAGTAGAATAGATGATGAACAATTATAATTTTGTTTTTTTATTGGGAATTAGAAATTATGTGATTATTTTTTTTATTATTTGAAATTTTAATTATAATAAATATTTTTATACAAATAAAAATCTTCCATCTTATTATGTATTTATGCCAAAATATGTGGTTACATCCTAAAAAATAGGTAGAATAGATGATGAGTAATTTAATTTTGTTTTCCTGTTGGGAATTGGAAATTATATTTCATTAAGGGTGGATATTTTAGACATTATAAATAAAGTATAGAAACACTTAAATATGTTATTGGGAATTAGAAATTATATTTCATTAAGGGTGGGTATTTTAGACATTACCAAAAAGGGAAAAAACACTTGTATATGTTTTCAATTGGGAATTGATAATTATATTTCATTAACGGTGGATATTTTAGGCATTACAAAAAAGGGAAGAAACAAAAATTGAGAGAAACAACTCGCATATGTATAATAGTATAGATAAATAGATAAGCATATTCGTACCTTGTCTGTTGTTGTGATTGTTATGAGCAAGATATAGATGCTAGGTTTTTTTTCGAGGTGCTTATAAAATCTCTGTTGCACTTAAAGCAGTGTTTGGAGAGGCTATGGACAAAAATGGATCCTCCGAAGAGGATGTTGATGCGAATAACAGTTTCATAGACCCTCAAGCAGAAGATCGAGAGCTTAAAGGTCAGCTTTTGCGCAAGTACAGCGGGTACTTAGGCAGTCTGAAGCAGGAGTTCATGAAGAAGAGAAAGAAAGGAAAACTGCCAAAGGAAGCCAGGCAACAGTTGTTAGATTGGTGGAGCAGGCATTACAAATGGCCATATCCATCGGTATTTAAATAAATTCCATAACCTCATGATCACCGGAGTGTGTTAATTTCCTAAACTAGTCCAGCTAGAAATTTTCATTTCTTCATTATTTGCCATTATAGAAATTCCTTTTGGCTATGTTTAGATGGAGTGATTTGGGTGAAATCCAAATCCATCTTCGGTTATTCAAACAAGTGAGAGTGAATGTGAAAATCGCCCCACAAGTGAGAGTTAGATTTTAATGGTTGAAATGAGTGGATTTCAAATCTTCCCATTTTAACTCAGATTCATTTCAAATCCTTTCCACAATTGAAATCTGCCCATCCAAACACAAACATTTATCTATACATCTATTTTTTTCTCATGAAAGGGTTTTTTTTTTTTTTTTGGGGGGTGTTTATACCTATTGTTTACGACAATTATTTCCTGTCATCTTCATGTAGTTACAATTTTAAGTTGAATCATCATTAACACTGCTTTTTATGCTTGAGAAGTTTGTTACATATTGATTGTAGACATTAATCATCCAAAAAAGAGACAGAAATATACATGTAGACCTAGAGTCTGATGCTTATATGGTGCAACTTAATGTATTAACAGGAATCACAGAAGCTGGCGCTTGCTGAATCTACAGGTCTGGACCAGAAGCAAATTAACAATTGGTTCATAAATCAAAGGAAAAGGCACTGGAAGCCTTCAGAAGATATGCAGCTTGTCAATAATCGTGATGGATGCAACACAGCCCCACTATTATATGGACAGTGTTCTGGGAAATCCTTTTGCAATGGACATTTCTCCTGCACTGCTTTAACAGGGTTACTAGTGCATGGTCTTTGCATTAAGATGCTATTCAAATTTATGAACCTCTACTTACTATTTAGTATCAAATATCTAAATTTTCTATGCTTTGCAACTGTGTGAATGTTTCTGCCATTCACTTTGTACCTTAGACAAGTAATTAGTAGATGGTTATTGTATATATTGTGTTCTAGACTAGATTCCAATCATTTAATGTACTGTTACTTGTTTTGGCAAATATCTGGGAGACTACAGTGAGGTAAGAAAGTCAGACAAATCAGTGGGTACAAGGTCGGATTGCATGCTTGAAATTTGTTGAATTATGAGGCTAATGGTCTTAACGTTTTGCATCACTACTCCAATAGCCTTGTAGATAAGGTTAACGTCAGTTTCCAACAGACAATGTTGATAACAAATCAAGGAGAGCCAAAAACACGAGTTGCTTGAGCTGTTGAAAAGTCTGTCCCAATACCAAATAAAAGTATCGTTTTGCACGAAATCAATGAGGCCTATCTAGCAAGCAATCCATATTGCCTGAAACATTCTATAGTACCCGGTTAGGCCAAGAAATATCATCTTAGTGATATTAGTATTTGGATGGGGTGGCCCAAGAAACCATACACTCCACATTTGAGGAATTTGTTCCAGCACTTCAGAAAATTCTTATATGGACCAAGGGTCCATTGCACGGTCTATGGCACTATGAAATTCCTTGGTCCATGTTTTGTCACATCACCCATTAAAGTGATATGGAGTGAAGTGGCAAAACATGAACCAAGGGGTCCATAGCACTATGCCATAATTTTCTCAACACTCTAATGTGCAATAAGATAGCTTCACAAAGAGTTTCATGTTATCTGATGGTTTTCAGTTCAATTTGGAGATGTTCTATATGGGTAGGAAGGTGAGGGATATCTACTTAGACTAGGGGAGTGTTTAGTAAGTTATTGTTGAATAATTCTTAATTTTGAAATCTGAATTATAAGTTCTGAAAGTATTAATTGATGAATTAATAAATTTATCTCTATTTGATAATCAACTGAATTCAATGTGAATTAAATATTTCTCTTCATACATGTATTAATTTATTATAAATAATTGTCATATATGCGTATAAAAAAAAATGAATAATTAAGAATGGTATAAATGTGTATGAGAGAGAATGTGTGTGTGATAGAGTATGTATGTGTGTGAGAGAGAATCTGTGTGTGTATGTGAGTGGGAGAGAATATGCGTGTGTGTGAGTATGTGTGAATATGAGTATGAAAAAGTACAAAAGAGAATGTGTGTGAGAGACTAAGTGTGTATGTGTGTGAGAGAGAGACAATGTATATATGTGAGGGAATGTGTGTTTTAGTGTATGAGAGAGTATGTGTTTGTGTGAGAGTGTGTGTGCAAGTGAGAGAAAGTGTGCGTGAATATGTGTGAGAAATTATATGTGTGTTAGACTATGTATTTTACATTTGTACATTTATTTAAAAGTCAGCAGATTAAGTAAAACTGTTTTCACTTAAAATTTTGAATACAAATTAAGTAGTGCTTAATGTATTAAGTGAAAAGAGAATTCTGTTATCAAACATGCTGAATTCAAAAATTTCTTAACCAATTAATTTTCAATATTAAGTTGAGTTATCAAACAGACCCTAGAATGTCATAAAAAATGACTTGGGCACAGTGTCAAGGAATACAGAAAATATATGTTTTACGAGGATAGCAGATCTGTTAAAAAAATCTTATATAATCAGTCAAACTGATATAAAATAATGCAGTTTTCTCAAAAAAGTTCAATCAAATTGAAATTGACCATTTGTTGTTGTTGTTGTTGTTGTTGTTGTTGTTGGGTTTTCATTTATATGATTAAAACCAACATAAACCTATTTGTCTTTTTTCAAATATTCTTTTATAGATAAAACAAGGTTAAAATGTAAATAACTCCCCTATAGTTAATCAAATTAGCACTATATTCCCCTGTCGACAAACCATTTGAAGGTTTGTAAGTCTATAATTGACCCATTGTACTTCAAATTTTGTTGCAAAATTAACGAAAACTATCAAAACTAATGGTATTTGATGCTCACATGCTTATTGTGCTAGTGGACAGTTTTTTTTTTTTACTTAACATTAAAATAAGAATTGGATTGACTTTTTACCCATGAAACCCTAACACTCCCTATCTCTTCCATGAATCTACTTGCTACCTCATCCTCTTTCCCACCCCAGTTACTACCACCATTAAGTAGACCCACCACTGCCTCCCACCCTAACTCCATCGCTGCCCCTGCCACCTCCTCTTCTCCCCTTTCATCACCTACCTTCCTACTCCTAACCTAGATATGGCAGACACCCCCATCCCTTCCCTTCCCACAATCTTCTTCCCATCCCACCCTAGATCTGGCTGCCATCAACCATCCCTAACCCATCACCTTCAACCATCTCCATCCCTAACCCATCATTTTTATCCATGCCTTAGCCCATCACCTCAGATCCGATTGACGCTGAGGAAAAAAGGAAGATCCGTGTTGAAGGAGGGGAGATCCTTGAGGATGCAAGAAGAGGAAGGAGGCAGCGAGAAATGGGGCTAGGAAAGGAAGAAGATGGTGGTAGGAGATTGAGACTAGTAGAGCAGAAAGAAGGTGACAAAAGATGTGGATGGAGAAGGAGATCGGGGATAGGGAAAAGGAAAGGAATGTGTTATTGGCGGTGGCTGGAATAGGGTTGGGGGTAGGGAATGGCGGTTGTGGGAAAGTGTTGGGGAAAAGGAAGTAGGGTTAAACTTTTTAATTCTTAATTTGACCCTAAATTTTTTTAATTCTCAATTTTGACCTCTTTTAATTTTTAATTTGACCCCAAAATTTTGTTATATCTTTTTTAATTTTCAATTTAACCCCAAAACTTGTTGTACACTTGAATTTATTAAGGGCATATAACACATTTCACTTGTAGGTGTTAGTTTAGATGATTTCCATCCATTTTGTATTAAGATTTGAAGTACAAGGAGGTCCTTAAAATGCACATTTACAAACCACAAGGGGTAAACTACATGTTAGGGATACCATAGGGGCTTATTTGCATTTTACCCATAAAACAATATATTATATCTTAACAAGCTGTTCAAAGATTTAATATTTTTAGTTCATAAATAAAGTAATTTTATTTTTAAAATAATTTAATTTTTTACTTCAAACTTCGACAATAAATTTATTTAATATCTATTGTAAATTGTATTAAATAACTTCTTTTAGTTAGAGATACAATATTAACAAGAGTAATTTCATAGTTAATGAAGATGTTACTGTTTAATAGGTATTTATTTCATTATATGTATTTTTGTATGCATATGAGAGAAAATGGCGAAGAGATTATTTCTTTTATAAATAATAGAAGTTTAAATAAGTTCATCTCATAATTATTAGAGGAAAAAAATTGGATATCCCTTTTAAGATTTCATGTAAAGATTAAACAATTCATACTAGCTTTATTATATCATAATTTATTTAAAATCCGACACAAATAAGTGAATATGAAAATGGTAATTGATAAACGAGTTCATGTACAATTATAATATACTAAAAACTTAATTAAGTGTATATTTATGTGTTTTTATATATAAGCACATAAATCCAAATATGTAGGAATAAATTTTTACACAATCTCGCTAATTAGTCTTTACTTATTATCTCAAGTACTTTGGGTAATGAGATTTGTAGTATTTTGTATTAGTTTTGTTCAAATACTTGAATTATTGCAATAAGACTAGTTTAAAGTACACTACTATGGATTGCATGTGCGTGCGCACATACACATATATACATACATACCTTATAAACAGACTCATACAAAATTAAACCAAGTACGAATGATGTATTTTATTTTATTTTTTTATAAAAAGTTTGATTTTGGTTTGAGATTTTATATATTGATATAAAAAGTTTAGTTCAAAAATTTTAAAATTGACCCAGACCAAAATGTGAATGTCTCTACCATATATTTTAAAGTCTTAACATTGTACAATGGTAAGACACTATCGTTTAAAACATACAATATGATGGGATTATAGAACTTAAGACTGCAAACAAAGCTTGGAATAGGAAATTAATTTTTAGATGGAGCAGGACCATGATAAATTACATGGACCTCTTAGTCAAAAATAGATACTTCTCTAAAGTTATAATTTCATAAACCTTCCTTGAAATTTATGCTAATATTATTTAGTACTTTTTAACTTTTAAAAATTTCACTTACCTCTCCTATATTGTAACTGGGGCCTAAATTAGCATCAAATGACATTTTTACCCTTTGCACTTTAATAAAATAATGATAAATGATAGTTTCAAAAACCATCCGTATGGTTTTAACAATTTCACTTGTTACCCTTTAATCTTCTAACGAACTATTTTTTTTCTTCTAGAAATAGGTTGTCAACTTATTTACAAAAATATATGCCAGAGTTAGTGTGCTTATATGTATCTTTTTGAATTATTTTTTAATACTTACATACACACACTATATTATAAATGAATGTTTTTGATTTTTTTTGTATGGTGAGTTTACAAACTAGTAACTAAGAAATACACACACATATATATAGATATATATATATATATAGAAGGTTTCGATAAAAAGTGTTTTGTCAACCTATTTATGAAAATATAAGTGTGTTAATGTAGTTTGTGTGTATCATTAAAAAAAATATATAATATAACATTTAGAAATATACCACATATTATAATAAAAAAATGGTTGTATTTTGTTTAGGAAAATCACAAACTCATAATATGTAAAAATAAAAAATAAAATAAAATAACATGTATTCTTTTATTAAAATTTTCTTCACAACTTATTGATGAAAATGTGTGCTCGAATTAATGTGTTTATGTGTATTGAATTGAATAAGAATTTAAAATACATAGATACATACTACGTACTAAAATAAAATAAATGTAATTAATATTTTCTCTAAGAATCACAAAATCATAAATTTTTAAAAAAATAACACACTTTTTTCTTTATTAACGAGTGAACAACATGAAAAATTACATTCCAATTTTATTTGCTAAAAATTTCATTTAATTCCCCCAAATTTCCCTTTTTTTTTTTCTTTTCTAAATATTATAACAAATTAAATTTTGTAACTAGCTAAGATTTGTGATATTTTAGAACGTTTAAGAATACTAAGTGATATTAACATAAATTTTATGGAAAATTTATAAAATTATCCCTATTCTAAACTAAAACAATAATAAAAATAATTTTCAAATTGATATGGATGATTTTGAACAAAAGACCATCCACATACACTGAAACCACTTATAAAATGGGAAATCAACAAAGAGTACAACTCTAAGGACTATATTGCTCAACTAGAACATCTTGGTGTTCAATTCTATAAGATACATATAATCTTAGACTATGGCAAGGAACATATTTTGTTATGGTCAATAATTAAATGTTCAACAACTAACCATATTTTATGTTTGTATCTTAGTGTATGACATAAATTAAATGATATTGTTTATGAATCAAATTAATATATTTCTACACTTGTATCTTAGTGTATGACATAAATTAAATGATATTGTTTATGAATCAAATTAATATATTTTTGTACGGTTACTTAGTAGGAGACAAAGAAAATAAAGGTAGTAAGGATTGGAAGTGATTTTCTATGGATATCAATTTTTCAAGAAAATAATTCACTAATCTCTTAAATTTTCTGACAAGGGAAAATGACATTTCTTACCATTAACTTTCACTAATCTCCTAATTGCTCTCAAACAAAAGAAATATCATACTTTTGACTACAAGGAAAGAATTTCAAAGTGGCAATTTGACAACAAAACAATCATACTTAGGCTATTAAAATTAAGCTCGTAATTTGTGCATGTATACATGTATTTTTGCATTTAATTAAACTCGTAAATTACATATCTTAAACTAATTTTATTCACTTAGTTACTTATAGCACGTGTATAAAATCAATTTGTTTGAGACTCGTGTTCAAATTTTTTTTTGTTCAAATACATAAAATAACTTAATTGCACAAGATAGAAGATTAAATATTACCGTTTAAATAGTTATTATTGTTAAAATATTATTTAGATAGGTATTGTAGTAATTTTTTTTTGTATAGAACACACGTAAGATAAAAAGGAAATTGAAAAAAGTAAATATAATAATTATAAAATATTATTTAAAAAATAATAGAAAATAAGAGCATCCAAACAGAGGCGAATAGGATTTTGAAACTCTTTGTTTTCAGCTCCAAAAATTTTAGTTTATAAACAGAAAGCCCTCCAATTTCACAAGAATTATACTCGTGCCCAAAATCCACAGAATCCACCGAACAGTTTTCCATTTGTATTTATTGTACTGAGCTATAAATACAGCCAAAAACCCATTAATTATTTCTCAAATATTTCGGGAAAAAAAGAAAAAAGAAAAAAGAAAGCTTCTTCTGAGTCTTCTTTAGAGCAGAACAAAAAATTCAAGAAAAAGAAACCTCTCATCATTTTCCCATTGTTTTCCCATGGCCAAGACCAGACCTTCCAAGAGCGCAAGATGTGTATAACTTGGACTCTTACATCATCAAAGGCACCAACAATATTGTTAGAGGTATAATTTTTTCTTTATTTTTTTAGCTAATTTATCTCTATTTTCTCATTTAATATAATCCCATTTCCTTTTAATTTACATATGTTTTTTGTACTGAGAAGAAGGGGTGTTTTTTTTCTGGTTTTTGGGGGGTTAAAAGGGCTAATTTTGTTTATACATGCATGTAAAAAAGTTCAAGCTTTTATTTTTATTTTTTTGGGTTAATGATTACTTTTGTGAAAAACCCAGGAAAAAAAATTGGGATTTCTGAAATTATTTCTTGATTTATTTATTTTTTATTTTTTAGTCTGGTTGACACAATGTAGGATACTGAGTACTGACTGCCTCATAGTACTTTCTGTGCATGCATGTGATAGAGATAGTTGTGTGTTTGGGAGAATGTAAATGAGAAATATTTTATTGTCTACTTTTTTCTTGTTTGAACAAGGGAAACAAATGACTGAAATATTAAAAATGGCCTTTTGTTGCTCACAAAAAAAAAAAAAAAAAAATAAATAAATAAAGGCTTTTTGGGTTGCTTGGTGATTATGCAAATATTATTTGTTTATGGGATTGCTTTACAATTTTTTTACGGCTTGTTATATACTGAAATTGGAAAATAATTTCTCAAAGCAGAGTTTGTAGATGGGCTTTTAGTAATTGAGGGTTGTTTGCTATTGTCTTATGTGGATTTGAAGCTGGGGATTGTGTGCTGATGCGTGCGCCAGAAACTGACAAGCCTCCCTATGTGGCACGTGTGGAGAAGATTGAGGCTGATAGCCGCAGCAATTTGAAGGTTCGAGTAAGGTGGTACTATAGGCCAGAGGAGTCACATGGTGGGCGGAGGCAGTTCCATGGAGCAAAGGAGTTGTTCTTGTCGGACCATTTTGATGTTCAGAGTGCTGATACTATTGAGGGGAAGTGTGTTGTCCATACTTTCAAGAATTATACCAAACTTGAAAATGTTAAGCCTGAGGATTACTATTGCCGGTTTGAGTATAAGACATACACTGCTGCTACTGGTGCTTTTGTTCCTGACCGTGTTGCAGTGTGAGTATTGTATGCTTTTGCATGTATTCTTTATAAGTTTTGCTTGCTAAGTTTCTAATCACTCTTGTATGGTTCATTATAAAGGTACTGCAAATGTGAGATGCCATACAACCCTGATGAATTAATGGTGCAATGCGATGGGTGCAAAGACTGGTATAGGCATCAACTTTCTCTTGTGTTTCCATTAATTGATTTATAATTATGGTTGTATTAAGCAGATATCAAAGTTCCACATAACTTGAACTGTTCAAAGACAGAAGCTCGAAACAAGATGCTTTCTGCCACTTAAAGGCTTCCCATACCTTGATCTAGTTGTAGTGTTTGGAAAATAAGGGAGGTTCTATCAACTATATGCTTTGCAAGGCTTCAAGATATAAGTACTGCTTATTTCCCTTTTTCAGCGAACAGGAGGAACTAAATGATGTTTCATTAATGCTATCTTTTACTGATGATACACCTCAAAGTTTTTATGTCATCATATTTGCAAGATTCACATTGTTATTAATGATTAAAATTTGGATGCATGTTGCCCATTTATGGGGAGGAAAACTTCCTAGACTTCTCTAACATGTGTAGTGCCTGTTCCCTTTTCCCCCGCAAAGGGACTGGGAAAAAATAAGCTTATACTCAAGTTTTTGTTTAGTTCTTTCTGAGTTGCGTTTAGACCTTGTAGTCTCTCCATTTTATTATACAATATTGACAAATAACCTTTGTTATCCTACTTTTCTTAATTTTTCTGAGCGACTGAATTTGATGCATTGATAGGTTTCATCCTGCTTGTGTTGGAATGGGTATTGAACAGGCGAAGCAATTGGATCTATATCTTTGTTCTGATTGTGCATCTATTGATGAGAAAAAGCCTGAGATCAAATTAACCGAATCTCCAGTAATGTGTACAAGAGATAGACTAATTCTTTGCAGAAGATGGTCAATTATTCATCTACAACCTGCATAAATTAATTGAATGTGACATTAGTTTACAACATTCCATAAAATGCTCTTTCTGCTTTTTTTCTACCTTTGCCTTTTACTTGTTCTTTCAGTTTAAAATTATTTTAAACTGGAAGAGGCATTTTATTGGTATTTCTAAAATGAATTTGAAAAGTTCCCATGTTTCCACATAGTGTTGCTGCTTGCTTTGGTTCTTCTTTTTTGGTTTGAGTTCTTACTTGTTAACTTTCCATCAGTCTTTGGGTGGCCTTACGTTTTATGCTGTCAGCATGTGTCTTTGATTTTTACTGCTGTAGAAACATAATAGTGAGGTCTTAGTCGGCAGTTGTAATCTTGTCTAACAATGAGGTGATAATTAGCCAGCCAGTGGAACTGTTGTTTGTGATTAAAAAAAAAAAACACATGTTATGTTTGTCCAGGTGCTAAACCTAGATGTGTATCAGTCATTTTCTTATTGTGCTTGATGTGCATATTTGGCATCACTTCTTCCCTATTTCTACTTGTAGGCAAGAGATGGATATTAAGCCAGTGGCTTGACATCTAGATGTGTATATGTGACATGGCCATTTGTTGAGTATCCATTGATTGGTGACCCATTGAAAATCTTATAATTATTATATGTAAAAGGTCCATGCCAAATTCCTCACCCTTATAGGTGACATCTATGTGAATAAAAATCATTTTCTAATTATTTTCTGTGATGCTTCATTGACATTTTGTGGGGAGAAATTAGCCAATGAAATGGGGGTTTCTGTTTCCTTCTCATCTTACTATCAATCTTTGACACTCATCTCAAAGTTTCTATGTTATCTTGTTTCCAAGTATTGGGCAGTTGTTATGTAATTACTTCAGCTTATAATCACGGATTTGGCCTTTTAAGATTTGTTGCTAGCCCCTGCATGATCATGGGAAGGGTAAGTATCCTTACACTTTTCTTTACCCAAAATGATCCTCACTAAAGAAAACGTTAGTATATTTGGTCACTTGTCACGGGGAAAGACAGAAAGAGGATAGTGGAGTGGCTGCTTAGCTTACAAAGTAGAAGATAAGTCCTAATCCCTACACATGCACATTTGTATATACAGATGTAACTTCTCTGTGTGTCTTATTGAGAGAGAGAACATGCATGCATACTCGAGTATTTAGCATATTGTGTATTGAAAATGATAGTTTCTGGCAGAGTGATATTAGTTCTTACACCCTTTAGTTATTATCTAGTGACCTCAAATGCAATGAGGAAGAAACAGTGGGTCATACAGAAGTGTTCTGATTAAAGCAAGCCCTATCTGTAAGAATAACGTACATTGATTGATTAGTCATGGAGATCAGTACATCTATTATGCCATTATAAATTTACATAGAGAGCTTTATTGCAAGAGAATATGTGAAATTGCTTATCCTTCTCAGAGAAGGTTATTTTTCCCTGAACATGAACTAGAGAACCTTGAACTTGGTCCTATGGATGGTGCAAAACAGAAAGAAGAACGAAGAAGAAGAAGAAAGAAAAAGAGTGAAGTTAAGGATGCATAGCTGCTTCTTTCTTTAAGACTGTCACTTTGACTCTTATAAGACCGTCACTTGGCTCTTATAGAATGTGTCAGTTATCTATCTTGAATGCTTAATATCCTGAGACGGTCACTGAATAAGGGTTTGGATACATTCCATAGAAAATGCTTTCAGTATTGTTATATAATTATATCACGGCGTATACATCATTCTTAACATGTTGCACTGATACTTCAATTCAGATGAATATTGAATGCTTTTGCCCCAGAAGTTGAAAAAACAATTAGCAGACGTCGGACATTTTGCTCTGTGTCAGGGTATTATTTTGCTCTGTGTCAGGGTATTTGTTTATGGACAATATGTAATTTTTTTTCTATTTACCTATCCTTAACTCATACTAGATTATGCGTCTTGTGACGTAGCCTCTAGATGTACATATCAACTGTTGACAGAAAATGCTCATGTAGCAATTTGTGATTACTATTAAGAATTTGAGTAAATATTATTTGTTTTGAGGGAATTTTGAGTTTGCTAGATGTTGGTGACTGCTTCATGTGGTGCAGTTACTATAGTGTGCATCAATATAAGTAAAAATTGCTGTCATTTTGAGTAGCTCTTCATCTTTATTGTTTGGTCCTCGGATTATGTCCTGCCTTACTATTTGACACTGATTTCAACCATCGTAAAATCTTCAGCTTAAAGTTTGTCGCATCATCTATTCATCTCATTGTATATTATGACAGCAATGTCTTCTACTAGCTGGATGCTGTAGATATCTGCTTCTCCCTATAGTGGGGCTGATGAAATTGTTTCTTGAATTTATTTTTTGGTTTGCACTGACCGCAATGTCTTTTATCTTTCTACTTGGATCAGTTGTGTTTTATTACCCATTATGGCTTTTAGGTCAAGGATCTCTCTCCCTCCCTCTCTCTCTCTCTCTCTCTCTCTCTCACTCATATTTTTACGTAGTTGCTGCATGTGTATTACACAAGTGTACAATATCTGGCAAAGAATTGTAATATTTGAGAGAAATAAAAAAAGGGAATGTCACATACCTCTGGTTGTGTTTATTGAGATAGAAAGTTGTTGCAGCAACTATCACAACTTTACTCAAATATTTGATTTCTTTTGCCACAATTCCATATAGCATGCCGATTGATATCATAATAAATTTGCCTCGTAGTAGTATTGGACCGCATTTGTTAGAACTAGTTTCACTATGCTTAATGTATTTAACACGGAAGTGATATCATCTTTGTATTTGATCTCATGTATTAATAAAACCTCTGATTTCTTACAGTTGGAACCAAAGATGGAAACAAAGCGGCAGAAGAAGTAAGCTGTGGGGAGCGCAACAATGCTGGTTGGAGAGATCGTCAATTTTCATTATTCTGGTGTTGTTGTCATGTTGTATAGTGCAGAGGATTAGAACATTTGTCTATTTTGTGGTGGATGTATTATGTCATTTCCTGAATGCGTGTTCGTATGAATTAGGAGATAGTTTATAGCTTGTGATATCCTCAGTATGATGCTTCTGTTGTTGAAAATCTAAACTAAATTTTAGTTGAATTTAGATTTTGAATTTCTAGTGTTTAGTAAAGAATTTGGTTTTCTAGTATCGTTGCAAGGGCTAAAATTAGATATATTTATTTTTAGGACCTTCCATCTTCTTGGAGGATAGATGTCCTCTTTCAATTCAATTATAACTTGTGCTTCATGAATAATTACTCTTGCAGTACTAGTTCTGCTGCTCGATGTATAGGTCAACAAAATTTTGGATAGTATAACCATTAGAGACACTGTGATTTTAAAAGTTAGTGGTCGTAATAAGTCGATGATACTGTAATTTTAAAAGTTAGCGCTAATATTAATTTGGTGATGTCCAAACCACGTTCATTCCTTATAAAAAGTGGGGGTGGCATTGGTCCGTTCATGTCTTGAAATAACTTTGAGAAATTGTATATTTATGAGTCGAGTTTACACGAGATTATAATCATACGATATTATATTATAGGTAAATGACCAATCCTATATCAAATATAGTAGTTCTATAATTAAATATACGTGAGTGAAGATGGTAGCCAGCAAAAAGTCGATATATCGTTTAGGTAAATGAACAATCCTATATCAAATATAGTAGTTTTATAATTATAGTATACGTGGAAGATGGTAGTCAGCAAAAAGTGGATAGGAAGGGAAATTGATGCGTAAGTACGTGCAGGAGGTGGATTTCTAGTGAATGATGATTTGGAATTATCAATTGGAGTAGTAGCGTTGTCGACACCTTTTATGGAAAATGTCTTGGTGGATGGTTGCTGATGCTATAAGGAACATGCAAGGTTGGTTGGATGGTTGGTGTGATTTGGGAGCAGTAACACGAAACAAACACATCTTAGTATCAGTTTTTCTGCCTAGAATTTTGAGTAAAAGAAGTTAAAGCAAACCAAAAAAAAGTAACGGTTCATTTCATTATTCGAGACCCGTTGAAAAGTTGCAAAACCAGCTTTACTCACGCCAACAATGTGGTTAAAACACACTGGCCTTGTTTCGGAGCTATTATTTTGGATATTATTGCTGGAATATTATTAAAATAATTATTGTATCAATTTTTAGATGTTATGTATACAAGATAAAAAGAAAAAAGAAAAGAAAAAATAACTAAAAAGTGTGTAATGAAATGATTGTAAAATATTATTTAGAGAATAATAAAAACCTTCCTGTCCAAACAGAGCAGCCTTTGCATGGCTTAATTAGTTCATTAAGATATGAGACATTTTCGAAGGCAATGAAACCATAGTTAAACTATCGTTTGCACTCTGATAATTGTTGCTTAATCATGGCAAGAAGTATATTTATTTTGATTCCATCTCTAATTACTAGACTACTTTTCTTTTTGGTTATTGCTTCTATTTCATGCACTGCAGAAGAGCGCGATATATACTTAGTTCTAGTGGAAGGTGAGGCAGTTGCATTTCTTCAAGGAAACAATAATACATTGCCAGCTGATAGGTATTATGCATGATTTCTATAAATTAGTACATACGAGTAGTATTTGTGAAGGGAAGTTCTACAGTCCGTTCTACAGTCCGTAGAGATAGTATTAATTTTAAAACCTTATACAGTATAAGTTTTTAAACTATATGGTATTGTACCATATAAGTCGTTAAAACACAGGGGTAATTGTAGATTTTTTCATTTGTTAAACCATATTTAATATTTTTTCCCAATTTTCCTATATTATATATAAAAAATATTTTTTTTGCTTGCTTAATTTGCTGATGGGAAATATTATTGTATTCTTGTTTTGAGTATATACTAGTGAAGTCTCCAAGGCTGCTCATGCAAAGCACTTGATCAACTCCCATGAACAACTTCTACAAAATGCTCTAGATGAAGGAAGCTACACCAAACTTTACAGCTTTAGCCATGTTGTTAATGGCTTTGCAGTCCATACTACCTCATCTCAGGCAAAATCCTTCATTCATTTCTTTTATTCTCAGTCATGTTCTATATATATATTTCTTTGCCAATTTGATTCCTAGTTACTAATTCATTAATTAAGTAATTCAACGAATTGTGCACTAATTTGTGTGTAGTTGATAATGCGTACCACATATCGAATGCACATATACATTACAAAATATATATTTTTAATAAAGTAATATATTTCATAAACTTACTCGTATCACGTACTAGTGACTCACCTATTTTTGTAACTATATGGTTTTTATTATTTCTTGTTTGGCTTTAATGTTTGACAAATTTTCAAATCAGGTTAAGAGAATCAAGAATGCACCCGGAGTGAAGTTGGTAGAGAAAGATAGGAGAGTCAAATTGATGACAACTTACACACCAGACTTCTTAGGGCTACAAGAAGTTTGGGCACAAGAAGGTGGAGATAGAAATGCTGGTGAAGGAATTGTGATTGGTTTTGTTGACTCAGGAATCAACCCTCTTCACCCAAGCTTTGCTTATGATCCAAACAATCCTTATACTTCAAAACCTCCTTATTTTGCTGGGACTTGTGAGAGTGGTCCTCTATTTCCTAAGACTTCTTGCAATGGTAAAATAATTTCTGCCAGGTTTTTCTCAGCTGGGGGCTGAAGCTGCTACCACATTTAATGCATCTATGGACTTCCGCTCGCCTTATGATGCTGTAGGACATGGAAGGTACAGTGAACCTATGATGCTGCTACCATTTTTTTTTTTTTTTCTTTTGAATTTGTGGGTGGCTATTTTTCCATTCAAACTAACGGCAAACATGACACTAAACCCAAAATTATGTGTTTTTATTTTGTGAAGGATCAAAAGTCATCATTTCAAATATAAAGGGTTAAAAAATTATTTTCTAAATATGTGAATTGAGTATTTGTACGATTTTCCCTTTGGCATTTGCAAAAGGGTTGCATTTTCAATTTTGCTAGCTACTATTATTGCTGATCATGTATGAACACGGATTTTTCATTGTTGAATTATTTTCATGAGAAAGAATGTCTTTTCTTTTGCAGTCATGTGGCTTCAACTGCTGCTGGAAACTATGGAGTTCCAGTTGTAGTTGATGGATTCTACTATGGAAGAGCCAGTGGAATGGCGCCACGTGCCCGGGCAATACTGTTCTATATTTCTTTAATAAATTCTTTCTTATAAATATACTCCAGGCTAGATCTCAGTGAAATAGCATTATATGCAGTGATGGGAATGGAGATAGTGAGAATCGAACCCCCATTGTAAAATGAGGAATAAAGATCCTTAACCCTCATGGTCCCAATAATTTTTTGAACTAATTGATGCCATTTTCTCATTCAGATTGGAATCTTTTAAAGCAGGATTACTAGGTTAATGGTCTCTTTTAAATATAGTACTACATTTTGACAATGCATGATTTTATGTGCTCAGGATTGCAGTGTACAAAGCCATTTATCCAAGCATTGGAACTCTAACAGATGTACTAGCAGCAATTGATCAAGTACTTGCCAACTTTATGAACTTCATCGAACGTGAATGACAATATATATATGCATTATATATAGGAAATGGTTAGCTGAATTTCTGATGAAAGTACTATAGGAGGTTTTAACTTGATAGTATTAATGTTGCAGGCAGTTTTGGATAATAAGTGTGGATATCTTAACACTCTCCATAGGACAAGACCAACCACCACAAGATACAATAACATTTTTAGGCATGTTTGAAATTTTTATGTTAGCAGCAAATAAGGCTGGAACTCTTGTCATCCAAGCTGTGGGTAATGGAGGTCCTGGTCCTTACACTGTGGTATCATATAGCCCTTGGACAGTTGGTGTAGCTGCTTCGGATACCGATAGAAGTTACCCTGGCACTCTTATTTTAGGCAATGGTCAAAAAATTGGTGGTGTGGGATTATCAGGTATAGACAATGTAGTTCTCATAGTGATTAAATCATTGTTTTCTAGGTTAACTGAAGTTCCTATTGGAACATTTGAATTCTGTCTACAGATATATGTAATCTACTGAGTAGTTATTATCTGAAATTACAACAGATTTTGCAATTTTGTTATTAGGTCCGAGTTTTGGACAAGGATTGCTTCAATATAAGTTGGTTTTGGCCAAAGATGCAGTAAAAGTAAATGGCAGATTTCCTGTACTAGGACGCCGCAGTATATAGCAGAATGCCAATATCCTGAGGCACTAGATCCTGCTGTGGTGCTAGGAAGTGTGGTGATCTGCACATTCTCAGATGGATTTTACAATGGCACTTCAACACTCTCAGCCATCATAGAGACAGCAAAAGTTCTTGGTTTCATGGGGTTCGTGCTTGTTGCAAACCCAAGATATGGAGACTTTATAGCTGAACCTATTCCATTCTCTGTTCCTGGCATAATGATCCCAAGAACAAGTGATGCACTTGTATGCAAATTTTACATGTAGAGAATTTTTACTTTGAAACTCTACAGTACTATGTTAATCCGGGTGATTTTCATTTGTAGGTTATATCTCAATACTACGAACAACAAACTAGCCGAGACAAGAGAAGATTGGTAATCAGGTATAGTGGAAGAGCAGCAATAGGTGAGGGAAGAAATGCTGCTTACACGGGACGAGCACCTACTGTCAGCAGATTCTCTTCAAGGGGACCTGATTTTATCGAGACCAAGCAAAGAATCCTACTGATGTCCTTAAGCCAGATATTTTGGCTCCAGGGCATCAAATTTGGGCAGCTTGGAGTCCCATGAGTGTTCTAAGTCCCATGCTGGCTGGTATTTCCTTTGTAAACCTTTGCAAACTCTATTAAGTTTCATCGTTTTGATAATTATAGTTTGATGAGTTTCAGGATACAGTTTTGCTCTAATATCGGGTACGAGCATGGCAACACCCCATATTGCAGGCATAGCAGCACTGATCAAACAAAAGAATCCTTCATGGACTCCATCCATGATTGCATCAGCAATGTCAACTACTGCAACACAATATGACAATCAGGGAGATCCTATAATGGCCCATGGCTTCGAAATCAATAGCTTGTATACAGCTGCTCCATTTGGATTTGGTGCTGGCCATGTTAATCCCAGTCAAGCTATTGATCCAGGGCTCGTTTTCTCTACTGGTAATATCATAAGGGACCTAATTAATTCCATTTTTCGATAGGAAAAAAACATCTTGTTTTTCATACCTGCATTCATTTTCATGCACTGTCACGAGGCAGGATACGAAGATTACATCAGTTTCTTGTGCACTCTTCCGAACATAGATCCAGCAACGATTAGAACAGCTACCGGAGGTCCTTGCATTTCCTCGTTTGGAAGCCCGAGTGACCTCAACTTGCCTTCAGTGACAATAACAGCCCTTTCTGGATCAAGAACAGTACACAGGAGAGTGATCAATGTGGCAAGCAAACCGGAGACGTATGTTTGCGCTGTGCTGCCACCAAATGGAGTGATGGTTGATGTACATCCACCTTGGTTTAGAGTGGATCCACAAGGGATACAAGACCTGGAAATAAGACTCACTGTAACTCGAGCACTTGATGACTTCAGTTTTGGTGAAATTGTTTTTACAGGAAGTCTGAATCATATTGTGAGGATCCCATTGTCTGTATTGCCTATTTCATTATCATAAGTTTGAATACAATGAATGTTACAGCTATAGCATCGGTTAAATCCATCACAAGAATTTGGATGTTATAGATCTTATTTATTTTAGTACTCAATGCAATCACTTTTTTAACTTCCATGTCGTGTTTTGAAACACTGGCAAAATTCCACTTATTTAACACGAATAAGCAAGGGGGAAAAAAAAATTAAGAGCAATATTCCATAATTCTCAAATTAGAGTTTGTTTTGAAAAAGTAAGGTAAAAAGGTATAGAGAAATATATCTTTATTATTGGAGCTTGAGACAAATTCAATATCGAAAGTTCAAAGAAAGTTTATAAAAAAGAATGTTTTGTCTATAAAAAAACTGCCAAAATGTTGCAGATGCAAAAGTGCCATTTTACTTCATCTGCCAAAAAGTACATCAGGACTCCACATAGCACATACACTCTCGACACCGAGGATATCTATATACACTTCGACCAGTTGGTCGTGAAAACACCCTTTTGGTTTGTCTCACAGCCTTCCTCACTCTTTGCTCAAACGCCTTCCACTCTTACTGTTGTTCTACACATTAACAAAAATGTCAGCAAGTCTACGTTTGTTTGGCCGAATTGTTGGCATTTTCCCCCCACCGTAATAGATTCTGTAACCAGATATCACAGATGAAAATCGACTCCCATCTGTCATGGCAAACATATCTGCAGCTGTACAAGCAATAAAGTCCAATGCTGCTAACTGCAATAATTTCAGCTTTCAAAATCAAGTAACAAAATATTTCAGTAACTGAATGAAGGGGAAATGAAAGTATTATCATAAATAAACTACCACATCATTTTGTTGCATATGATGAAAATAAAACAGTAGGTGGTAAATGATGTGACTCCCAAACTCGTATTCAGTCTATCACTCCTCAAGCCAGAAGGTTAAACAAGAAATTCCGTCTTCAATGTAATTTGTGCTGATAACTTCTGTCCAACAAAAGCTCATAAAGCATATTATTATCTTTCTGCACACCATATTGATTCTGTTTTTGCTTTAGCGTTTAATGACTGTAAACAACCAAATTTTACAGGACTATATGAGAAAGAGCAGGCGACAATAGCAACAAGTTTCCAGCAATTCTAGGCTGTACCAAAATAAAAGTCTAATGATAATATAAAAGATTACCTGGGATGGAAAATTTGCAAATGGTTCAATTTCAATTGAAGAGAGCAGGTTTTCTTTAGTAACCAAATTAGGAAACAAGGTAGTTAAAGCAGCCAATCTTGACTTCCCTCCATAAATATGTGCTCCTGCCAGATATATGCGCATTTGATGGTTGAAACCAAGGGCTGCAAGCACAAGCACTGTTTCCTCAGGCATCAATGGGCATAATCCTACTGCTCTAACTGCACCACGGGAAGGGAATCTACAAGAAGTTGCATAGAACAAGAATATATTAATGGAAACAATCACTATGACCATATAAAATTCTCAATTATTTCAACAAACGCTAAAGCATAAACTACTATGATTAGACTTGCCTTTTCAGCCTTGCTCAGTGTTTGAACATGAAAAACCAAAAATAATTCAAAAGAGCATCAAGTCCTGGTGGTTGCATGACAGGAAAATATCTAGGATTTTAAAGTTGCGTTTAATATTCCATTCATAATATGTTATATTCTAAGTGCAATTCAGAAGTTTCGTCTATAAGCTGCACTATTAGGATGTCCTTGAAGTGATGCAATTTTGCCTTCTTCTTAATGTAGGCAATTGTAGAAAGGCATTAAAGAGCAGATTGTGCAGTCAATGCGATTAAGTCTCTGCATTCAAGTTCTCGTGGACAGTGACTGCTATTCAGAAAAAATACCCTTCGTCTCCAATTCTATGACTTTTGTAAAAGTGCTATCTTTATCTCTTCCTTGGGTGTAAAGCCTAGGTTTCTCCCTCTCTTTCTTTTCTTCTATGTCTTCCTTTCCTAATCCAATTTCTGCAGCATTCTCAAAATCTTAAATCTAGTTGTGCACACAATTTCAGCTTAAGAACAGTCAAATAAATGTCACACTTGTAAAGTAGCTGATTATATGTTCGCAGTCCTGTAAGCTTAGTTAGAACTATAATTTGAAATGTGCAAACCTCCTTATATAGAAAAAACCTTATGGATCCTGATAACTAGCTCTTTCACTTGCCCAATGATGCCTATTTCACACCAAAAAGATAATATGATACCCATTCAACAAATAGTTATCTGCTTCACAAATTCAAAGAACTTCAACAGTACATCAAATGGCTCAAGAAAAGGAAACAATAGGTTAAGCACTTGAGCTATGAAAATATGCGAATACCACAATAAGTTCATATTCACATAGGGATAAAACATAAGCTATTATAAATGATAAACCATACACTAGACATGTAAGAATAATTAACTATGACATACTTTTGAGTCTTCTTTAGTTCTATCAGGGCAGGGAAGTGTATCTTGTGATAAGCTTCCAATTCTTGCCGTTCTTCTTCACCCCCACCAAATTCACATAAAGAATGTGCCACCATGTCAATTTCAAATCTCAAATGAAAAGCTAAATATCTGGAAGCTTTGGGTGAATGAGGATCTTTGCCCCTTCATTTTCAGTTTTGCCGAGGAACCAAGAAGGTAGTTATCCAATGGCCCCAGTCGAGACATATTTTGACGCATTCATTGAACGAGTAGAGCTCCAGTTTCTTGTATTTTAGGGACAAATCTCAGAGCATGAAAATTACATCTGCATCGAAGTCTCTAGATGAAGTCCTTAAATTAGGAAGCAAGGTAGGAAATAAAACACAAAAAAGAAGAGCAAAAGGTTGGTATTCCTTGGATTCATAGCAAAGATAATCCTGAGCTGGCAATTGTTAAAATGTCAAGAGTCTATTAAGTTTACCTGCACCTTAAATGGTTTAGGGTCAGATGCCAAGCGATTTCCAAATCCAACAAAATGTGCAACTCTATTTCTATGTAGAATGTGAAGTATGTGCTTTTTGTAAAAACCTGGCTTGGCTTCTTTCAGTATATCGGCATCTGACACCTGAGCAACAGACCAGATCTTTAAGCAACAACATGTATATTCATTTGGAATCTGGCCAAATGAATTGTACATGAGAAACAATATCTAGATTTGATGCTGATAGGAATCTAACCACACTGCCAGTAGCATCCAGATCTAATGATTTTAGCTCCTTCGGAAGCTCCTTCACTATCCGAACGTCAAGCTTCAAGTAGTTGATAAAATGATCCTCCTGATAGATATCGCCAAACTGGCTAAGAGATTATAGTTTTCCCCATCAGTCTACCACTTGAAGAACATCTTAGGCATTAAATAGGTCTTTCCCCATGAGTTGTCAGAAAATTATTGGTTTCGAATAGAGTATTACCGAAAGGAGGATAATTCATGTAAATATAACTGTTAAAAGTGCAGTATTCAAGAGACTGCACCAGATATGTTGAGAGTGAAGAAGGAAATTGAAGAAAGCAGCATGAGGACTTTCATTGTCATCTAGTACATAAAAGTGAGCTTAAAAGACAGTATTAGTAGATACATATCAGCAGAATTTACATGTAATCAGTGATAATATTCACCTTGTGTCTCTCCACACACTGCTGTACATAAAGCTTGGAATAACAAGTGTTGCATTAAGCAATCGGGCAACAGCAACAGCATTGCAAATCTGTTTCCAGAAGAATTTTAACAGTTTAGTGATAAAGGATGGTATGAGATCATTGGGCAATATTTTTTGGCATCCAAGGTCTAGAATTATTAGTGAGACAAACTCCTAAACAAGAATTATTTGCACCTTGCATATGTGACAAACATGAACAGAAAGCAGAAAATGCATCATAGACATAACTTACAGCAACTCTCTGCTGGTTTATTCCACCATTTGCACTGACCATTATGTAACCATTATTTCCTTCTGAGAAATATCTGAGCAAATATTAACCCAACTAGTATCTCAAACCCAATCATGAACAGAGGAGATCCACAAGGCATGTCAGTCATATTTGAAAAGGGGAGCGAGGGGTAGTTCATCTCTGTCTCTGTGTGTGTGAGTGAGTGAGTGAGTGAGTGAGTGAGTGAGAGAGAGAGAGCATTAATTGGTTCCAAATCACGCTGATCAGCACAAGGTTTCCAGGACGCAGCACGGACATAGGGTTCCACCCATAAGTCCTTGGGCTCTAGTTTGTTCTGTCCCTACAATGTAGCATTGTCAAATTAAGAAACCATAACAGCAACAAAATCATTTATAACATTTATTTACTATAATGAAAGTGGTAAAGCTAGTTCATTATAGCAACATACCTCAGCTAAGGCATGGGCAGCCTTCGCCAACAGTCTTGCAAAAATAGTTTTCTGTGGCTTCCTTCCTTTACCAAGCTTTACTAGTTCTTCCTACATCCAGATAAAACCCCTATTACTTCTCATGTCACTCAATTGCAGCAAATCTAAAACAGAGAAAGTCAAGACTCAAGACTTCCCTTCTTCCTCTATGTTCTCACAAATTACACAATCTTCTAATAGGAAATTTTAAATATGCTAGAGAAGTTCAAGGAAGTTAATTTAGTTGCCAATATGAGCCCCTTTAAAACAACTTGCTTCTTTCAACCCCTCTATTTGGAGTTGCTACCAATACTTAAACAATGTTGTTTTTTATCCCGACTAGTCTGGAATAGCGTTTTTTCTATTCTAACTTTTTGCTACCGCTGTTGTAAAAATCATTATCCATCCATTAACACTATATATTAAAAGTTCATAATGATAACGAAAACTAATAAAATTAAAAGTTCGGTTATTTGATTATTGATTTTCAATAATCAAATCTGAAAATCGAAAGGCAAACTAGTTTGATTCAATCAATTTATTCCGTTAAACCAAATTATGAACACTCCTAATTATTGAATTGATGGTCAAATCTAACAATAATTGATTTTTAGCTAAAACAATATTTTTTTTCCTCAAATTCTCTGTGTGAACAAATTTTTTTCATGATACCTAAAATATCTAATTATCTTTCAATAAATAGATTTTTATTGAGACATGGTGATGAAACATAAAAAATTGTTGAATCATGTCAATAAAATGTGAGAAAAAAAAGAGAAAAAAATTAAATAAATTTTAGGTAAACAGGAGAAAAAAAAAAAAGAAAAAAGGAAAGCATTTGTAGAAGAATACCTTTTATTCTCATATAAAGTTATAAGGGTATTTTTATCAAAAGGGGCAGTAATAAAAGAATTTGAAAACTAAAGTAATTCTAAATGTTACGAAAGTAAAGTAATATACTATTTCACTTTCTAAAAATTATTATAGTATTTGATTCGAGACTCGCTCTCAATTTTATAGCTAAAAAATGAAATAGTTAAATATGATTATTTAGTTTGGGATATAGTGTAGAAATTGAACATGTGAATTAATCTATCTTTGAACTAAGCGTCTAAACTGTCTATAAAGTTATGAAGCCAAAAATAACATTGGTTTGGTGGAGTTTTCTTAAAGAATTAGAGGAAAATAATATTTGGACATGGAAAGTCTAATACAAAAAGGTGCTTATCACTTTTAATTTTAGTTTTAACAAATCATTCACAAATTTATTCTTTTATAATCGCATTTTTTTCATTAAATTTACCTTTGAAAAAGTCAAAAGAGTGCCTATTATTTTAAAAAAGAAAAGGAAAAGTATAAAAAGATGGAGAGGTACAACTTTTATCACCGTGATTTGGAGTTTGATTTAGTTTTCTTTTAGTTTTCTTTTAGTTTTCAAAACAAATTAACAATTAATAGATTAATTTATGAATCTTATTAATTAGTTCAAAATCTTCTAACGAATCTTAATAGTTCTAGTTAGTGAGAATTGTTTCTAACCACAAGACTTTGGTAATTACCAAATTACTTATAAAATAGGGATATAGCAGATCCCAAGATAAAAAGTTGTGTTGCATAGTGAGCAGTTTGATAAATAGAAGTGAAAGGAAGATGAATCTGGTATAAAATAATATTAGAAAATTTTATAGTTTCGTTAAGTAATTATTTTGTTTGTTTTAAAAATTTATATAATATAAATTTTTAAAACATATAATATTACATTATACAAACTTTTAAAATACAACAAAATAATTATTTCAATAATTAGAATTATAAAATTTTCTTCAAATACTGTAAATTCGACCAAAATTACAAATAGAATAAGATTCTTGTGCCTTTGTGAAGGCCATTATTTTGCATTCAAAATTACATATATGCTCAGCTTCTTTGCAATGCAATCACGTTTGGTCCACCCTGTTCAGATTCAGATCTAAAACATCATCGTCTTAAGGTAGGCTTATTTACATTTGAAGCTCCACATGGGCTCATGCATTTAGCCGTTCCATTTTTCTTTGTTAAACTACAACTAAAAAGTTACTACAAAATAAAAATAAAAAATGGTGATTTTCAATAGGTAAGGTAACCACCGGATGCAGGGATATAATTTTGTGGGGCAAAAATATAGGAAAAGATAATTTGATTTATAAACTTTTCATTATTGATAGTGTTTGGAATTGATTGGATCCCTATTTATAAGAGTATGTAATATTATTTCAGTGATAAGGTTTAGTGTTGTGTTAATCTCTAATTTGGAACGAGAATATAAATTAAATATAAAATTATTTAGAAAAGCAAAAAATTAATATTAGCAATATGTTTTAATAGTCCAACTAATATCACTCACAAAAAAAAGAAACATTGTATAAATAATCTATATATTCCATTAATTTTTTTTTGAATTTTTTAGAGTAGTTTGACATGAAAAAAATTGTGTTTTTGAATTGTAAATATTGACAAGAACAATTTAAATAGAACAGTAACCATTTATTAATAAAATTGACATGTTAAGTCCTTGTCATACATAAATGAAATAAATTAATATTTAAATATGTCATTGTTTTTTAATTAAATAAAAATAAAGAGTAATAAATATTAACTTATGTGAAACTGATCGAGTGCATCTTTAAAAAAATATTTGCGGGTCAAATCATGATAAAAAAATTTTGGAAAGAAAGTAATCTACAAAGCTAAAATTTTTAATTTTTAATAATGCAAAAATATGATGTATTTAGTCTAGAATTACCATATTAAAAAAAATTATTAGATTAGTTAACTTAAATTCAACAATTTGTTAAATACTAATAACATTAACCACTTTTAAATGCCCAGAAACAAACAGAATCGAATATATGACAAAACTAATTATTAATAATAGAATCCAACTTTAATATGATATTCAGTTTAAGAAAATTAGCAAACAACAAACACTTTCTACAACCATCCTTGAAGAATAACTTTAGGAAGTCGTCATAAACTAGATTTGTGTAACACTTGCATTCCTTTGTTAGTTGTGAATTTTCTGCTCAATCAAACTTTCTGAACATTTATTGCGATGGATATGGATAGAAGACACGTATATTAGACATATATATTAGGGTTAATTACAATTTACTCCCTTATACTTTAGTGTCGCTAATATTTTAATCCTTAATGTTATCTTTTGAGTACAAAAATCCCTGAACTAATGGTAAACTGTAACGCCGTCTAAAATTATTGCTAAATAGACAAATATACCCCTCTAGTTAATTATACTTTAACCCCTTAAACTTTAGTTTCACTAACACTTTAGGTAGTCTCTGACGTTATGTTTTGAATACTTAACTCCTATATTATCTCAATTCAGTGTTTTGACCATTCTATTCCTATTCTATTCTATTATTTAACTACTACCACGAATCAAAAAAAAAAAAAAAAACACAATATACTTTGTTTTTTCTTAAAAAATTTCCTTTTATTTTAATTGGCCTAAATAATTTTAATAAAAATAATTCAAAACTTTTGAACTTATGAGTTTATCTTTCCATTTAACGAAATTTCAAGTTAAAGAAGTCATTCTAATCAAGAGACATGAAACTATTATAATTGATTGTCAATTATAAAGATATTTGATTAAAAAATGATGTCGACTAGATTTTATCATATTCTTTAATTTATCTCAGCCAAAAAATCATAAAAATGCTGAATTATACTTCTAACCATCTATACTTATCATTTCTTAGATAAATTAAGTCTAATCCTTATGAAAATTTGATTCATTAAATAAAATAAACAAAAAAATAAAGATTAAAATAAAATAGAATATAAATGGGTAAAACAGTCAAAAATTTAGTGGGCATAATGGAAGGACTAAAATGTTCAAAAGATAACGTTTGGGACTAAAGTGTTAGTGACACTAAAATTTAAGGGGATAAAGTGTAACTAACCTTATATATTACTTAGAGAATCTCGGAGAGGAATACTCAATATCTGACTCTGGGTGATGATTCCAATGGATTGATGGAAGGATGGCTTCAGCAAATGCTTCTTGATGTGTTCCATGTTGACTGTGGTACTTATCCCAGGAATCTGGAAAATGTCTTTGATGTAATTGAATAGATTGGAATACTCGCACAATAACTCCCTGTTGCACTTGAAGTGAACCATATACACCTGTAAAAGTAGACAATTTCATTTAGGTAAGTCAAGCTAATCCGCAAGTGATTATTTCAAAAGCTTTAACTGATTAAAGCTGAGAGGTTAACCAAATATTTAAAGAAATATAAAGCCTAACAATGCTAATCTTCTTTTGTCCAAAGTCAGGTTCCCAACAGCTTCGCAAAGCTATACTTTTACTTTCATTGTCATAGTTTTAAACAAAATGGTAAATGTTTTACACTGTTTGAGTGCCTCAATCTGGAAAAATAAGATCATCAAGGTATGAAAGCCTTCAATATAAGCAAAAAGTTACCTGCTTCTATATAATGCAGTGAAGATTATCTTATTCCTCCAAAATCACTGTCATTCTTGCTGTAAATAGTCAACAAAAAAGTTGAAATGCCCTTGTTAGTACCGTGATTTTACAATTGCACAGATTAACTTAACAATGTTGAAAGCATCAGTAAGCTGAATAGAATTCCGTAGGATGTAATGCTTCCAAAAATGTTGAGCCAGCCGTTTTGTCACCAATTATCAGCCAGCAAGGGCCCTTGGGTTCTTCTCTTCATTCATAGTGGGAAAGTTTCCCCCCTTCTAGAAAGAGCTAAGAGTACAAAAGAACTACTTGAGGACCATATAACAAAACTAAATTGGTCAATTGGAGTGACACTTTTATATAAGATACAGGAAATGACAGGTGCTTTGCATGTGGATTTAGTCTCCTAACAAATGATACTCCTTTTCCATCTCCTCTCTGAAATGCAATCACCAAAAGCATAAGAAAAACATACCAAGGAGCTCTTGGTCCCCACCCCCCGGGGCACAAAAAAAAAAACCCTTATTTTACTTTAGTTTTTCTAGATTCTAGTAATACAATTTAAAAGTTATTAACTGAGGAGATTTTAACACAAACTACTATATTTCGGAGACTATCTGAGGAGGCAGACCACACTTTCTTACCCACACAGAGGACTCAAGGTCAAGAAAGCTCCTCCTCTTAAGTCAATATTTATTCAAACAAAGTACTTGCTTTTTAATGCCATGCATTTCTCTGTGAAGAAATATTCTTGAAGAATATGTAGTTCCAATTTGCAAACACTCCAAGGAAAGCAAAGAACTTATGGAATATCAAAAACTGCCTATTACCTTAACTGCTAAAGGAAGGTCCAAAGCACTTATGGATGTCGATTCTTATGCTTACCGATTTTGAGCCATCCAAAAAAGTGTTCGATATCCAAAACTCAGGTTTGTAGTTCCAATTTGCAAACACTCCAAGGAAAGCAGCATACGGTGTGAAGTGGACAATTGAAGACAGGCAGGAGATAGCAGCAGCTTGCTCCAAAACACCAGTTTTGACTGTTTCACCCTTGGCTGTTCTCAGTCGCCAGAGATGGAATACGTCATCACTATGTAATAGATTCTCCTGCAATAAGTTTGAAAATACTCACTTAAGACACAAGGATTACAGTGAACAGGCAATCTGAAATGCAAAATGGCGAAAATCATTTAATTGAAGGGTGCAGGGCTAATAACAAATTACTGCTGAATACAAAGAGCCAACCTTTTTGCTTTGATATCTTCTCAGAGACATTTGAAACTAGGGCATAATTGTTGCTATCATAACAAGCAGTCATGAATGCTGTAAGAGTTACATGGTCCGCTTTCTGTTGTTTATCCAATAACTTGTCAAAGAACAACAGATGTGCAGCTACGTCCAACTTCTTTTCACTGCAAAGCTTTCTGACCAAGGTACTCACTGTCCGAATCCATAGCTTTTTTTCAAGTTTGTCCAATAGGACCATGGCAACCAAAGATTGATCCTTCTTGCAATATTCATAAGCTATTGTCAACCGAGTAACCTCGCATGGGGAAAGCCCCTTATCTATCATTGTGTCATACAGACTTCTCGCCTCGTCTAATTTGGACTCCTTGCAAAGTCCACTTATCATGGCACCATAAGTAAGATTATCAGGAACACAACCATGTTCTATCATCATCTGAAAACACTTCAGGGCCATGCTAGAATTTTTATCTCTGAAATATCCAGATATCATAGTTGTATAAGTTTGTTTAGTTGGAATTAGGCCAAGCTTAATGACAGCATCACCAAAAAGCTTTTGACTCTCTGCCATTCTGTTTTCTTTACAGAGAGCAGAAATCAAGGTGGTGCATACATGCACATCAGGCATTATACCGGCTTTTATGAACCATCTTACCAAAAAGTGTGAATGCTTGCCTGATATCTGCTTGCTTGCAGCTTTCTGATATGAGAATAGTATACGTAATTAAATCAGCAGAAAATCCAAGTTTAAAGCCAATTTTGAGCAATCTATGAGCCTTACTAACCTTTCCCTTCTTCAGAAGACAATTACTAACTGTATTATATGTACAAATATTAGGACTTAGACCAGCTTTATCCATTGTGTGCATCAATTCATAGGCACGGTCTATATTCCCCATTTTGCAGTACCCATCAATAAGAGTTGAGTACGTATTGACATTAGGAGCTAACTCCTGTTCCTGCATTCTGCTCAATAGCATCTCAGCTCGATTTAACTTTTCCTCTTTGCAATACCCGGCAATCATAACTGTATAAGTATGTACATTGGGTTTGTAGTTACCGCTTCTAACAAGCTTCAAGAAAAGTCGAAATGCTTTATCTGTCCAGCCCTTCTTACAAAGACCATCAATCAATGTAGTATGAGTATTGTACACATTTGGTTTCCAACCCTTACGAACCATTTCCTTCAAAAATTCAAATGCTTGTTTTATACTGCCCCTCTTGCACAACCCATTGATCAAACAAGTAAAGTTGATCACATTAGGTGTAAACCCATTATCCATCAACTTACCGAAAATCCATAGTGCTCTATTTACATAATCCTTTTCACAGAACACATTCATGATCAAAGTACAAGTTGCATTGTCCACAACAAAACCCCTCTGCAACATTGTAACCAACCACCTATCAGCTTCCAGAACTCTACCCTTTCTACAATAACCTACAACCATAGACTCAAAAGTACAAGCATTAGGACACACCCCTCTCTGATACATTTCATCAAACACATTCTCAGCTACCTCAACACTTGCCATCTCAATAGCAACACTCAAGACACAATTCAAAGTATGAACACTGAGAACCAAGCCTTGATTTTGCATCTCAAAAACAATGTCCACAGCCTCCTTCAGCATCCCAATCTCACCAAAATTATCTTGACCATACAATTCATCACTTCATAGGCTCGTTCAAAGTTTCCATTTTTCATCAAACACATAGCTAAAACTATGTAAAACCTCATAAAATGTCTGAATTTCAAGAACCCAATAGCCCAGTAAAAAAAACTAAGTGCCACTATAGAGCCTGCTTCATTAGCCAAAGATGCAGCAATAGTTATGGCCTCTTCTGGGGTGAAAGACTCGGGATTTAAAGGCATGTTAAGCTTGCAAAATGACGGGTTGAAATGGGGTTTTTGCTGTTGTTGATGATATGACACCACAGAGCTGACTGTTTTGACAACTGAATGGGAGTGTGAAATGGGATCTGTGACCGATTGGCATAAGGGTCTCAAATTGAGGAGAGAATAGAGGGGTTGGGCAAGGAAAGTACGATATCTCCACCACCGGCGAGACATCACCACCGCTGCCATTGCCACTGGACCAGCAAATAACAGCAAATATTTAGTACACCTTTAACTAATTTGATTAGTTGAAGAGATAATACATCAGTGGCTCTTTCTATTGTGCAAGGATTAGTCCATTTGTTGTAGCTTATGCGGGCAACTTTGGTTAAATTTTTAATTCATTTTTTAATGTATTGTATCCATGAAAATATTATTTCTTTCGACTGCAGAGCATAGATTTTTGTAATTATTTATTTTGTATTGATTGTAATACTAATATAATTGGGATATAGAATTCCATATTCAACATGATTCATCGTCAACGTAGTTTAGACTTGGCTGGTGTGATCTGCACAAGGATAGGTGCACAGGGATAGGAACAATAATACATCCATTCCATTGGATTTTTTCTTATGAAATCTTAGTTCAATATTAGTTTCTTTTGAATGGGGATGACAAGTTGCTTTATCTGACCAAATGAACTTATCCAAAATAAATAAATAAATAACAGCAAAATCCAGAAGAAAACCCAATAAATGAGGAATGGAGCTAATGTCGATTTCTAGCTTCAGCATTTTAAACTCATTTTGTGCATGTTAAAAGTCCTCTTATAGATATAAACCAAATGGAATAATACTAAAATGGTAAAAATTGATATTAAGGTTTCATAATATTTTAATATAATTAATCTACTTTGTCATGTTATTATATGTCACGATCAAAATTGTTTTATTCTAAGGAAGTAAAATTTTCTTTTTCAATACATATATACATACACACATAAGAAAAAATTTTCTTTTTCAATACATATATAATTTTTCTTGTAGTAAATAGCCATTTTTAAAAATTCAATCAAACAAACCATGTTGAAATGAAAAAAAATCTAAAGTTTTCTCTCAATTAAATTTTCTTTTGAATTTCACAATAACAAAATTTCCAAATACTTAATCTAGTGCACCACATCATTTGTCAAATGGAAAATATAAATGAAAAAAAAAGTCTGAAATGATTAAAAGTTAATATTGATTCATCTCATAAGAAAAAGGATTTACTTATAATTTTTATTGATTTTGAAAAGACATACGATAAATTTCCTAGAGAAGTTATGTGGAGAGAGGTTTTAGAAAAAAGAGGAGTTAGAATAACATATATAGAATCAATAAAGGAGATGTATAGGGATATGGTTATAAGTGTGAGAACATCAGGAGGGTTGACACGGGAGTTCCCTATAAATATAGGTTTATGCCAAGATTTGACTCTAAATCCTTATCTATTTGCATTGGTCATAAATGAACTTACAAAGCATATACAGGAAGAAATACCATGGTAAAACATTATTTAGTAGATGAAAAAAAGATGGAATTAGTGCTAAACTCGAGATTTTGAGAGAGACATTTGAGATAAATGGGTTTAGAATCAAATTAAAAACAGAATATATAGAATTTAAATTTCACAAGGGTATACATAGGAATGAAATAGGAGTTCGTATCGGAAATCAAGAGATACCCATAAGTGAAAATTTTAAATATTTAGAATCAGTTCTTCAGAGTGATGGTGGTATAGATCGAGACATTACACATCGGATATAAGTAGGTTGGACTAAATAGAAAATGGGATCATTTAAAAAAATTATACGACCGCAAAATTCCTTTAAGATTTAAGGGTAAATTTTATAGAACGACAATTAGACCAGCGATGCTTTATCGGTCTGAGTGTTAGACACTAAATTATAAACATGAGCAAAAGATGACAGTAGCAGAAATGCGAATGTTAAGATGAATATGTGGGTACACTAGGATAGATAAGATACGCAATGAGCATATTCGTGTCTCTTATTGGAGTAGCATCTATTGATGAGAAGATGAAAGAAACACGCTTAAGGTGGTTAAGGCATGTGTTAAGACGACCACTAGGAGCCCTGTCGAGCAAATAGATTTTAGAGAGAATAGTCAACATAAAAGGGATAGGAGAAAGCCGAAAAAGACTTGGTGGGTAACTTGTAAGAAAGATATAGCCTATCTAGGAATTGAGGATGATATGGTCTATGATAGAATGCAATGGCATAGCAAAACTCATGTAACCGACCCTATTTAGTGGGATTAAAATTTGATTTGTTTGTTTGTTTGATTAAAAGTTGATATTGTCTACAAGTATATGTTTTAAATCTCATTTTGATTTTATTTAAGATGTTACTAGTGAAACTATTGTTTTAAAGTAAATATTTGTAGCTTTATTGATGTATTAAGAAATATTCACAATGCAGAACTTCACCAAAAACAGTACAGCTCAAGAATTAATCTCCAAAAGAATCTATACAATACTAAATAACCACTAACCAGGAACCTTGGAAGTGAAGATTTGGTGACTAAAGTTCCATTCCAAGCACAGTTCTTGCAATGCCTCTCTATCCACTTACACATCCCAAATTGTCTTCACTATCTATTTAACAACAACCATACTTTTTTTTTTGGGCACAAAACAGTCTTTAGTTTCTTCTAACAACCATGCTTTGTTGTTAACCTCCTTTAGCACGTGACAAGAGGCTAAGAATATATATTTGGAATTCAAACAAGGTGATTCCACCTAACCTTCACACCTTGTGTGTGGACATAACATCTTTATTAAGGTATGAACATACTTTATTGACTTCCTACTTACCTCCAAGATTTAAGTAATCCATATTAAGTTACGAATAGTAGTAATATTACAAATATTGTGATTTTCAAAATCACATATACTACCTATAAGTCTTATGAGTGAGGTTTTATTTGAACAAATGATTGTCTAAAAATTAGGGAGTGCCCAAGTGAGGTCAACCTAAAATTTAAGAGTGAAATAAATTTTAGAAAAGTTCTACGGTCCCTTTTTAGGGAACCATTTCCTTATACTTTAAATGCTTGTACAGTATAACACCATGTAGTTTAAAAGCTTATACTGTACAATCCTTTAAAGCTAAGGGAATGATTCTCCAAAAAGGACTGTAAAATTTCCCTAAATTTTAAAATGAGTCTTATTGAAAGATTACATATGGTAATCCTTCTATTTTCCATTAAGCTAATTCATGACCATATAATTAGGAGTTTGTAGTTAGATCAAATGACTCTCATTAATTCTGAGCAAGCAACAGGGGGTATTCTGTTGCTTGATGTGAAGAAAAAACTTCCTGTATCATTGGCAGGTATTTAGGAGCAATTTCATGCGTGCAAGTATTTAGGAAAAACCCTTAACGAACTTGCTTACAAGTGGTGGATGCTAACATTGTGCACCATGTTGTATGCAGGCAGAAAAATAAACAGAACAATGAACAATGCCTAAACGGAAATTTTTATTTTGGTCAGGAGTAATTATTGGATGTGCTTAATAGTTGTTTCTCAATCAATAAAAGAATGCAGACTTTCCACTCCAAATAGAGGCTCTCATTGGTTAAGAAGTAACTACTGGACATGCCCAGTAATTGCTTTTGACTGAGATAAATTTTTCTACCTAATCACAATCCACATTCGTGTTGTGAATGTTACTATATTATCCTTGTCTTCTATCTCTCCCTTCACAACAAAAAAAGGTATTCTAATCGTTATGAATTCTGTGACATTATCATCAATGCTAACAGAAACTCAAATTTTATTTATTTTTCACCTTATATGCCTTAGGAACTAATTTTGACCGATTTTAATACTCGTTTTACAGTTAGAACATAAAATATGAGCAAAATTTGGGCCGTATTAGTCTAACACTCCCAACCTCCTTTCACTAGCATCATTGCAATGGGAAATACTTGGGTAGACTTGATCTACAGTCTCACTTGTAGACGCTATGGTGTAGATTAAATGTTATAGAATTTATGACATCAGCTGATGTAAATAAAATTTTATAAGATTTAATCTTGACCGCAAGAGTTACAGGTAAGGCTAAAAACCGAGTTTATGGTAGTATTTTCGCATTGCAATAACCTTCCAAGTTCCATGAAAGAGTTCAAATAGAGGCTCCATGAAATGATTTGTTGTTGAAACACATAGGTTCCGTAATTGGCATTATGTTGCTGATCTGACCTTGATTTTACCAAGTCCTAATTAACATTAATTTTAGACCAAGTCCACCATTGCAAGGATAAAATGGTAATAGAATATACTCACAATAACTAAATATTCTCTGCAAAGATTATGGGAGAATCCGCCACCTAATTAGACACTCGGTCCATTTTCTTCTTTTTCGTTTCTTTCTTTTTATTTTTCCTGCTTTCGTACCTAACAACTTGTCTAACTACCATCCCACTCCAAAATAAACAAATAAATAAATAAATAACGTTGGTTTTAACACTCTAACCCAATCAAATGCATCAAAGTTAAATTTATTTGATTATTTTAATTTTTTAATAAATTTATAAATGTATCAAAATTATGAAATCAAAAGAGTTTTAGGCAAATTAGGTTCGACTAGTACATTACAAGTTTTAAAGTACAAATATAGCATCTTGTGACATAAAAATTTGAGTTAGAGTTAGGTCGTATGCATTATCATCCAAAACAAAGGTTGAGCATCGCACTTAGTATCCATGTGGCATTTTCAAAGGCAGGGTTTGGTTTTCTGAAGTAGGTTCCGACGGTCAAGTCATTACTTAACTAGAGAACAAAATTTAATAAGAACTCAAAATCCTATAGAAAATTAACAAAATGATTAATTGAACTTGACTTGCCATTTTGATATTTATACCCGAAACAGATAAGTCGAATTGATATGCAAGTAAACATTTATTACTTGACCCATTTAAACCTATTTAAATCGCGGGAATAAAATTACTAAATGCCCTTAATAAACTCTGGCTCAAAGCCACATATACATCCATTATTGGACATATTATTTTATATCACTTGCATCTTAATGAAACTATAAATTTTTCATTTTATATTTCCTAAATAAAATTAGAATTTTAAAAATTTTTAAATCAAATTTAAAAAAAAAAAAAAAAGTTAATAAACTTGTACAATTACAAGCTTGAATTGATTAATGATTGCTAACGTATCTCAACAAAATTATTAATGTATCACTAAATCAGCCATTAACAAAATATTTAAGCTGGTTGGGCTTAGCAACCAAAAGATATTTTAGTCAGAAAGTCTTACCACAGAGCACTCTGAATCTAATTAGATGGCTCTACTGCTTCTAGCAATACAGCATAGTCAGAGTCTGCCAATGCTAAGTAGTAGTAGACTATAGTTTTCTGTTTTGCTGACTTTCTCATTCAGTAAAGGCCTTCTCCAAAGTAGGCAAAGTTAAAGATGGGATCAGTAGCCAAATAGGGTTTGCAACAGTATCTTCTTCAGCTTCAGAAGAACCCTTTAAGAACAAAGGTCCAATCTCTGACACATTGGCTATATCTTATTTATTTGATTTGATTTTTTTGCAATTTCTTGAAATTTGGTGTCTGAAATATTATTGTATTCTTGTTTTGAGTATATACTAGTGAAGTCTCCAAGGCTGCATATGCAAAGCACTTGATCAACTCCCATGACCAACTTTTACAAAATGCTCTAGATGAAGGAAGTTACACCAAACTTTACAGCTTTAGCCATATTGTTAATGGTTTTGCAGTCCACACTACCCCATCTCAGGCAAAACCCTTCATTCATTTCTTTTATTTTCAGTCATGTTCTATATGTATATTTTTTTGGCCAATTTGATTCCTAGTTACTAATTCATTAATTAGGTAATTCTACAAATTGTGCACTAATTTGTGTGTATTGATAGTGCATACCACGTATTGAATGCACATATACATTGCAAAATATATTTTTAATAAAGTAATGTATTTCATACTTCTAGTCATACCACGTACTAGTGACTGACGCATATTTGGCAACTATATGGTTTTTATTATTTCTTGTTTGGCTCTAAATGTTTGACAAATTTTAAAATCAGGTTAAGAGAATCAAGAATGCACCTGGAGTGAAGATAGTGGAGAAAGATAGGAGAGTCAAATTGATGACAACTTACACACCAGACTTCTTAGGGTTACGAGAAGTTTGGGCACAAGAAGGTGGTCAGAAGTCTGGGCACAAGAAGGTGGTGACAGAAATGCTGGTGAAGGAATTGTGATTGGTTTTGTTGACTCAGGAATCAACCCTCTCCACCCAAGCTTTGCTTATGATCCAAACAATCCTTATACTTCCAAAACCTTCGCATTTTGCTGGGGCTTGTGAGAGTGGTCCTCTATTTCCTAAGACTTCTTGCAATGGAAAAATAATTTCTGCCAGGTTTTTCTCGGCCGGGAGCTGAAGCTGCTACTACATTTAATGCATCTATGGACTTCCCCTCACCTTATGATGCTGTAGGACATGGAATGTATAGTGAACTTATGATGCTGCTACAATTTTTTTTTTCTTTTGAATATGTGGGTGGCTCATATTTTTCCATTCGAACTAACAGCAAATATGATAGTACGACCAAAATTATGCGTTTTTATTTTGTGAAGGATCAAAAGTCATAATTTTAAATATAAAAGGTTAAAAAATTATTTTCTAAATATGTGAATGACTATTTGTATGATTTTCCCTTTTACATTTGCAAAAGGGTTACATTTTCAATTTTGCTAGCTACAATTATTGCTGATCATGCATGAACATGGATTTTTCATTGTTGAATTATTTTCATGAGAAAGAATGTCTTTTCTTCTGGCAGTCATGTGGCTTCAACTGCTGCTGGAAACTATGGAGTTCCAATTGCAGTTGATGGATTCTACTATGGAAGAGCCAGTGGAATGGTACCACGTGCCCAGTACTGTTCTACATATTTCTTTAATAAATTCTTCCTTTCAAATATATCCCTCCGTCTCAGTGGAAAATAGCATTACATGCAGTGATGGGAGTGGAGATGGTGAGAATCGAACCCCAATGTAAAATGAAGAATAAAGACCCTTAACCCTCATCGTCCCAATAATTTTTTGAACTAATTGATGCCATTTTCTCATTCAGATTGGAATCTTTTAAAGCAGGATTACTAGGTTCATGGTCTCTTTTAAAAATAGTACTACATTTTGACTATACATGATTTTATGTGCTCAGGATTGCAGTGTACAAAGCCATTTATCCAAGCATTGGAACTCCAACAGATGTACTAGCAGCAATTGATCAAGTACTTGCCAACTTTTTGAACTTCATCAAGCGTGAATGACAATATATCCATATGCATTATATATAGGAAATGGTTAGCTGAATTTCTGATGAAAGTACTATAGGAGGTTTTAACTTGATAGTACTAATGTTGCAGGCAGTTTTGGATAATGTGGATATCCTAACACTCTCCATAGGACAAGACCAACCACCACAAGATACAATAACATTTTTAGGCATGTTTGAAATTTTTATGTTAGCAGCAAATAAGGCTGGAACTCTTGTCATCCAAGCTGTGGGTAATGGAGGTCCTGGTCCTTACACTGGTATCATATAGCCATTGGACAGTTGGTGTAGCTGCTTCGGATACCGATAGAAGTTACCCTGGCACTCTTATTTTAGGCAATGGTCAAGAAATTGGTAGTGTGGGATTATCAGGTATAGACAATGTAGTTCTCATAGTAATTAAATCATTGTTTTCTAGGTTAACTGAAGTTCCTATTGGAACATTTGAATTCTCTCTACAGATATATGTAATCTACTGAGTAGTTATTATCTGAAATTATAACAGCTATTTTGCAATTTTGTTATTAGGTCCAAGTTTTGGACAAGGATTGCTTCAATATAAGTTGGTTTTGGCCAAAGATGCAGTAAAAGTAAATGGCAAGAATACCAATATCCTGAGGCACTAGATCCTGCTGTGGTGCTAGGAAGTGTGGTGATCTGCACATTCTCAGATGGATTTTACAATGGCACTTCAACACTCTCAGCCATCATAGAGATAGCGAAAGTTCCTGGTTTCGTGGGGTTCGTGCTTGTTGCAAACCCAAGATATGGATTTTACACGAACAAACGTTGTAACCTAGGCTTAAGTGGAAAATGCCACAAAACCTTACGTGAGACTTTCCTTTTTTCACCAGTGGGATCATTTTCTGATGTAACCCATCTATGTTCCTTGCATATTTCACAACTAGTTTTTCCTGCATCTACCCCCCAATACAAAGTACAGTCATTAGGACAAGCATAATACTTTTCGTAACCAAGTCCTAATTCTTTCATCAATTTCTCTGAGAAACATACACACTAATAAGATGTAGGCAAATTAATCATGGCTTCGGGAAATGCTTCTCTCAACAAATCAAGATTATCAAAAGTTTTATTGCTCAATTTGCCTAGGCATTTGATATGAAGCAAACGAATAATGAAAGAAAGTTTGGAAAAGCTTTTTCACCCTGGGCAGAGCTCTTGTTGAGAATCATCAATTAATTTGCAAAATTTTTCAACTTCTGCATTAGGTCGATCCCCATCAAATTCTGTTGTACCACCCAAAGTAGAATCATGTTGAGGAACACCTAATGCATGATGAACTGATAATGCATGTTATCAGGAACACCAGATACATAATGTGAAACATCATTAGAACTAGATGGCGATTGAGCTAAATATAAAAATTCTCCATGAGCTACCCATTGTGTGTATCCCTTAAGAAATCCAGAGACTTTCAAATGAGTTTTGGCTTCTTTTCTAGACACAGCTACTCCACACTTGCACTCTGAACATGGACATGCAATCATTCCATTTATTTACACTTGAATGCTTAAATGCATAATCTAAAAATTCTTTTAAACCCTTTCCAAATTCATCGCTTTGCCTATCTTTTTGCATCCAACTCTTATCCATATGTTATTATGAGTATTAGATATTTATTGAGCAAACTATATCAGGAAGCAGAATAAATCAATATGTACCTGACAAAATAAATTATAACATACAAGCAAATAGTAAGGAAGATGTATTCACAAAACATTTATATATAAATCATTATTTTGACAAAAGGACCTTGTGCATTTCTTAGACAAGGCTTATAAAACAATCAAAAAAAGAAATTAAATAAGCCAAAAACCAGTTTCCATAAAAGAAAAAGAAATTCAATAGCAACTAATTACTCATATAACCACAAATATCCTGCGAACAATTTTAGTCCTAAGATCTAGCTTTAAACAAATGTATTCGATTATATAAGTAAATCTATAGGCTAACAAAAAAAATAGTATAAGAATATAGTAAAAGGTAATTTCACTAAGAAAGGGAAAAATAATCCTAGGTTCGAGAATAATATATCTTGAGCTTTGAAGAATCCTTCAAATTAGATTTGTAGTCAAATTAACCATGATACAAAAAACAACATTGAATCTCTCTAAGAGTATTAATATGCATTCCAAATTCCAAATCACTACAAAACAAAATCCCCATTTGTTTACTAATTACTCCCTCAACTTTTATTAACTTCTTCCGCCGCATAATACATGCCTCGATTTCTCTACTCTCCCCCCTTTCCCCTCCTCAAATATAAAAATAAAAACTCATATAATAAATATACATGAATAAATTATAGTCCGCTTAGATATATTAAAGGACCACTTTGAGAACACAAAATTGAAAATTTGATATAGTCGGATAAAATTGTGTTTAAGAAATGAGCTAAATATTGAAAATTCGTGTCTAAAATGAAGATGATTGATTCTTCTAATCTTTTAAGATATGATTATTCAGCCACAACTTTTTTTAAAAAAAAAAAATTTAAACTCATTTTTTAGAAACGACATTTTTCAAGCTAAGCCTCATTGTAGATGATAAGTACTTAGTTCCGATTTTTCACTTCATTGACGGTGGTTTAATAAATAAAGGTACTAATTCTATTTTACACCCCTCAACTTATACTAATAATCACTTTGCATCCCGAATTTTAATTTTTGACACTTTGCACCCTAAGTCTCAAAGTAGTTCCAATTTAGCCCTTTTTGACCCTGTCAAAAAAGTTAATAGAATATTTGTTTTTGCATGCAAAAATATTAGTGTACATCCTGCTGAATTTGTCATACATATGAAAATTTCCATTAATTTTTTAGGCGGTGTTAAAAAAAATATGTGAAGTGGGACGAACTTGAGAGTTTGAGGTGTAAAGTGCTCAAAACTATAGTTTGACGTGTAAAGTGAGAATTAGATATAATTAAGGGATATAAAATAAAATTAGTCCTAAATAAAGTGGAGATTGTAGGAAGCAGCAGCCAACAAAGTCCAAACAACTACCATAAATATATACTACATGTGTATACAGTAAAGTTATTATGATGACATACCCAAAATACCCCTGAAATAATCCTGTAACTTTGTTCTTATTCAGCGATAATGTTTTTTTGACTGCATGCACTTTTTACGTAAACAGGAGAACTAGTTCACTGGAAGACTCCTAATATATAAACAAATAAATCCTACCATCAACTTTTGGAGCTACACCAAAACCCAACTATTTCATGGTCAATTGGGCTATTTCATTTTTTTTCCTTTATTTTTAATTAAAAATAAAAAAAAAATTAATATTGTATATGGAATCAAACTACTGTCTCGTGTTATAGTACAAATGAGAAATCTTCTCAACGTAATAGTAAGATTCTCTACTGGTCATGGAAGAATCAAATCTTGCAAACAAAATTGGAAAAAATCAAAACTTTCTTTTATATATTACTAACAACTATTCACTCTAGAAATACATATAGTATTATAAATATTTTTAAGTTTTAAAGCCAGCTCACAAATAAGTTAAGCTGGAGCATGGTAACAACTTTGGACGTTGCTAGCTTGCTTGTTCACAATTCACAAAGCATGACATTTTGGATTCGATGTTTTCCCGTTAAAACAAACTTTTTTTTTTTTGGGTTTCTATTTACTATTCTCACTTTGTTTTTGATGTACGTAATTCAATGATTAAAAATCAAATGAATTCATTGTATATGATAAGAACTAAAGTAGAGAGAGCTAGAAAGAAAAAGTTGAGAGAAAATTAATTCGTATTAATAACGGTTGAATGATCGAGTAGAATAGAGATATGAACCCTTTTATATAAATTTTGACTATGGGACTAAAGCTCTATGTTCCACTATTATCAATTAGGCCTAGGTATTATTTTAAAGAAACCATCTATGCTGGTCAACCATTACTAATGACCAAAGACAGTGTATTCATCACACTCCACTTTGCTGTAATTAGTGTAATACTAATTCATGTGTAATTAATTATATAGTATTACCAACGGCAGCTATCAAAATGATTATTTATTCTTCTTAATACATGCATGCATCTTGCTTTCCAATTTATGGAACAACCAAAATGGTTCTTTTAGTAGCCAAAAATAACATACTTAAGCACAAAGAAAGGACCAAAAAATCAAAGCTAATGGCCTACAATGCAAAAAACTAAACCAACAAGGCTTTTACTCGCAAAGAATGAAACGAAAAACAATATGGGAAGTTGATCAGATAACCGAAACAAATCAAATCAAGAGTCTGGTGGACGACGGAATTTCAGGAGGATATAATTTTATTAATACAGAAAATTCTTGAGCTTTTGGAAAGCGAATTTGATCTGCAACTTTGAACAAAATATCTTTTGTTCTTGATGTATTTGATTTCTTCTTATTTATTCCTCCAAGAGTCATGGAGGATGGTTTGGGATGTCCTTTGTAAAGCTTACTGTTTCATCATCATCATTTAATAAAAATTCTGAACTTACCAAAAAAAAAAAAAAAATTTCATCTTTCTAGCCCATAATGCTTCTCCTGTGCAGAATATGTGAATGTTCCACAAAGGATCTTTAGCAAATTCCAGCACTAAAAAGTTCCCGGCTACAAATCTAAAAAAAAATTGAAAAAAATCTCAACTTTTATATCCATCAAGATCCCCCGTTTCCTTTCATCCCCAAAGCCCAAAAAGCATTTTTTTTTTTCAAGCACCAAAATACACACGGTTTTCTCATTTTTATTAACAATATAAGAGTTGAACAACAATTATATTCAAGGTTTAGAAACTGTAATCAAAAACTTTCTCCGATTTCACTCATTAAGATTTCATACCAAAATTTAAACCCTTAAATTTCCCGTAAAATTGTATAAGCGTACCTCCAATATTGAGATGCCAAACCAGTGGATTGCTAGAAAAATTCCTTATCAACAAAAAAGCAGCCTGGAGCAAGAGTCAAAGGATTAATCTGAGGTTTCAAAAAAAAATTTATAAGACAAAATATTAAAAAGGTGATTAGGGAGAAGATAAGGGAGAATTACGCAAATCTTCTGAAAATTAGGGGGAGATAGACTGACTCTTAATAGAATTTGGAATTTGGGGAAGGGGAAATTTGGGGAGGTATCTAGAAGGGCTTCTGACAATTCCTAGAAAAGAGAAAAATAAGAGGGGGTAGGAGAAATGGCGGAAGAAAAGATGGGAAATTGGGAGAAAAAGAAAAGAGGGGAAAGAATCTATAAGCATACGAGTTATTTTACACCAAAATTTTGCTCTGATATTTTTAGCGGGTTAAGTTTAGCGCCATTTTTTTTTAGGTTGTCGTTTAAATTATTCAATTACAAACTTGAATTGATTAATGATTGATAACGTATCTCAACAAAAAATTATTAACGTATCACCATTAACAATTGCATTTATTTAAGCTGGTTGGGCTTAGCAACCAAAAGATATTTTAGTCAGAAAGTCTTACCACAGAGCACTCTGAATCTAATTAGATGGCTCTACTGTAGCAATACAGCATAGTCAGAGTCTGCTAATGCTAAGTAGTAGCAGACTACAGTTTTCTATATGTTTTGCTCACTTTCTCATTCAGTAAAGGCCTTCTCCAGAGTGGCCAAAGTGAAAGATGGGATCAGTAGCCAAAAATGGTTTGCAACAGTATCTTCTTCAGCTTCAGAAGAACCCTTTAAGAACAAAGGTCCAATCTTTCACATCCCCTACTTATTTATTTGATTTGATTTTTTTGCAATTTCTTGAAATTTGGTGTCTGAAATATTATTGTATTCTTGAAATTTGAGTATATACTAGTGAAGTCTCCAAGGCTGCGTATGCAAAGCACTTGATCAACTCCCATGACCAACTTCTACAAAATGCTCTAGATGAAGGAAGTTACACCAAACTTTACAGCTTTAGCCATATTGTTAATGGCTTTGCAGTCCACATTACCCCATCTCAGGCAAAACCCTTCATTCATTTCTTTTATTTTCAGTCATATTCTATATGTATATTTTTTGCCAATTTGATTCCTAGTTACTAATTCATTAATTAGGTAATTCTACAAATTGTGCACTATACACTTAGACTATTGGTGCGTATTGATAGTGCATACATCGAATGCACATATACGTTACAAAATATATATTTTTAATAAAATAATGTATTTCATACTCCTACTCATACCACGTAATAGTGACTGACGCATATTCGGCAACTATATGGTTTTTATTATTTCTTGTTTGGCTCTAAATGTTTGACAAATTTTAAAATCAGGTTAAGAGAATCAAGAATGCACCTGGAGTGAAGATGGTGGAGAAAGATAGGAGAGTCAAATTGATGACAACTTACACACCAGACTTCTTAGGGTTACGAGAAGTTTGGGCACAAGAAGGTGGTGACAGAAATGCTGGTGAAGGAATTGTGATTGGTTTTGTTGACTCAGGAATCAACCCTCTTCACCCAAGCTTTGCTTATGATCCAAACAATCCTTATACTTCAAAACCTCCTCATTTTGCTGGGGCTTGTGAGAGCGGTCCTCTATTTCCTAAGACTTTTTGCAATGGTAAAATAATTTCTGCCAGGTTTTTCCTGCCGTTGTCAGAAGGGGCTGAAGTTGCTATACATTTAATGCATCTATGGACTTCCGCTCACCTTATGATGCTGTAGGACATGGAAGGTATAGTGAACTTATGCTGCTGCTACCTGTTTTTCTCTTGAATATGTGGGTGGCTTGTATTTTTCCATTCAAACTAGCAGCAAATATGATAGTAGGACCAAAATTATGCTTTTTTATTTTGTGAAGGATCAAAAGTCATAATTTTAAATATTTAAGGTTAAAAAATTATTTTCTAAATATGTGAATGACTATTTGTACGATTTTCCCTTTTACGTTTGCAAAAGGGTTACATTTTCAATTTTGCTAGCTACAATTATTGCTGATCATGTATGAACACGGATTTTTCATTGTTGAATTATTTTCATGAGAAAGAATGTCTTTTCTTTTGCAGTCATGTGGCTTCAACTGCTGCTGGAAACTATGGAGTTCCAGTTGTAGTTGATGGATTCTACTATGGAAGAGACAGTGGAATGGCACCACGTGCTCGGTACTGTTCTACATATTTCTTTAATACACATTCCTTTTAAATGTACTCCCTCCGTCTCAGTGGAAAAAGCATTACATGCAGTGATGGGAGTGGAGATCTTGAGAATCTTATATTCTTCAGTTAAAATGAAGAATATCTTATACCCATAACCCTCGTCGTCCCAATAAGATTTTGAACTAATTGATGCCATTTTCTCATTCAGATTGGAATCTTTTAAAGCATGGTTACTAGGTTCATGGTCTCTTTTAAAAATAGTACTACATTTTGACTATACATGATTTTATGTGCTCAGGATTGCAGTGTACAAAGCCATTTATCCAAGCATTGGAACTCCAACAGATGTACTAGCAGCAATTGATCAAGTACTTACCAACTTTATGAACTTCATCAAGCGTGAATGACAATATATATGCATTATATATAGGAAATGGTTAGCTGAATTTCTGATGAAAGTACTATAGGAGGTTTTAACTTGATAGTACTAATGTTGCAGGCAGTTTTGTTGATAATGTGGATATCCTAACACTCTCCATAGGACAAGACCAACCACCACAAGATACAATAACATTTTTAGGCATGTTTGAAATTTTTATGTTAGCAGCAAATAAGGCTGGAACTCTTGTCATCCAAGCTGTGGGTAATGGAGGTCCTGGTCCTTACACTGTGGTATCATATAGCCCTTGGTCAGTTGGTGTAGCTGCTTCGGATACCGATAGAAGTTACCCTGGAACTCTTATTTTAGGCAATGGTCAAAAAATTGGTGGTGTGGGAATATCACGTATAGACAATGTAGTTCTCATAGTGATTGAATCATTGTTTTCTAGGTTAACTGAAGTTCCTCTTGGAACATTTGAATTCTGTCTACTGATATATGTAATCTACTGTGTAGTTATTATCTGAAATTATAACAGATTTTGCAATTTTGTTATTAGGTCCGAGTTTTGGACAAGGATTGCTTCAATATAAGTTGGTTTTGGCCAAAGATGCAGTAAAAGTAAATGGCAGATTTCCTGGGACGCCGCAGTACATAGAAGAATGCCAATATCCTGAGGCACTAGATCCTGATGTGGTGCTAGGAAGTGTAGTGATCTGCACATTCTCAGATGGATTTTACAATGGCACTTCAACACTCTCAGCCATCACAGAAACAGCAAAAGTTCTCGGTTTCGTGGGGTTTGTACTTGTTGCAAACCCAAGATATGGAGACTTTATAGCTGTACCTATTCCATTCTCTGTTCCTGGCATAATGATCCCCAGAACAAGTGATGCACTTGTATGCAAATTTACATACAGAGAATTTTTACTTTGAAACTCTATATTACTATGTTAATCCGCGTGACTTTCATTTGTAGGTTATATCTCAATACTACGAACAACAAACTAGCTGAGACAAGAGAGGAATGGTAATCTGGTATAGTGGAAGAGCAGCAATAGGTGAGGGAAGAAATGCTGCTTACACGGGACGAGCACCTACTGTCAGCAGATTCTCTTCAAGGAGACCTGATATCTTATTTATAGACCAAGCAAAGAATCCTACTGATGTCCTTAAGCCAGATATTTTGGCTCCAGGGCATCAAATTTGGGCAGCTTGGAGTCCCATGAGTGTTCTAAGTCCCATGCTGGCTGGTATTTCCTTTGTAAACCTTGGCAAACTCTATTAAGTTTCATCGTTTTGATAATTGTAGTTTGATGAGTTTCAGGATATAGTTTTGCTCTAATATTGGGTACGAGCATGGCAACACCTCATATTGCAGGCATTGCAGCACTGATCAAACAAAAGAATCCTTCATGGACTCCATCCATGATTGCATCAGCAATGTCAACTACTGCAACACAATATGACAATCAGGGAGATCTTATAACGGCACATGGCTTCGAAATCAATAGCTTGCATACTGCTGCTCCATTTGGATTTGGTGCTGGCCATGTTAATCCTAGTCAAGCTATAGATCCAGGGCTGGTTTTCTCTACTGGTAATATTATAAGGGACATAATTAATTCCATTTTTTTTGCTCGATGTGCAGAGGAAAAACATCTTGTTTTTCGTACCTGCATTCATTTTCTTGCACTGTCATGAGGCAGGATACGAAGATTACATCAGTTTCTTGTGCACTCTTCCGAACATGGATCCAGCAACGAGATTAGAACAGTTACCGGAGGTCCTTGCATTTCCTTGTTTGGAAGCCAGAGTGACCTCAACTTGCCTTCAGTGACAATAACAGCCCTTTCTGGATCAAGAACAGTACACAGGAGAGTGATCAATGTGGCAAGCAAACCGGAGACGTATGTTTGCGCTGTGCTGCCACCAAATGGAGTAATGGTTGATGTACATCCACCTTGGTTTAAAGTGGCTCCACAAGGGATGCAAGTCCTGGAAATAAGATTCACTGTAACTCAAGCACTTGATGACTTTTTTGGTGAAATTGTTTTTACAGCAAGTCTGAATCATATTGTGAGGATCCCATTGTCTGTATTGCCTATTTCATTATCATAAGTTTGAATACAATGAATGTTAAAGCTATAGTCATCAAATCCATCACAAGAATTTGGATGTTATAGAACTTATTTATTTTAGGTACTCAATGCAATCACTTTTTTAACTTCCATGTTGTGTTTTGAAACCCTTTGTGGCAAAATTCCACTTATTAACACAAGTAAACAAGGGGAAAAAAACACAAGCAATATTCCATAATTCTCAAATTAGAGTTTGTTTTGAAAGCAAGGTAACAAGGTATAGTGAAATATATTTGTTTTCAAAGCAAGGTAACAAGGTATAGTGAAATATATCTTTATTATTGGAGCTTGAGACAAATTCAATATCGAAAGTTCAAAGAATGTTTATAAAAAAGAATGTTTAGTCTATAAATACACTGCCAAAATGTTGCAGATGCAAAAGTGCAATTTTACTTCATCTGCCAAAGAGTACATCAGGGCTCCACATAGCACATACACTCTCGACACCGAGGATATCTATATACACTTCGACCAGTAGGTCGTGAAAACACCCTTTTGGTTTGTCTCACAGCCTTCCTCACTCTTTGCTCAAACGCCTTCCACTCTATAGTGTTGTTCTTAACAAAAATGTCAGCAAGTCTACGTTTGTTTGGCCGAATTGTTGGCATTTTCCCCCCACCGTAATAGATTCTGTAACCAGATATCAAAGATGAAAATTGACTCCCCGAGTCTGTCATGGCAAACATATCTGCAGCTGTACAAGCTATAAAGTCCAATGCTGCTAACTGCAATAAATTTCAGCTCTCAAAATCAAGTAACAAAATATTTCAGTTGCTGAAAGAAGGGGAAATGAAAGTATATCATAAATAAACTACCACATCATTTTGTTGCATATGATGAAAATAAAACAGTAGGTGGTAAATGATGTGACTACCAAACTCGTATATCACTCCTCAAGCCAGAAGGTTAAACAAGAAATTCCATCTTCAATGTAATTTGTGCTGATAACTTATGTCCAACAAAAGCTCATAAAGCATATTATTATCTTTCTGCACACCATATTGATTCTGTTTTTGTATTTAGCGTTTAATGAGTGTAAACAACCAACTTTTACAGGAGAAAGAGCAGGTGACAATAGCAACAAGTTTCCAGCAATTGTAGGCTGTACCAAAATAAAAGTCTAATGATAATATAAGAGATTACCTGGGATGAAAAATTTGCAAATGGTTCAATTTCAATTGAAGAGAGCAGGGTTTCTTTAGTAACCAAATTAGGAAACAAGGTAGTTAAAGCAGCCAATCTTGACTTCCCTCCATAAATATGTGCTCCTGCCAGATATATGCGCGTTTGACGGTTGAAACCAAGGGCTGCAAGCAGAAGCACTGTTTCCTCAGGCATCAATGGGCATAATCCTTCTGCTCTAAGAGCACCGGGGGAAGGTAATCTACAAGAAGTTACATAGAACAAGAATATGTTAATGGAAACAATCGTCATTTGTGTACAAATAGAATGTACACTATCTATATTTCAATGCAGAAAAGGTCTTTTGCATTTAAGATTGGTCAAATTCATCATCGCTATAGTGTTGTTGATGACCATACAAAATTCTCAATTATTTCAACAAACACTAAAGCATAAACTACGCATGATTACCCTAACCTTTTCAGCCTTGCTTAGTTTTTAAACATGAAAAGCCTAAAATAATTCAAAAGAGCAGCTGCAGTTTTTGCTCCTGGTTGTTGCATGACAGGAAAATATCTAGTATTTTAAAGTTGGGCTTAATATTCCATTCTTAAAATGTTATATTCTAAGTGCAATTCAGAAGTTTCGTCTATAAGCTGCACTATTAGGATATTCTAGAAGTAATGCAATTTTGGCTTCATCTTAATGTAGGCAATTGTCGAAAGGCATTAAAGAGCAGCATTGTGCAGTCAATGCGGTTAAGACTTTGCATTCAAGTTCTCATGGACGACGACTGCTACTCAGAAAAAATACCCTTGGTCTCCAATTCTATGACTCTTGTAAAAGTGCTATCTATATCTCTTCCTTGGGTGTAAAGCCTAGGTTTCTCCCTCTATTTCTTCCTTTCCTTAGGAAGATCCAATTTCTGCAGCATTCTCGAAATCTTAGACCTAGTTATGCACACAATTTCAGCTAAAGAACAGTCAAATAAATGTCACACTTGTATAGTAGCTAATTATATGTTTGTAGTCCTATAAACCTAGAACCATAATGTGAAATGTGCAAACCTCTAACTTATATAGCAAAAACCTTATGGACCCTGATATCTAGTTCTTTCACTTGCCCAGTGATGCCTATTTCACACCAAAACGATAATGATACCCGTTCAACAAATAGTTTTCTGCTTCACAAATTCCAAGAACTTCAACAGCACATCAAATGGCTCAAGAAAAGGAAACTATAGGTTAAGCACTTGAGCTATGGAAAATATGCGAATAGCACGATAAGTTCATATTCGCATAGGGATCAAACATAAGCTATTATAAATGATAAACCATATACCAGACATGTAAAAAGAATTGAGTATGGCAATACTTTTGAGTCTTCTTTAGCTCTATCAAGGCAGGGAAGTGTATCTACCTTGCGATAAGCTTCCAATTCTTGCCGTTCTTCTTCACCCCCACCAAATTCACATAAAGAATGTGCCACCATGTACACATCAAATCTCAAATGCAAAGATAAATATCTGGAAGCTTTAGGTGAATGAGATCTTTGCCCCTTCTTTTTCAGTTTTGCCGAGGAACCAAGAAGGTAGTTATCCAATGGCCCCAGTCGAGACATATTTTGACGCATTCGTTGGACAAGTAGAGCTCCAGTTTCTTGTATTTGAGGGACAAATCTCAGAGCATGAAAATTACATCTGCATCGAAGTCTCTAGATGAAGTTCTTAAATTAGGAAGCAAGGTAGGAAATAAACGCAAAAAAGAAGAGCAAAAGATTGGTATTCCTTGGATTCATAGCGAAGCTAATCCTGATCTGGCAATCATTAAAATGTCAGGAGTCTATAAGTTTACCTGCACCTTAAATGGTATAGGGTCAGATGCCAAGCGATTCCCAAATCCAACAAAATGTACAACTCTATTTCACGATGTAGAATGGGAAGTATGTGCTTTTTGTAAAAACCTGGCTTGGCTTCTTTCGGTATATCAGCATCTGACACCTGAGCAACATACCAGATCTTTAAGCAAACAACATCTATATTCATTTGGAATTGAATTGTACATGAGAAACAATATCTAGATTCAATGCTGATAGGAATCTAACCACACTGCGAATAGCATCCAGATCTAATGACTTTAGCTCCTTTGGAAGCTCCTTCACTATCCGAACGTCAGGCTTCAAGTAGTTGATAAAATAATCCTCCTGATAGATATCGCCAAACTGGCTAAGAAATTATAGTTTTGCCCATCAGTTTTCCACTTGAAGAACATCTTAGGCTTTAAATAGGTATTTCCCCATGAGTTGTCAGAATAGAGTATTACCAAAAGCAGGACAATTCATGTAAATATAGCTGTTAAAATGCAGTATTCAAGAGACTGCACCAGATATGTTGAGAGAGAAGAAGGCAAATGAAGAAAGCAGTACGGTATCTAGTAATGGACTATCACTGTCAGCTAGTACATTTATATCAACAACTTGTACAAAAGCCCAGAGCAAAAGTCAACTTAAAAGATAGTATTAATAGATACATATCAGCAGAGTTTACATGTAATCAGTGATAATATTCACCTTGTGTCTCTCCACACACTGCTGTACATAAAGCTTGGAATAACAAGTGTTGCATTAAGCAATCGGGCAACAGCAACAGCATTGCAAATCTGTTTCCAGAAGAATTTTAACAGTTTAGTGATAAAGGATGGTATGAGATCATTGGGCAATATTTTTTGGCATCAAAGGTCTAGAATTATTAGTGAGACAAACTCCTAAACAAGAATTATTTGCACCTTGCATATGTGACAAACACAAACAGAAAGCAGAAAATGCATCATAGACATAACTTACAGCAACTCTCTGCTGGTTTATTCCACCATTTGCACTGACCATTATGTAACCATTATTTCCTTCTGAGAAATATCCGAGCAAATAATCATGAACAGAGGCAGATCCACAAGGCATGTCAGTGATATTTGAAAGAGGGGGGGTTGTTTATCTCTGTGTGTGTATGTGTGTGTGTGTCTGAGAGAGAGAGAGAGACCAATTTGTTCCAAATCACGCTGATCAGCACAAGGTTTCCAGGACGAAGCACGGACATAGGGTTCCACCCATAAGTCCTTGGGCTCTGGTTTGTTCTGTCCCTAGAGTGTAGCATTGTGAAATTAAGAAACCATAACAGCAACAAAATCATTTACAACATTTATTTACTATAATGAAAGTGGTAAAACTAATTCATTATAGCAACATACCTCAGCTAAGGCATGGGCAGCCTTCGCCAACAGTCTTGCAAAAATAGTTTTCTGTGGCTTTCTTCCTTTACCAAGCTTTACTAGTTCTTCCTACATCCAGATAAAACGCCTATTACTTCTCACATCACTCAATTGCAGTAAATCCGAAACAGAGAAAGTCAAGACTTCCCTACTTCCTCTATCTTCTAACAAATTACACAATGAATTGGCTTCTAATAGGAAATTTTAAGTAGGCTAGGGAAGTCCAGGAAGTTTAGTTGCCAATATGAGCCCTTTAAAACAACCTGCTTAAACCCCTCTATTTTGAGTTGCTACCAATACTTAAACAATGTTGTTTTTTATCCCGACAAGTCTAGAATAGGGTTTTTTCTATTCTAATTTTTTGCTACCGTTGTTGTGGAAATCATTATCCATCCGTTAACACATAGAGCTCTCTACAAGACTTTTGCAACTATCAATTCAACAGCCTCTTCACATTTTTGGCAAATCCATTGCTATCTACCATCCATGGTCAGCTGCGGTGTACGCAGCAGTTGCAATTTTCGTGGACAGAACTTGTAAAGATGCAAACTTGACGAAAAAACCTTATAGATTATAGTACCTTCCATTAAATTTTCGGCAGGCAAAATCCAAATTTTAAAGAATTTTTATAACTTTTCAAGGAAAATATCCCAATTTATCAATTATTCATGTCCAACATTCAGATTCTACATACATCCAGTAGCTAAAAATATTGCATTTTTTAATTATTTCTCCAATCAAAATTCTCCTAGCAATACTCAATATCTCATAAAAACTAGTAAAAAAAAAATCAATATTTTACAAAACCCAGAAATAAAATTCAGCAAAATAAAAATAAAAATATGAAATTATTTTTGGGATTTGAAACTTGCCTTAATAGATACAGTAGAAGAATTCACATTCAAGTACTTGATCTTAACCCCTCCAACTGCAGCAACCCGACCCGAATCTCGGATCCGAAAAAACATCCAAGAATTCACAACAAAGAACACCACCACCATTACAAAAACCGACCCGGCTGCCACGGCTCTCCTCCGACACCACCCTCTCCATTTCTTCGATTTCCGCCCCGACCCGTGTGAGAACCGGGTCGCAGGAAACAACCCAACCGAACTCCTCTGCCGGGTTATCCTACCGTTATATATATCGGGTTGCGAATCTTTATCGTCGTCGTTTAAATCAGAGGAGCTTGAGAAATAACATAATTATTATTACTACGGGGCATTTCACCAAAAAAATTAAAAGAAAATTAAACACTTTCCTTATTGGGAAATTCTTTTTTTTTTTTTTTTGAAGAATTTAATGTTAGGTTAGTTTTTCGTTAAGATTTCTCAGTACTTTTGTTTTCTGGAATTTTAGGACAGGAAAAGTAAGGCGAAAGAAGCGGGAGGGGGTCACGGACGTAGTTCGGAAGGAAAGAAATGGGAAATAGAAATAAATAATTTTTTTCCAAATACTAATAATTTTAGTTCAATTCAGTCTATCCCTCAGCGTTTAAAATAATTTTTTATCTTTTAGTCTACTAAGTTCTAAAAAGGCGTTTATTAACTAGTTTTTTATAAAGGAAAATGACTTAATAATATCTTATATTTTATATTTATATATTTTTTAAATTTTTTACATCTCAAATGATGCATTTTAATCTTTAATAAATTTAAAACACATTATTTTGGTCCCTCAAATACAAATACATATATATTTTAGTCTATAAGTACTCACATACGTATTAAATGTAACATATTTAAACGTAAAATTGACAATATGTAACTTTAAATACTAAATTGTCTCCAAAAAAAATATTAAGGACGTTGGAGTAGGGTAGTTGAGGAAAAACAACGAGGGAAGAGAAAATGAGTGGTGATAATAATAGACGAGAATTTTGAGGTGATGGTGGAAAATATTTTAAATAGTGTTATTTAATATTTAAAATTTGTGTATTACCAGTTTTGCCCATAACAATATAATATACAATATGCATAGGACCAAAATGGTGTAATGTGAGGAACTAAAAAAATACAAATATGAATGACAATTAGGGTTGTTTTCCCTTCTGATAATTTGATTAATTTTTTTTTTCAATTTTTGAAGCAAAAAAATCAAAATCAAATTCGAACCAAACTTTTCTTCGATTAGTTGATTAACCAAACTTTTTTTTTTTTTCAATTTATACGCTTAACTGAATTTCACTCATTAATTTAAAAACTAAGTATAGGAGTACATAACTACTAGTTTAATCAAACTAATAAATTAAAACTACTAAAACTAAGAAAATGGAATTGGATTATTGAAAAACTAAAATGAATCAAATTAAAAGTTCGATTATTTGATTATTGATTTTCAATAATCAAATCCGAACTATATAACCAAAAAATTTTATTCGATTTATCCGAAAATCAAAAATCAATCTAGTTTAATTCGGCCAGCTCGTTTAATTAAATCAAACTATGAATGCCCTTAATTTTTGGATCGATGGTCAAATCTAATAATATTTAATTTTTAGCTAAAAAGACATTTTTATTGTCAAATTCTTTATGTGTGAATAAACATTTTCATGACGGCCAAAATTTCTAATTATCTTTCAATAAATAGATTTTAATGAATTTTGAGTCGTGGTGATGAAACATAAAAATTATTGAATCATATCAATAAAATTAGAAAAAAAAAAAAAAAAAAACATTAAATAAAGTAAACAAGAGAAAAAAAAAATGAGATTTGTAGAAAGATACAGAATGCTGCAGATTTTTATTCACATACAAAGTTATAAGGATATTTATGTCAAAAGGGACAGACAAAAAGATTTAAGTGCCTAATAAACGACATTAGAGACTAAAATAATTCTAAATAATAAAGGAAGTAAAGTGAAATTAACCCCAATATTTTTGAATATTTCTTTACATGTTTCCGATACTATAATATACTACATCACTTTCTAAAAATTACTATAGTATTTGATTCGAGCCTTGCTATCACTTTTATAGCAAAAAAAAAAATGAAATAGTTAAATATGATTATTTAGTTTGGGATATAGTGTAGAAATTGAACATGTGAATTAATCTATCGGTGAACTAAGCGTCTAAACCGTCCACAATTGAATTAAACTAATATAAAATATCATCTGTCTCTTATAAAGTAACAATTAAACAATAAGAATGAAAGAAAAAACTTAATTTTGAACCCAAGGAAATGTTGGGAAGATTATAAAGCCAAAAATAATATTAGTTTGGTGGAGTTTTCTTAAAGAATTAGAGGAAAAAAATATTTGAAAGTGGGAAATCTAATACAAAAAGGTGCTTATCACTCTTAATTTTAGTTTTAACAAAACATTCAAAAATTAGTTTTTTGATATTCGCATTTTTTTATTAAATTTACTTGGAAAAAGATGAGAGTGCCTATTATTTTAAAAAAGAAAAAAGAAAAAGAAAAGTATAAAAAAATGGAGATGTTCAACTTTTATCAAACCATGATTTGGAATAAATTTACTTTTCTTTTAACTTCTATTTTAAAATAAATTGACAATAAATAAAGTAATTCATAAACTTTATTAATTAATTCAAAAATTTTAACTAACCAATGTAAAATATTTATACTTAACAATACGAATCCTAATAGTTCTTTGTTTCTAACCACAAAAAATGTTGCATAGTGAGCAATTTGAGAATAGGAGTGAGGAAGATGGAAACTTGATAGCATTGAGTAATCATTAAGATTAGTTTTAAAAATTTATATATGTATATATATAATTCGGATATTATATAATTTAGTCAAATATTTACAGAATTCTAGAAAAACTTGTTATGTGAATTTCTTAAAATATTGTAAATTTGACTAAAATTACCAATAATAGAATAAGATTGTTGTCTATTTGTGAAGGCCATTATTTTACATTCAGAATTACATCTATATCCAGTATCTTTGCCATGCAATCACGTTTGGTCCGGTCCGGCCTGTTCAGATTCAGATCTAAAACATCATGATCTTTAGGTAGGCTTTCATTAGAAGCTCCACATGGACTCATGCATTTAGCCGTTCCATTTTTCTTGTTATACTACAACAAATAAGTCACTTCCAAATAAATAAAAAAATAAAAATAGTGTCTGGACAGCAAAATTATCAATTACTCTCTAACAATATTTTGTAATTATAAATCTTTATAGTATTTATTTCAAATAACGTTTTGAATAATATTCTGAACAATAACTGTACAATCTTATAGTACCAAAATATATGCAAATCTTGGACGTACAACAAAACTATCTTAAGTCATGACTACAAGTATATATGGACAGACTGATTTATTGATGAAAGTATGAAATATGTACCTCAAAATGGAGCTATAAATTAATAAGCAACCTCTTCGCTTTGAATTTGTAATAATTTTACATTTTTTTTTTTTTTTTTTTTGTAGCTGGTGCTAATCGGCCTGTCCTTTTCGCACTTTTTACACAGATCACTCTGCACAGTTGTATACAAAATTGCAAAGGATGCATGGTGCATACAGGTAGGCAATGTCAGGTAATAACAAAGGAGGCTGTTACGAAATGTCAATGGTTTCATGATCCGGAGTCCTGTAGGCAAAACTAGATTCATCGCTTGATCGCCTTGTCACTACACTTGCCCTTTGCATTAATCTTACTAGAGCTTGCACCACTTCAGACATGGGAGGACGAAATTCAGGTTCCGGCTGAAAGGAAACAACAAAAAACACGATTCCATTACATTTCTATCTATCTTCTAAACATCACCTGTTTGTCCTAATTCATGACGTGTGCATATACCACAATATGGTGTCCTGAAGCTAGTCTTTAATAGTCATCAATTAGTTATAGTACGTGTTTAACTATGCTTCCTCCGTTGTGAATAAGTTGTTATTTCATTTATTCTGCTTTGTTACATAACGAGCATCGTCTATGTGCCCTACGTGTCCCTGTCATGAACAAATAATCATAATGGAAATTCCCACTTGAATAACACTGTACCTGAACACAAAGTGCAATTATATCAGCAAAACGAGACAAAGACTTTGCAGGATACATCCCATTTAGAGCAGGATCAACCATTTTGGCCAAGGCATCTATATCATGAAGTTGAGGAGTAGCCCATCTCACAAGTGACTGTTCTGATCTTATCCTTGAACTACAACACAATAACAGTATGCATTGAAGGGAAAAAGAAAGAAAAATATAAGAGCAGGAAGAAAAACCAATGACTGAAGTAATCATCAGACAATGAAAATGAAATTATTGCTTATGTAGGGTCAAGTTTACCTATCAAGTGGCTTTCGACCTGTCAAGAGCTCCAGCATTACCACACCGAAACTGTACACATCACTTTTAACAGTGTATACACCGGATAATGCAAACTCGGGAGCACTGTAACCAAATGAACCAACAATCTGGGTTGATGAAACCTATTGAACATTGTAAAGGAAATTTGTTAGCAGAGTTTCCAAGGGTTAGCTTCTTTAAGCGTACTCTCAAAGATTATGGGTGTATTCTGTTTTTACTGTGTCTGTTATTATTCAGCTCCCCTTTTTCACCAAACAAGGAAAACCTTTGCGTCTAAGTGATTGTGCAAAACAGGTACACATCACTTAAAAATCATCCTTCATTTTACTTCCTTTGCTACTGTGCTTCCAATAACCTAAACACAAACATTTGTTTACATCCTAAGTCCTAAACCCTCTTTCCCAATCACCCCATCCTGTCCCTCAAAAGCTGAAAGTAGAGAAGAATAGAAAAGGTCATTTAATGTGCAACCATTGATTCATTTGTTAGATGACCATTTTAAAGAAGATATCATTGATCAAAACATGGAAAAGGACCCTAGAAATTGACCAGAACATCTGCAACATTTGCCCCCATAGATTACCTGTCGTTCTGTATTTGGTGTTAAAGCAGCCAGCCCACAATCTGACACGTGAGGATTGAGCTCTTCATCTAGTAATATATTAGCTGACTTCAAGTTTCTATGTATAACAGAAGGCAGACACACTTCGTGCAAGTACCTAAACGAAAGAGGATCAGTTTATGAAAGACCCCTGTACATAATTCTTTTTCAGTAGTGCGTTTGTGCATCTATTTCTTTTCTTTTTTTGTGTATATGTGTGTCTAATAGTTAAATTCATGAATCAGAAAACCTACTCTAGAGCTCGAGCAGTGCCAAGTGCTACTCTGACTCTTGCATTCCATGTCAGCATCTTGCCTCTCTCATCAGCAAAGTGAAGCATATCATGCAAGCTACCATTTCCAATATGATCATAAATCAGAAGACGGCTGCCCATGCTCTGCACAATATCCTGCCAGCTGAACTATGTTTGGATGCCTCAAGCGTGACATATTTGAGACAGCTTCAAGAAAATTATCTTCCTCCTGCAGTGACAGCGCTGCATTGTCGATCTTTTTGATGGCCATTATCTACAATAAGTAAAGAATGAAATATTTAGTTCAAAGTTACAAAACATTTATTATCAATTAAGTACACTCAGACCAGGTAAGACATATCAAGTGTCATACAATTGTGCATCACAGAGGCCATGACAACTGAAACATTCAACCGCCAATTGATTGAAATTGGTGGGAGAAATTTTTTTGGAAATTTCAAATGCAAACATCTCACTTCAAATAGCTCTGAGTCAGATATAACACCAAAATACAATAAGTACTTGAACTCATAAAAGTAAGTTTTTAAGTTGTCTCTGAGTTAAACTTCTTACAAGCTCCAAACATGATAATGTGTATCACCTTGCCATTTGTATCGGAATTCTGCTCTGTACACACGACCAAGAGAACCTTCACCAATAATATTTTCCTGAGTAAAGCTGTTTGTTGCCATCTGGAGCGCAGCAACTGTATAAGAGGTTGCAGTTATTGGGGATTTCACTCTCTTCATGGATCCATTCCTCCCTGGTATTTTCTCAACCATCACTGTTTCTGCAGGAGGGGGCTTCAAATCCACTGCAGCAGCTGTAGTTTTTGCTTTTTGTTCTTCCTTACTCACTACAAACAAACACAAAAAGGACCGCCTTAATACCCTAAATTAAAACCTAGGACCAGCAAAACTTTTGTTCCACAAGGTAGGATTTAGATCAGGTGCAAGCAACAAATTAATATATTTTCAGATTTGACATCAATACTGAATCATTGACCATGATTCAGAGCGATGTGCAGAGTTTGAACCTGTAGATGCCACAGATACCATGTCTTTCTGAGACAACAAATTGCTTCTCAAAGCATGAAGGACCTCCGTTCAGTTTATTTAATCATGTGTACAAGGTAGCAATAGGCCAAAAGAGTTAAACAATACCCAGAGATCAGGTCTAGTAATGGCACAATAAAAAGCTAGAGAACAAACAGATGTTGCCCCCAGCAAAAATTGAAAACCACACGTGCCACTGAGGATAGCAAGTGATGCTGTAAATGCATAAACAATCTCATGAAATAGAACAATAACAAGAAACTGAGACTGAAAATAATGCAGGTTCAGTAAACAACAAATTAAAGTTGCTGAAGTAATGGTTTCTGTGAAAAGAACTAAAAAAAGCAACAAGACAGGATAGCCTTGTCCGACTGTATTAGCGTGTTAAGTCGAACTTCATTCATACCCAAAGACTTCGTTGTTAAAATTCCTTATCAAAGCACTGTGATCTCCAACACATTCCTATATAAGGACAGGTAATTTTGATATAAGATCCTAGAGAACCAAACAATGAAGAGGAAAATCCACCAACCCATGACCGATTTTTTTTTTTTTAAAAAAAAAAAAAGTCCTCTAACAACTATATAGCCAGAAAAGTCTGAAGTAAGCACCTGCATAGAGAATGTTACTCACTAGAAGTTCTAGTCGATGAACCAAAGAAAAAGAGTAGGAAAATTTTTTACCAATAGAACCTTGCAAAAATTTGGAATCCTACAGAGGATTAAACAGAACCCAATTGAATAGAACAGCACTATAAAATGATAGATTTTCTTGTAAAATTTGCCAAATTTTATGATAAAGGGGAACAAGGAAATATCTACCTGTGCTAGCAGAAAGACTTCCAGTGGAGGTTCTAGCAGCAATTTCCTTCCTTTGGCCCTTTCTAAGGCAAAAAACAAGTGCAAGTATTGCAAGGAAAGCCACCACTGAAGAACCTAGTACTATGCCTACAATAGGTCCAGCTTTCAGCCCCGTATTTGGATTGGTTGGTCGACTGTCTGAACCCTGGGGTGCATGTGGAGCTGGAGAGGAGCGATTCCTAAATCTACCAGGAGGAGGTGGAGTGTATGGCGGTGGAGAGAGGAGCAGGACCATTAGCAAACGAATTTCCATCATATCTGTTTAATGCTAAATGTTAAAACCAATATATTACAGAACTTTAGCACGATAGCTCAAAATTATGCACAACTTACTTAAAGTTAGGGATGGAGAGGAGTTCACGTGGTATCCATCCACTGAAATTATTGTTTGCAACATTTCTACAATAAAAGAAAAATAAGTCAAATTAATGTCTATGTGATGTAAAGCTGAGGTCACCTGTATCATGGTTTATTGGGAGCAAGAGTGACTTACAAATCTGTCAATGGCAAACCAACCAAAACATTAAGGGAACCAGTTAATTTGTTATTTTGCAAGTAACTGCAAGAACATATACAACATGAGAAACTGAGCAACGAAACAGACAATCTCGACGAAGAGCACAATGCAAAACTCACAGAGTCGAAAGATTTGACAATGAACTGAAGGATGAGGGAAGGTCTCCAGTAAAATTGTTGCTAGAAAAATCCCTGCAATACATGTCAAGTCAGTACACCCTTTCATATATTAGAGATACAGCATATGTCAATAATGTGGATGCAAATGGTAAGGGGATCCCCTCTCCAACATAACATAACATTCTAATAGATAAAACCCCCTTGACAATGATATCGACAGAAAACATTCTCACCATGATGTACGGGAAAACTGGAATCAGAATTTCAAGTAAATGAAAATTTGAAGATGACCATTTCATGTCTTGACAAATATCAAAAAATAGACAGTAAGTTAAAAATTAACGAGCAACGAGACGAAAATTGTGTGTAATTAGATTCCTTACATCATTGCCACGTTGGAATGATTAGTGAAGACATCTTCAATTGATTGAGAGAGCAAATTGTGGCTAACATTCCTAAAGCAAATTATCATAGAGTTAGAAATTTGAGAACAGCCCCCGTCATATACATAAAAGCTTATGAAATGCAAATCATGGAAGATACGCCACTCACAAATAGTTAAGAGAAGTCAAACTAGAGATGGAGATGTATGGAAGACTCCCACTTATATTATTGTTAGCAAGGCTTCTGCAGTCAATAACTTATCATTAGCAAATAAAGGAATAAAAAGATAAGAGCTCCTACATGAACTAGAAGTTTCATAAATGCTGAAACTTACAGGCTCGTAAGGTTTGGCGGTAACTGATAGGGAATCGAATCATGAATGATATTGTCACTCAAATCCCTAACTCACATCAAACACAATGATAACAATGTTAAGAGACTATTAATACTAGAAACACCTCAACTTAACAAATTCTTAAGCTCATTGTGGTAAAAGAACCTAAATTCTTCTTACAAAGTTTTCAAGGATGTAAGACTATTCAGCATGTATCCCATTGTTCCGTTGAGTCCCAATGCTGATATTTGACTGTCAGAATACAACAAAAATGTCAACAGCAATGCTCCTACCATCTGAATCACCCCTAAAACATATATCAAAACCTACATATTATCAATTTAAATACTAACATAGAAACAACTGCAGAACAATGCCTTGACATGTAATTCCTCTCCACGACTCTGCACATGGATCGCCACCGTTGGCTTTCCAACCAGTTAGTTGAGGAGGACTATTGAGTGAATTGTACAAAACCTGAAGAGCCATCACTGCAAAAACAAAAGGAGATATACTTCACAAAAGCAAACCAAATTGCAGAGCAAAGTTTCAATCTTTTCACTAGCATTGTCCCTCTGACTCATCAATAGAACAAAAAGAATATGAGTAGCTAAGAATTCAATAATAAAACTAGTTATTAAATATCAATCCAGTAAATTTCATCAATAATAAATTTTGCATACAGATAAAGAGCATCAGCTCAAGCTCAACAATCATATCACATCCAACAAAAATTCAAAGAAACTGCAGAAGAACTCAAAGATCATTCTTCTTCAGCATAGCTACAGAAACAGAGGCTTAATTAAAAAGATACAATCACATATCACATAAATCAAGACTTCTCTTTTATCAGAAAATTTTAAATCTTGATTATCGACTTACACAGAACCTCAAAAACCAATTAAAAAATGAAAAAAAGAAAAGAAAAGAAAAAGGACCCATTACTACAAAAAAATGAGAAAATACGTAGTAACATTCAGTCTTTGACTCATCACAACCCCCAAAGAAAAACAAAGAATCAGAAACAGAAAAACCCAGAAAAAATAACAAAAATAAATACCATTACAAACAAAATCAAGCTCAAATCCAACCTCATTAATCACCTGAAAAAAGCTGCTGCTAAAAGTACAATACAAAAAGCAAATGAAGGAAGAAAAAAAAAAAGAAAGAAAGAAAACTTACAATCATTTTGATCAGTATTTCCATCAACAGAAATCAAACCAAAAAGAATAATAGTAACTGGGATCAAAAGAAAGCTCTGAATGCTGCAAGAATTGATCTTTTCCTCCATATATTTAATACATATAATATGATTTTCCTTTTTCTTTTTTCTTTTTAGTTATAAAAAATCAGTCAAATTTCAGCATTCATTCAGCTGAAAGTTGAAGAAACAATGAGATGATGGTGGAGTGGAGGTGAGGGAGGTGTTTGTTTCCATTGTTAAAAGGGGGAAGCTGTGAGATTCGAAGCTTGGAGAGTTTATGAAGAGAGAGAACATTAAATAATGGTGAACAAACACCTCCTTATAATTCAAGGATACTTGCTGTGTGTTTGTGCGTGTTTTTTGTGTGTGTAGAAGTGTGTGTGACTGTGAAGTGAGAGAAGCAGAGAGAAGTCGGGTGGTGGCATTGTACTGGCATTGCCTCAATTAATGTAATATTTCTTCCTCGTGTCGGCCAATACAGGAAAAAGCTTCACTGACACAAGCCAAAAAAAACCACAATCACTCCATCCTATTTTATTTTTGTCTATTTACTAATTTACATATAGTACTTTTTCTTTTTCTTTTTTTTTTTTTTTATAAGATAACAATAATATGTTAATTTAAAATTTAGATTTGATTAATATGTTACAATTCTTACAATAGAATTAATTAGTGCAAAATAATTTAGATATTTTACATTCTTAAATTATTCATGTTTAGGGGAGACTTAGGCATAAGATAATAGAAGATTTATTTTATTTTATATTTTCGAATTTTACTTTGTGATGTTTTTAGATATTTTTTAATTTTATTGCTATTTTAAAAATAATATTTTCAATTTTTTAAAATAAATTATAGTAAACCTACATGTGTTATAACTATACTCTCATATAGTTTGTGTTAAAAGATAAAATAAATGAAAATCATTCAAAATTAACAGTGTTTGAATTATATATGTCCAATCTAGAGTATTTAACAAAAAAAAAAAATCATTTTTTCTTGAAAAAGAAAAGTAATAATTTATGATTAAAATACCCTTGTTTAAAAAAAAAAAAAAAATCACAAACATTATTCCTTCCCTACATACCTTCACAGGCCTCCATGTCCTCCTTCTGCCAGCACTTTCCTTCCTCATTTAGCTCCTTCTCCCTCTATCCATCTCATAATTTATTTTTATTATCTCATAGTAATTTATTTATGTTCATTATGCCTTAAAGGATTGTTGTTCTATGTAAAATTTGGGGATTGTTGATGTAGATTTGAGTATAAAAGAAGGTAGATCTAACAACTGTCCAAGGCCATTTGTCGGTCCTTGGGCATTAATTTTTGGCCAAATCCGATCTGAGATTTATGATCTATGCAAAAAAATCAAGTTCGAAGGTCCAATTCTTTATATTGATCTGATGTGTATAAGAGACAATGGGAGAGTACACAAGTAATTTTGGCCATCTTCGTTTATTTAAATATTTTTTACCCATATTATCTTTTGGTCTACAATATATAGTAATTTAAGATATATTTACAAAAACATATAGGAGTTATGAGATAATTTATGATAATTTACTTCTTTTTTTTTTTTGTATAAAACGTATCTTTAAATAAACTTGTGAGAACTTCTACATCTTGATTGGAGCGATTATATTGTGTTTAGTTTTACCCGAAATGTAAACTGTATCCCACTCCTGACTTAGAATATTAATTTTTATTTTTACTTCATGGACCAGTAATTAATCATTTTGAATATTTTTTAAGGATTTTTTGTTTTTTTTTCTAGATATTTTGTCAAAATATTTTATTGACTTTGTTAATATATATTGTATACAAATCAACGTTTTGATATGTGAGTTTATTTTTATTATTTTCGTAAATAGAAATAGATTACTTATGTGATAAGGTATAGGATTTAATATTCTTATCTTCTTTAGATAATCTTTACATTATTTTTTTTTTCAACAAAGGAATTATAGTGAATTTTTACTCATCCGATCTCACAGGACAAACGTCTTGATTACTAGCTAAGCTTATTACATCAATCTAATTTTACTAATAAAACTTGTATTAACAATATAATTTAAGTCTTCATTAAAAAAAAATTGTTGAAGTATTAATTAAGAGGCCTAATTCATATTGTGTCGCATTCGTGATGTGATAAAGTGGATTATATAATTCAAATCATAAAATCGTCTTTTGTAGAAAAATGCAAGGCAATTACAAAGTGATTATTAACTCTTTTCAGTACAATGGTAAACCGCATATAGCAGGAGTTTTATATACCTAATTTCCTTTTATATTTTTGTCTTGTAAAGTATATATATATATACACGACGTTTGTTCTTAAATATAAACTGTCAAAATATGTTATACTAAATTGATAATAAAATATAACGATATAATATTTTCATACAACTGTATTCCAAATAATAGGTATCCAGACGTTTTCAATTAAACTAAACATTTATGAGATTCGATGAATTAACTTGAGATATGTACTTTATTTGCTTTGAGGTATAAGCCAACTTGAAAAGCTAAAAATGCGTGTGAAAAAAGTTAGTTTGAACATTGAAAACATGAAGTAGGCAAGCAAAGTATGAGTATATCACTTTTAAAGGTCACTTTCTCCCATCTCCAAACCAGTCCCAATTTCCCAAATCATACACACAGCAGATTTGTACGAATATGTTCGAAGGAATAATCAGAATAAACTTTCTCTTGGCGGTAATGATTTTTATACGAAAAAAAGGCCACTTCTAAATGTTTCTTTGGCCCTTTTTTATTTCTCTTTTCTTTTTTCTTCCCAGGGTAAGACTTTTTTTTTTTCACTATTACTATCATAGTCAAATACTAAAAACCCACTAATTAAATGTGTTTTATAAGGAAAATATTTACATAAATGATGAATTCGATTTATATTTTAAATTGTGTAAATTAAATATTATGAAAATTTTAATATCACTTATGTTATCAACAAGTGACACGTTGACTGGGCTCATATAGAATATATATAATTTATGGTTAGCATAAATTAAATTTTTATTTTGTAGGTCACTTATGCTTAGGAACGTTAAGTGGGTTTTGTGAATTGAACTTTATAAAACCTAAACTTAACTTATAAATTTATTTTTTTTCAAGCCTTAATCGAGTTAGTCTAAGGTTATAAATATAAAACTCATACTCGATTCATAAAATTATTCGAATTTTAGACTTTAATCAGGTTGGCCCAATCTCACATTATCCCATAACAAAAATTTTGTAATATATTTGTTAAAATTTTATTTTTTATACCCGATTAAAACAATATGCAATAGTATGTACTACTTATATCAATAAGCAACTATTAACTATATCATTAAATCGCAACATTTCAACTAAATTTACTAATGATGTTGGGTTGGTATTTTTAGTTGCCCAATGTAGTTAAATTAATAGAATATTAGAATCATTAACTATTATCCACATAAAATTAAGTAGTATTATTTAATTTAGAATAACATTAGTATTATATATTTATACATACATACATACATACATATATATATATACATATATATGACAATTATGCTATCTACAAGTGAAATATAGATCGAACCCCTATAAATATTTGCGATGAATTTTAGTCGGTCAAGAGCAACTACTGAGCATACCCAATAGTTACTTCTCAACCAAGGGAACCTTTCATTTAGAATGGAGGGTCCATATTTTTGAAAAATAAAAGGGACATCCTATTCAGAAAAATGAGTCATGCATTTATCTTCCAAATGGAAGGCTCAATAAGCAACTAGTCCAATAGTTATTCCAAACCAAAATAAAAATTTTCATCTATTTGCATATTGAAATGGCTTTGTGAGACTGGGATTATTGGTAGTAAGGGTGTTCATAGATCGGGTACTCGGTCCATGAGCCTGAAGTGATCCGAACCGGTCTTACTAGTTCACTAATTTTTTGAACCATATCCAGTCCACACATTTCGGGTAACCGGTTACCCGATTGAAGTGGTTTGAGACTCGCAGATACCAGAACCGGTATGACTAAAAAAAAATCTCCCAAAAATTCCAAAAATCAAAGGTTCATATCAAGTCAACTTTGTGTACTTATAAAATAAAATAAAATCCATTTTCTAATTATAGGCAATGGCAAATACTTAGGTAGACCCGATTTTTGGTCTCACTTGTAAACATTATGGTGTGAATTAAACCTTAGAGAATATATGACATCAGCTGATGTAAACAATATTCTTTAAAATTGAATCATGACCATAGGGTCTGTCTCTTGGGTGTCAAAGACTAGATTGTATAAGTCTTTTCCATAGACAATTTATTACAAGCAAATACAACTAACTAAAATAAAATTACCAATTTTATAAATTCCACTTATAATTTCACTGAAATTATAATTTTTCCCTTAAATTATTAAATATTCCTTTAGATAAATATATATATATATATATATATATATATATATATATCAGTCATACATATGAACATAAAAGGAAGGAAAAAAAACTTACTATTAAAATAAATTATTAAATATCCCTTTAAACAAATTATAAAAAAAAAATTGAATTATCAAATATCCCTTTAAACAAATTTACAATTACAAAATAAATCAATAATTTATGAACATATGAATAGAAGCATTTAGCCATATTAAGTAAAATTACACAATTGTCCTTGATTATGGACCGGTTCGGATAACTGCACGGTTCACCAAAGATTAAATCGATACCTGAACCGATCTATATGTGGATTGATTTACTATCCGAATCGATTATTTGATTCGATTCGGATAACCCTCCTCTTACGGTTCAGAATATACTTATTCCATCTATTTTTTGGATTAACGGGTTATTTTAACACTTCTAATTGTAGAGGGCGAGGGGACCGCCGTTCATGGGACCTTTTTAACTTTGTGGAGGTATTCTAAAATTGGACAATTTCTCATACTTTCACTTTTCACACTGCAATTTGCATGACTTTTTAGTTGGGTCAGAGCTGTCGGCATCGTAATTACCATATACTATTAATAAAAAGGCTAATGATAGTTGATTAATTAAACAAATCACAGATTTTTGGATTATAAGTATAAATTTCTTTAAAAATTAAACACCAATTAATACCTTGACCATTTAGCTTGCATTTGAAGTATTTGACTTCCTGAAATATAATATAAAGAAATTGACCAAAATTAGATCGAGATTCGAGAGAAGTTATGAAGAAAGGAATAAGAAAACTTTGAAGTAATAGATCAGTTTTCTCATTTTTGTTTATCATATTTTAATGAATTTAAACTACATTTGCTCAAAAAAAAAAAAAAAATTGAATCACTATGTTATATTTTATGGTTACTGTTGGTATTTATGCAAAATGAATGTTGGGTAGCATATTAATTCTTGTAATGAAATTGACTACTTTTACACACCATCCTAGTGTTACAATTCCATTTCCATATGGTGAATACATGTGAAATCAATGATAAACTATTCTTATAATGTGTGGTAAATGTGACTTTTAACGTACTACTCTCCTTAATTGCTTTAAAACAAGAGTAATGGTAGCATAACAGATTGTGAAATTGAAGTTAAAAATATTCAAATAAATTCTAATTACAATCCTTTTTAAAGAGTTTTAAATTCAACGAGAATGTGCTTAAAAAATAGAACGAGAAAAATTAAGAGATAGAAATATTGAATGCATACGTGTAAGATTATAATATGTTATATTCATATTTTCCTTAAAACAATTAATGTCTCATAATTTCCTTATCAAAAACCAATTAATAACCAACTTTTAGAACTATCTTATTAGATTTTCAAAACCTACCATAAAGTTAGTTGTGACTCGTGAACTAACTCCACCAAAAATAAATAACAAGATGAAATAAAGAAAATTATTTATAAAATCATAACTTAAAATTATTTTTAAAAACTAATTAACGTGATAAAATTTTATTAAATCGTTAACTTCTAATTTTAAATATTTAGTCAGATTTCGTTCCTATAAAATTTGTATGCATCAATTGTTTTGAATTTATAGTCTTATATATATATATATATATATAGTGATGATCCTATATATATAGTGATGAAATAATTTCAAATCAAGGGAGAAGGATATTGTCAACTTCAATCTTAAATCAATATAAGTGTCAACGGTCATGGAGGGCGTTGAGGAGTAAGGAGAGAAGTAACTCCCATGTCTTTAAAACTTCTGAAAAAGTCCTGCAGGTTTGTTCAGACTTTGAAACTTTGAAGTCTCTACTAACCTTCGATATCCAACCTAAAAATGAAAAACATAAAAACAATAAAAATGATTGCAATCTATTAATTTCCTTTCCGTCAAAAGCTGACACGTGAGCCTGTTTAAGAGCTTTTCCACAGGTAATAAGTTTATTAAAAAAACACGCAGAAACGATTAAAAAATATCTTTATTATTCAGTTATAATACAAAATAAATATTTTAAATCGTTTCTAGTTAAAAAACAGTAAAATTTTTAAATTTTTAATCATCTCAATAATTATTATATTTAATCTGTATTATGAATTGATTAGCTAAAACTTATTCTTGATTCAATAATATGCAGAAGAGCGGCAAAGGTGAAACGTGCAAGCAGAAAACATAAAGGAAAATATAAATTAACTATGCTGATGCGTCTGAAACTGCAGTCAACTTGATTAATTTACTAATCTATATTTTATGGCCAACTTATGATCATATTTTGCAGATTATCAAGTCAACTAAAGTTTCTATTTAAGAAAAAAAAAGTCAAATAGTTACATAATCTAGTAAAGAGCAAAATTTTTTTATCGTACCAATAATTGCTTAATTATTGGTTTGTTAATACGAAATCATTGAATTATTTATTTTATAAATTTAATCATAAAATTATTATAAATGTGTATATAAGATCACTCCATTTATTTCTATCGTTAATGCAGACGTTAAATTATATTATGAGGGATAAATTCATCAAACCACATTGAATTAGCTTTTCTAAAAGATTTAGTGTCAAAATTAGAAAATAAAAGACAAATCAAATGATAGGAGAGGTGATATTGAAAAAAAAAGGAAAAACTTTTGAGTCAAAATTAAATTACTTAATTTATCAAATTTTCAATTTTAGCTCCTCCGATCCCTTCCCAACTCGTCAACCTCCTCCACCTTTCCGGCTACTACAACCTCGCGCCCTTGTCACCCTTTTCCTCACAACCACCTACTCCTTCCTTGAACTGCTATCCCCAAATTTAATCCCACCCTAGATCCGACCACTCTCACCTTGACCTGACTTCCCACCTCTAAATTCGACCACCCATAAATTGATCACCCCCAATTTGATCCTTCATTCCCATTTGCTCCTCCATCCCCGAATCTACAACCACCTGTCCATACCAATATAATTGGTTTCTTCAAAACTAAATCGTTTTTACTACGTCATTTGATGAATGCTAAATGTAAAGTCAAAAAAATTGATTTGACAATTTTACCCCTTAAAATAACACTTTCCGTCACTACTAATAATTAAAATAAATGGAACGACCACAAAAATGTACTTAAAATAATTCAGTGATTAAATTTACAAGACAAATAATTTAGTGACTTCATATGTAACAACTCAATAGTTTAGTGATCATTAGTGCAGTTTGCTCTCCAGTAAATAACACAATATTATATGCACAATTAAATAAGTAATGCATTCATACAAATATATAAAGTGATAAAATCACTAATATATTATTAAATTCACGAAAGAAAATACAAAATTTAACCAATTATTTAAAATTAAAAGTTGATGATTTCATATAATTTTTTCACGTAAATTAATTTTTATATATAAGTGATTTTGAATTTATAGTGTTAGTAAATCATTTTCCTTAAACAAGATTCTTGGCTTAAGAAAGAAAATGAATGAAGTAATTCAGTCAATTCTTTGGACTTGTAAAGTCTGACAATACCAGCGATGACTCTCGGCGGGTGAATCATAGAAAGTTGATTTAAAAATTACTCCAGGTTGTCTTAATAACTATACCTATTTAAGCTTCGTTCCACATTATACTTTCCACAAATTAATATGGGATATCGTGAAAATAATCTCGTGCTAATTCCTCCTTATTTTATAGCCAATATAATGATAATGATGATGATGATGATGATGAATGTATCCCAGCTATATTAGCAGTTATTTTTTGGTAATTAAAAGTTTAGAAGAATAGTAAAGAAATTATCCAGCACTATTGAGTTAGGACAACATATATTCTAATTTAAAGTAGTTTTTATGTACGTTAATAACAAGGAATTGAGAATAGTAAAAATAATTTATGACTATAAACCTATGTCCCTATCTTGAATTATTCTTCGGGAAATATTAAGACATAAATAATTATGCTTCATTCGTATAAATCGCTAAATGAAGCTGAAAACTACATTGTTTATGATGTTGTACTGAATTTGACAACTATGGAAGATAAGGATCTTTAACTAGGATTATTTGGTTTTTAGTTTAAAAAAAAAAAGATGTGTAAAACGCTGAAGACATACTAAATATATAAGAATCTTTTGGGACCGAATCAAAATATATATGAACTGAACTTGACTTCGTGTTAGAGGCAGCATCAAAATTATTCTATTCTGTCAAAGATGTGGAATTATACCATATATATTTGAATGATTAAGACTGTTCATCGGTCGGTATTCGGTTATTCGAAAATTAACAATTTCGGATATTTACCAAAAAATTGATATCCAATTCCAATCCATTTTAAACTTCGGTTACTTATATAACCGAAGTTTAAAATAGGTTTGGATATCGGTATTAACCGTTTTATCCGAAGTTTTATCCCTGTAATTGCATTTGAAAAAAAAAAAATCAAATTTTAACTTTTAACTTTTCACAACTTTCAGTTCTACACCAATCTTGTCAAATTACCAATTCACCAAATTCTACACATAAAAGAAATATAAAATCCAATATTCAAACTTCAATATAAAACACAGAAATGTCAAACATGTAGGAGTCTTTGGCTAGCATTAATGATAGAAATAAATGTGTGTTAAGATAGGATATCTATATCCATCTGTTTTCCACCATCCAAAATCTCAAAATATCATCATTATCAGGCACAAGTCTATCTTCAAGATACTGTTCTAATTCATTTTTTGCATCTAACCTACCAGATTCACCTTGTTGTTTCTTGAACTCCATTCTATTTCTGACCCTTTTTCCTTTTTCCTTCCGTTTGTTCTGATGTGCTATCCATCTGGTCACTTAAGGAAGAGCTGTTGAAGGTTTAGAACTATACAGAATCTTATACTCTTCAAATAATTTTACAAGTTCATCTTTCACAAGTATCACAATATGATCCACCCCATACATTTTTCTAATAACCCAATCAACAAATTTAAACTTGTATCGAGGATCAAAAACAACAGCAAAGAAGAGAACCAGATTCATTTTCTCAATTTTTCCCCAATACTTATCATATTTACTCCTCATTCTTGTTGCCATCATACTTAGAGATATATCCTCATCTAGTTCCCAATCATTCAAAAGAGTTAACACATCGCTAAGTTCATGAACAACTACATTTGATGTCACACATAATGAGCCAGAAATTTGTAAAGTAAGATCATAAAAGTGCTCTAAAAATTTCACATAATGTTGAACATTTTCCCAATCCTTCTCATTAGGCACCCCACATTTATCATCCTCTTCAACAAAGATCATTCCTATAACGAGGATCCATATCTTCAAACCTATCAAATGCTTTTGCAAGTTTTTGAGCTGCATCCAACATCATGTAAGTGGAATTCCATCTAGTAGGTACATCAAGGCACAATAACTTCTTGCTATCTATTTTTTCCATTTCTACACATTTCTTAAATTTTTGCAACCTATTTGGAGATTGCCTAATGTACCGAAAGATCTAAGACGTTGTACCGAGACACTAATTTCTTTCAAACCCTCAACTACAACTAAATTAATTATATGGGCAATGCATCTCATATGAAGATACTTCCCGCCAAGCAAACAAGTTCCCAATTTAAAAATTTTTCTTCAAGTAAGAAATGGCACCATCGTTTGAACTAGCATTATCAAGTAATCGTAAAATCTTATCAATCCCCATGCTTGAATGCAAATAGGTTATACAGATATAGATGTGTCATAAGAGATATGATCTTAGAGTTATTGGGCAATTAAGTTGTAATAGGATTTATGGTAAGTCTTCATTGACTATAAAATGCACAGTGAGACACATGTCTATAAGAGACAGCCATTGTATGTATCCATAATTTGTGAGACAAACTGTTTGGGTTGAATTTTTCAAAAGTCCTTCTTTGCCTTCTCATCAAAATAAAGTCCATAACACTCGTTATTGTAGAGCGTGAGGGCAGAGACAAATTGGGGACTATTAAATTTCCTCTGATACAAAATTTTACCTGAATAAACAGACAGCATGTAGTATAGAGAATGGGCAGTCTATAACAAGACTTCCTGCCTTTCTAACATCCATTCTCAGGATAGGGTTAACTACTAAGTGACCCTCCCTTACTCCCTTTAATGATGATTGATAGCTTAATATAGTTTGTTGAGTATCTTTATTCGATGGATTTTGTTTTACTTTTCAAATGATTATTCAAAGTACCATTCCTTATACCGCATAATCTCTATGACAATAGAGACATTCACCTCCAACGATCTTTGACAGAATAGAATAATTTTGATGCTGCTTCTAACCCTGTCTCTTATACACATCTTTCCTTTGTTCTAAGAGACAGTTCAGTGAACAAACTCGCTTTCTTTGGACTTGAAGGTGAGTAGCTGCATTTTAGTCCTGACCACAGGATCTACAGGTATGCTCCATTGTAATGGATATGCTGTCAACTTCTTCAGACATGCCAAAAAATCTGTGCAACATGTAATATAATTATGTATAACGAGATAAGTTTTTTGCCTTTCCAATTTTTTAGCAAAAAATATAAAGCCCAAATAATTATTATCAATTTTTCAGCAAAAAACATAAAACCCAAACATAAATAAAATCCAAAATTCACCCAAATAAAATCCAAAATTTTCAGCAACATGTAATCAATTTTCTGAAGTAAAAAATCCAAATGATCAAAAAATGAATTAGAACAGTATCTTGAAGATAGACTTGTGCCTGATCATTTCCAAGGTTTGTCAATTGGAGGATGGTTACAAAACAGAGATGGTGTATCATCTGTCTCTTATACACATCTAGATGAGTATAAGAGACAGGTTTTAGAATGGACCAATGTGTTAAATTGGATGCAGGACGCTGGTTAACATCCAATTTCAAAATCCGATATCCAATTTACCGAATATCGATATCCAATCTAAAACAGTTCGGTCGATTTTTTCGGTTTATCCGAACTGTGAACACCCCTATGAATGATATAATTACTTTAATTGTTCCCTAAATTGGGTGATTACATTATTAGTTTGATTGTCTTGATTAGCAAGACTTACCATATATCCGATTGTCTTGATTAACAAAACTTATCATATTTATATTCTCTTGTAAATCTATACAAAGGCACGCTATGTACTAATTATATAGAGGCCTGATTTACACACATTGTAATATATTTTCTTTTGTTTTTAACATGGTATCAGAGCTTCCGCATGTAAATATATTTTGAGATTCCGCTTATTTGAGCACTTGTAATATAATTTGTTCAGATTCTACTTCGATTCTTAGTTTTCAACCTTCGGATTTTCTTGGTTTCAACCTTCAAATCTCCTGATTTTCGACCTTCGTGTTCTCCTGGTTTCAACCTTCGGGTTCTTCGATTTTGAGTTTTTCGTTATCTCATTTTCGACTTTTGGATTTTCTCAGTTTTGATTTTTCGGATTCTTTCAGTTATTAACCTTCGGATTCTCTTGGATTCAGTTTTCAGATTGTCGATCGGTTTCGATTTCGTTTCAGTTTTGGTTCTTGATTCTTTTGTCTATTCGATTTTGATTTTCTATTTTCAAATTTTGTTTTAAACTCAATTTGGTTTTTCATAACCATATTGAGTTTGAGAGGGGATGTCAAAGATATTGAATTATCATATTATGGTATGTAAATATTTGATTGATGTAATTACTTTAATTGTTTCCTTAAATTAGGTGATTACCTTATTAGTTTGATTGTCTCGATTAGCAAGACTTACCATATATCCTATTGTCTTGATTAGCAAGATAACTCTAAGATAGACTAGACTGCCTACCATAAAAAAAGTAAAATAAAAATTTGAAGGAATTGTTAAACTTGTGTGTATTATGGATAATACAATGGCCTATATTTATAGGCTTGTTAGTACAATGACCTTATACTGTACAGTGAATTTAGTGGACACTGACTAACAAGGTAACTAACATAAATGTAGGAACTAATAAATAATGTAACTATACAATGAATCTAGACAATGAATCTAGAAAATTTACGTTACAATGAATCTAAACAATTTATGTTAACATATTCCAAGAAGAAAAATATTTAGGTAAATTCAATTTTTAACTTTATTTGTAGATTTTATGATCAAAATTTATCTTATAGATTCTTACTTATATCAACTGATGATAGACATTCCATAAAATTTAATTTATACTGTAAAATAATCAGATATATAAGTATTTGCCTTCCAAGAATATATAGAAGACAATAGAAAGTCTCCTCTTGTGTATGAGCTGTTTAGATTCCTCCAATCGCCTAAATGACAACATAGATTATCATAATCCCATCGATTCTATCGGACAATCTACCTAATACCTAATACGTTTTTGTTAAACATACCAATAATTCTCTTGCCGAATATAAATTATTCTAGTTTCATAAATTTGCATATTGCGTCAATTATAAGCTACAATTGTAGCAAGTATGATAGTACGATCAAAAGGTTGGTTGTGGAATATAATTTCCTCATAAAATATTTTAGTATTTATTGAAGTCATAAAATTATTTTTGTATATATATACACACATACATACACACACATGTACACCCTATTGGCATGGAAAAACATAGTTATTGGAGGATTTTCTATTTTTATCCTCCCCAATTCAGATTGAAAAATGTAACACAAATAGTAACTTAATGATTAATTAGTGGAGAAAACACACACTATGTGTGTGACTTTTAAAAAATAATAATAAGTAAAATAGAGAAAGATGTTTTTTTTTTTTTTGAAGGAAATATAAAGAAAGAAATTAATATGATAGTTATAAGTGGTAGTTAATATGGTATATTTGAAATTATCAATACTAAATGAGAATAAAAATAAAAGTATATAAAATAATATCATATCAAATGAAAACTTTTACTTTATATATAGTATAGATATAAATAACAAACATCTATAAAAATGTACTACTATCTATTAGATAACACTTTAGTCTAGTGTTAATTAAACCTCCCAATGCTCTCAATTTCACTTTGTTAATGTTTGGATGGATGATTCCAAATTCGGCCACCATAGATTATTCAAATAAATTAATTGATTTAGTTGATTAATGAAAATTTATTGATAAAGGTTAAATAAATAGATTTTAAATTCACTTAAATTTTATATTATTTCAAATCATTCGTAATAAATTTACTTATCCAAACACAACCTTTCGTTATTTAAGATTTAAGAAGAAAATAAAAGACAAATAATTTTATAAAAAAAAAGAGTGTTCTATAAATGTAAAACTATTAGATGACACTATATTTTTGTCAGTGTGCAGGAATGGAAATCTTAGATAAGCTACGGTTTACTGTGTATATAATTTCTCGAAAATTCATTATGAAATATGAAGTCGAACGGGTGTTTCATTTCATGGAAGGGGAACCTTTTATTCAAAGAGAGCAGGTCTTACGTTCCATCATTGCAGTTGCTGCTTTCTCAATTATTGACTCGTTATTGGCAATCCTAGTCCTACATGAACTCCACATAACCAATTATCCATGCATGCATTTCTTCTTGGCTAGACCACAAATTTTTGTAACTTCTACTGCTGTCTCTATCAGTGTATTTCCTTGCATGATCACCACTTAAGAAGTGAAATAAATTAATGGTGGATATATACCAACTTCCTACAAAGGTTTGGGATTTTTTTTTTTATCTCATTATCTATATTAATTTTCTATCTTACTTTTTGAATATTTGATATATATGCATTAATTTATAAATGTTACGGTCACAACATACACATATCAAACATTCAAAGTGTGAGACAGACAATGAGATAAAAAGTCATGCGACACATTTAAGGTGGTGAAACCGTGAAAAGATATAATTAAGAAGAGTTAATTAATTAGTTACTGTGACAAGAAATATAAATTAAAGTAAACGTGCAAAGAATGAATATAATGTATAATCTCATCATTTTTCTATGATATATTTGGGATGGCAAAAAAAAAAGAAAGAAGAAGTTTCGTAAACATCTGGTTGAAATTTATTAATATTTCGAGTAGATAACCTACCGGTCATGGGTTGAATTTGATGTATATTTAGATTCAGATTAATATTAGGGTCAGAAAAGGACACGGTCTAAAATTTTGAGAAGGCAAGATTTGTGTAGAAAGATATTTGGATGAATAATTTAGAACTTTACATATATTTTAAGAAGGCAAAATCTAATTTTTATAAACATAACTAAAATTTTAAATATTTTGAAGAAAGATAATACTACAATTTATAACTTCTTGAGATGAACCGCCCCTAGCGTCCGCTCATACATGGTTGGAGGTTGTCTTGGTAATATAGTGTATAATACATACGCAATATGTATTCACATTAGATCGTATAAAAAATTACTATACCGACAGTATATGAAATATTAATCCATCTCCGTATGGACACGAGCTAGTGAGGTTTTCAACTTTAATTTTCTTCGTCTTTTAGAAAAATAAAAAATAAAAAGGAGGGGGGCCGGCTGACGGTAACATGGAGGTTGTTCAGCTACATTTGGATCAGTTACAAATAGCAAGTGATTTTCCAGAAAGGAATGCTACCTGCCCCATTCAAGCAAACCATTCTTATTTTATTTATCTCCTCAGGGGTCCTTAAGCATTAATTAATATACTAAAGTACTAAATTAAGCTCATATAATAACGGATTTGTGAACTTTTTTTTTTTTTTTGATGAAGTGATCTCTGGTGGAATATTTGTATTGCGCTCGAGTGTCAAAAGACTATTTGCAACGAATATGATTGAGTCACAAACACTGTAGAAGTGTATAGGTAGAATTGTTGTCTCCATTTAATGTCATATTTATCATACCTACCATATTATCGTATAGAACTACATACGTGGTTCACCTATTTGACAGTTTTCAAGCAATTTCATCTACTACTATTTAATGGATTTGAGAAGAAGGTACCTAGTAATTTTCAAGGTTGATGTGTTCAATTTATTTTTATAATACCCCACGTCGGATTAGTTTAACAATTTTTGAATAGAAATAACGGGGTTAAAATGATTAAACCAAGTTATTAATAATTTAAAATCTAAAATATTATAAACAATACAATATCTCCTCATATTTTCGATATGAACGTGTATTACAATTTTGTCCAAAGCTTATGAAAAAAAAAACAAAAGAAAAAAGTAAATTTATTTGTCCAAAGTAACATGTTATTTGGACATAAGATTGTAACAAACTAACTACCCATGGTTTTTGACACTTTTGTTCTTGGTAGTGAATGTGTTGATTGATTTGCAGTTGGGAATCGAAAATATGTTTCTATTGAGAAAATAATTGGAAAAAAGTTTTGGCCAAGTGAAATTGATCATACTATAAGCTAGATTGGATAGGCAATATAAGATATAAGATTGTCAAAAGAATGTTAGACGTCAAGCTCATTCTATATTTTGTGACAAATATTACATTAATGTCTCGTTAATAGGGTAATTGGTTTAAACGATAAAAATATTTGAAATTCGACACTGTTATTATCAATCTTGTGTTCGTGTGCAATCTATATGCATGAGTTGTCTATCTAAAAAATAGAGATAATTTACATTCTTCCTAAATTTTTACAGCCAAAATAATAATAATAATAATAATCATGTCACCCCATCAAGTGTATGGAAAGAGTTAAAAAGTGGCTTCGATCATGAGAATATGTACATGCCATCGATCTCAATCCAAACAAGGAAACTCAAACCCTTTTTTTTTTTTTTTTTTTTTGTGAAAACTAGGCCGGGTTCTTTCCACTTAAAAAAATTAATGCACTGAATCTATGGCCCAAATTAAGAAATTTAGTACAACTTAACAGTTAACTTGGGCCATTCGAGTAGGATTAGGCAGTGAATAATCATGTTGGTGTTGGCATTCATTCATTTCGACTCCATCTCCCTTCCCTCAAACACCAATAGGCCCAAAACACTAACATACGGTACAATGTGAAAGTAGTATCAAAGGGAAAATTATTTTGACACCTCAATTTTCAAGCCCAGTTGTTGTTGTTGTTGGTTTTTTTTTTTTTGTTTGTTTGTTTGGGAGGGGAGGAGAATTTATTTGATTGGGACAAACTTGGTTCACTGAAAAGCTTTATTAAAAAAGCAAATATAATTGGTGGAAATCTTGGCTTTTTTTTTTTTTTTTCTTTTTTAAAAATTTGACGAGAAAGATATCTTATCTACTTCTTTTGCTATTGAGGTAAATCTTGAGGTGGTTGTATATTGTAACAACTAGTGGTTAATTGGAATCTATGCTAGCTCAGATAGTAGAATTAAGAGAGAACAGTGGAATGTCATTCAAAGGAGAAAAGCACTTTAGGGGGATTTCTGGGTTTTGGCTGGGGATTTTAATGACATTAGGAGCAGTGAGGAGAAGTGGGGTGGTAAAACCAGAGAAGAATGGACCTATCAAGACTTCAATTCATTTATCATTCTCAATGAGTTGGTGGATATTGGCTTCGTTGGTCAACCCTGAGACTTGGAGTAATGGATGGGAAGGGGATAAAGAAATTAAGGAAAGACTGGACAGGGTTCTTAGTAGTGGGAGATCGTTTTAAGCTTTTGATAAGACTTCCTGCACTCATGTAAGGACTAAAGGTTCTGACCATTCCATGCTACTTCTAGATACTCACACTGGTTCAGTCAAGAAAAAGAAAAGGTTTCACTTTGATAAAAAAATGGATACAACAAGTTGAGACGGAGGGGATCATCAAGGAGGCTTGGGAATCTGAAACTCATGGATCTAGACTCTTTAAAGTGGTTAATAAGATCAAAGCTTGTGGGGTAGCACTTTGAATTGGAACAAGAGGACTTACAGAAGTGCTGAAATTAGAATCAAGGAACTAAAAGCTAAAATTCAGGAACTAGATCTTAGTACTTGTATGGATAAAAATGCTAAAAGATCTACTTTGAAATCTCAATTTAATCAGGCCTACAGAGAAGAAGAACCATTTTGGAGTCAAAAGGCTAGGGTCAAGTGGGTAGCTATAAGAAAGAGACATGAACACCTCATACTTTCATGCCAGTGTGATTGGAAGGAGAAAGAGAAATTGTATCAGCACCTTGCAAAAAAGTAATGGTCAGTGGTGTCGAGGTGAAGAAAAGATTAAGCAGGAATTATGCAGCTTTTATGAGAACCTTTTTTCCTCTTCTTATCCCCATCATTTTGTAGAAATTTTGGAAGGAATACCAGCAAGGATCATAGACCAGATGAATGAGCAAATAACCAAGCCTTTTAGAGAAGATGAAATCAGGACTACTGTTTTTTCTATGAACCCCAACAAAGCTCCTAGACCAGACGGTATGTCTCCCTTATTTTTCCAAAAATTTTGGCATCTTATAGGTAAAGATATTGTCAAAGCTATGCAAAGTTTCTTTCATTCTGGTTATTTACTTAAATCTTTGAATGAAACCATTATTAGTCTAATTCCTAAAACTCAATCCCCCACTAACCTTTCTCAGTTTAGACCTATTGCCTTGTGTAATGTGCTAAAATTTATAAGGTCATTTCTAAATTACTTGCCAATAGACTTAAACCCCTCCTAAACATCTACCTTAGTCAAAATCAATAAGCTTTTCTAACAAAAAGACAAATTCTTGACAATGTAGTAATTGCCCATAAATGTCTTCACTATCTTAAAAATAAAAAGCATGGGAAGTCTGGCTATCTAGCTTTAAAACTAGATATGACTAAAGCCTATGATAGGTTGGAATGGCCTTTTTTAAAAGCAATTTTATAAATTTTTTTTTTGTCAGACTTGGATTTAAGATTTTAACTTGTGCCTCTACTGTGTCTTACTCCTTTAATTTAAATGGTGACAAAATGGGACACTTGAAAACTACTAGAGGGATTAGACAGGGGGACACTTTGTCCCCCTATTTATTCATTTTGTGTGCTGAGAGTTTCTCCAATTTACTCAATCAGTCTGCAACAACAAAGATATCACTGGTTTGAAACTTTGCTCTGATGGCCCTGTTATTTCACATATTTTTTATGCCTCATCTTGATGACTCAATTATTTTTTGCAATGCTACTGTTGAGGAAGCTAGAAAGGTGATGAAGATCATTAATCTTTATGAATCTACTACTGACCAACTTGTGAATCTTGAGAAATCCTCTATCTTTTTCAGTCAAAACACCAAGGATGAGGTCAAGAATAATATTTGTAATCTCCTGGGTGGGGTCAAACTTGTACCTCATGCCAGCTATTTAGGTTTCCCTATGGTAATCTCTAAGTCTAAGAGACAGATTTTTGGTGCTGTTAGGGATAAAGTGGCTAAAAAATTAAAGGTTGGAAAAATAAATTTCTTAGTTTGGTTGGTAAGGAGGTTTTGCTTAAATCCATTGCCCTTTGTATGACTGTTTACGTCATGTCCTGCTTTAAATTGCCTAAAAGCCTGTGTAAGGAGATCAATAGTCTTCTGTCTAATTTTTGGTACGGAGCTAAAGCTTATGAACACAAGATATTGGAAGAAATGGGAAAATTTAGCCGATTCTAAGGATAAATCAGATAGGAGGGATAGGCTTCAGGGATATCCAGCTTTTCAATAATGCCCTTTTAGCAAAACATATCTGGAGGATTGTAACACATCCTAATCTGCTAGTCTCTAAAGTTCTTAAATCCAAATACTTTCCTTGATCCTCTATATTTTATGCTACTGTTCCTAAAGGTGCCTCCTGGTTTTGGCAGAGTATTTGTAGTGTTAAGGAGTTCATAAAGAAGGGTCTCAGGAATGAATAGGTGATGGTAAAACTGTCAAAGTGCGGGGAGATAACTGGATTTCGGAGATTGAGGGAGGAAGAGTGCTTTCTTGCAAACCTCTCCAGTGTAACATCACTCATGTTAACCAACTGATTTTTGATTACAAGTGGAATGTTAACTTTTTGAATCAACTCTTTACTCCATTCGAAGTGACCAATATCACTAACATTCCTATTTCAGTTACCAGGAGATCTGACAGGTGGTTTTGGATTCACTCAACCTCTAGAAACTATACTGTGGAGTCAGCATATAAGGAAATGAAGAGGCTTGAAGACCTTAGGAAAAGGGAACCCATGATCAGAGGGGAATCCAGTAGAGCCAACCAGCAAAGCGCAGTATGGAGGTTTACCTGGAATCTAAATGTTAAACACAAAATTAAGCACTTCCATTGGAAATGTCTTAATAAGATTCTACCTACAAATTCCTGTTTTCACAGAAGAACTGGAATGGGATGTCCAGATTGTAATAGGTGCACAGGGATTCCTGAAACCATTGAGTACATATTCTTTTTTTGTGAAAAGGCTAAAGAGGTTTAGAAAGTTGCTCCAGTCATCTGGGATGGTTTGGATAAGGAAAAAGAGATTTTTGGGTTTGGTGGGACAAGGTTCGGGAGGATACTGATCTTAGACAAGATCAAGAACCAGCAAATTTAACAGCAAACATCCTCTAGCAGCTGTGGAAAAATAGGAACAAAGAACTATTCAGTAATGACACACTAGATTTTGGGACTGTAATGATTAAACATCAAGCTGAATGGTAAGATAGCTGAATTTAGTCACAACTTGAATTCCAGGCAGAATAAGAGATCAGTTGGCATAGGTTCTATTCCTACTCCAAGGGAACCTAGATTGTCTGACCAGGCTGACTTTTGTGTTGAAGTTGCTAGTAAAATGCACAAAGAGTCTAGAAGATCAGGATTTGGCTTAGTGGGGACAAATTTGTGTAGAAGAATACAGAAGGTCTGGGCTGAAGAGATGGATAGAACTACGGATCCTTCCTTGATTGAGGCAGAGGCTATCAGGTCGACCTTAATTAATGTCAGATTAGTAGGTTGGAATAAGGTGGCAATCCTATCATCAAACAAGTCTTTAATTCAAAAGATACAAAACAGGAACAGTGTTGATATTACCCTTGCAAATCTGTTGGATGATATTATTACTTTAAGTAATTCTTTTGCTTGGCGTTCTTTCTCTTGGATTCCTAGTAACTGTAATCATAGGGCTAAAATATTAGCCTCTTTTGCTGTCAAGCTTGTTTCAAAAACTTATGTGGGAAACTTGCTTCCCAAGCTGGTTAGGATAACTAGCTATTCTCTCTTAGTTGAGTAGTTACTCAAGTGTACATGTTAAAACTTATTTTTTGAAATACAAATTACTTCTACCATTTGAAAAAAAAAAAAAAAAGAGTATTCGTTTTTTAGCACAAAAACTTGTACCAAAATGACAAGAATAATTTTGCTAGCCCATAGCAACTGAATAGACAATATTGTAGAATTATTCAAGATCCTTCATATGGGCTGCAACAAATTCTATATATGTAGCTACAAGAGTGTCTGAACTCTGATGTTTCCAATTGATTTTTAAACACTTCCATGCATGTTTGTTTAATGCTGGTAAAGTCAAGATTATAATTAAAAAAATGGCAACAAAATTGGCTAATCATACCCTAATTTTCATATAATGAACAAAGAACATAAAACCAACAATGCAAGACGACTATATAAATACAAATTAAAGATGACAAAGTGACATGAACAACTATTTCTTGACGTATGTCTTAATTGTTGCATCTTAATTTATCAAATATCTCCTCCTATTCTCTTTTTCTTTCTATTAATTCACACACACAAAAATAATGAACATTCTATTTTTAAGCTCTTGTTTAGTACTACATGTTTTTGTAAGTTCTAATATTGTTGTTGAACTTGAAGCCAAGTCATGCAGTACAAGTGATTGTGACCTTGTCTTGGCTTCATTCGACAGTTTGGAAGGATCAAATCTCGCCTACATTAGCTCCTATTTTCAACAAAACAATCCTGGAAATTCTCCGATACAATCCTCACGTTCCAAATCAAGACAACATCAGAAGAATCAATGTTCCATTTTTTTACTAAAAAAAACCCACCTCTTCCTTCTAATGATTCAAACTCATGACTAATGAATAAGTTATAGAGAAAGTGTCTTACAACCAAAACTACACTTAGTTTTCAGGATATAATTTCGAGTACGAGACTCATGGTGGTGATAACTGTTACGTATGAGAAGATTGCTAGAGTAGATTTTGCTAATCTTACAAATGGGTATTGGATTCAAGTGGTGAATATTTATGATCCTACAAGGTTGCCGAATTTCGCACGGAGTTTTGTTTTTGACGGTAACATGCTTCCGCTTATGAGGTCAAATCAATACGTTATAAGAAAAAATATTTGAATATCAATTTTATCGATATCGTCGATCTCATACTAAATCCCATCAATCGAATCAACTCTATTAAATTTCATTCAAATGTAGTAATAGAACATACCTACAATAAGAAACTATTATAATTTCATTAAATTATGATACAAAGAAGAAAAAAAGATCGACTAATTGTTTGATGATAAACAATTTTCTTTTATTAATGTAAAGGTGAATTGATCTTGCGGGAATGATAAGGTTTCCAAGGATTATTGAGTTTTTGAAATGTACACATTATGTGCTGGTCAGAGTTTATCATGTGTCGAGTGCATCAGGGGTTTTGGCAAAAACTATATATACATATTTTTAGAGAGATAATTGTTATAATTTTTATAAAATTTTACGAGTTAAGCTTTAAATTGTTTCAAGATTGTTATTGAAATTTTTAAAAAATATTAAGAAAAATAATATATTTTTGAAACTCTTAGAAAATAAGACTATATAAATACATACATATAGAATAATTTTTTATATTTTCTAAAATTTTTGGGCAAAATTTAAAAAATTTTAAGGGATAAAAACTGCTGCAAAGGCTCAATCCAGGATCGGACTTCAATTTAGGGGCTGGGATAGTTTTTGTGCCGGCAGAAAGGCTGGTTTTCTATTCTTGCAATTGTTTAATTTAAGAATCTTTTACGTATGTTTGATGAGACTAACCGGTCCACAAGAATAGAAAATTATAAGTACATTAAAAAATAATTCTGTTAATTTTAAAGATTTATACAATAAAAAATTTTAAAATATATAATATTATAGTATATAAATTTTTAAAGAATAAAAAATAAAAAATAAAAAAATAATTCGGCTATAGAATTTTTAAAAATTATATGTTACTACTAGCCAAAAAGGAAATGATAGGGATTAACTTTAGTGGTAGGTTTGACATATTCAAAATTCTGATCCGAAGCAATTTTGTACTCTTCTAACAACAATTATACGCCTGCAAGATGCAGAATAACAATTTAATAGCTAATTGTTAAAGAATGATAGTTGCTTTGTCTTTAGCAATTATTAATTAATGTGCGGATATCTTCAACACTTTTCAATGAATTGTCCTTCCGCAAGCTAATCAGTTACAAAAAATTTAACAAATTAAGTTATAAAACTAAATATGACATTTGGCAGCTTAATTATGATTGTAGATGAGGTTAGATGAGAATAATATACACCAAACATTTGTAAAATGCTTAGTGAGACTGTGAGGTGAAATTTGCATAATGATAATTCAACTTAGAAGGGAAGTGGGATTTTTAAATTCAGAGTGAAAGAGATTATTCCATTTCCATCACTTAATTATATCCATCTCAAAAACATTCACCTAAAAGGGACGCATAACAAATTATTATATTTATCTTTAATTTATAAATGATAGTTCAAGTGGTAGGATACTTTCTTTATAAGATACTTTTTCGATAATCTATTAGTTATGGATTTGAGTTACCCAGATATAGTGATGATTCACTATAAATATTTTTAAAAAGGATTAATTCTATTTTGCACCCTCAACTTATAGCTAATTCTCATTTTGCATATCAAATTTTAGTTTTGAATACTTTGTATTCCCAATTCTTAAATTTATTCCATTTTAACCCCTTTTTTAATACCGTCAAAAAAGACAACAGAATTTGGCGTACATATAGAAAAATTATGCTAATTTTTTAAACGGCGTTAAGAAAAGGGCAGAAGTTGGACGAATTGAGACTTCGGGGTGCATAGTATCCAAAACTAAAATTTAAATTGCAAAATGAGAATCAAGTATAAATTGAGGGATGAAAAAAAAAAAAAAAAAAACTTCAATTCTTGTATTTGTTCTTGCATCATATGTTGATTTAGTTTACACGGGGGGACAAAACTACACTGCGAATTTCAATTATCTCCTTTCCTTTTTTTGTGGTACTAGTTTGAAGTAGTGTCTGTAATATACAGTAATTATATTACAAATGATGCATGAAGGCTAACTATGTACATTATCTCCAAGAGATTAGGCATTTGTTGAACAAGGAACAGGAATAATACAAGTGCATTTCTTTAGTTAGAGTAGATTCTTGTAAGCATCTATGCATTACATTTTACGTTGATTTTTTTATCCTATTTCTTATTTGGAAAATACTTTACAAAATTACATTTTAAAATAATTTTTTTAAAATTAATTCACGTGTCAAAATCCTATTAAATGTCCAACTCCCTGCTTTTAGATTTTTCTTAATTTTTTTTTTTTTGGATCTAGTGACACATGATTTTTATTTATGATTTTATATTTGTGATTTTATATAGATACACTCTTCTTATTTACAGAGTGGTTCCTAAGAATTATTTTTCCCCCTTAATTTTATGCAATAGTATGGTCTGAATCTAACATGGATTGGGTTATGGATTCATTCGAAGACGGAAAATATTTAGATAGACTTGATTTTTTACTTCACCTATAAATTTTGTTGTTAGGATTAAATTTTAAAGAATTTTATTTACATTAACTGATATCATAAATTTTTTAAAATTTAATTTACATCAAAAAATTTATAAATAAAATTAAAAATTAGATCTACTTAAATATTTGTCATTACCAATTGTCTCCGCAGGAACGAGTTTTCTACTTTCTTGGAAGATTAAAAAATTGGGCCACCGAATTTGTGTACCTGGTCATTTATGTTTTTGGTCAAAATAGGGGACTATTAATAATGGATTAATGCGTTGATAATTTTAGCTTGGTGTGTTGAATAAGACCGGTAAATAATAAAAGGAAAAATCAATATATTAGTCCCTCACATTATGCATTTGTATTTATTTAGTCCATCACTTTGAAAATGATTATTTTTAGTCCCTTACATTACACATTTATATTTATTTAGTCCTTCACTTTTAAAATGATGATTTTTAAATGTAAAATGTTGAATTTTGGTCCTTGAATCAAATTCAAAGCATTTTGGCCTAAATTTGTCATGTCCCTCACATATATAAAATGTTGAATTTTGGTCTCTGAATCAAATTTCGAGTATTTTTTGCCTAAATTTGTCATGTATTGTCAAATGACATATTTTTCGAGAACAAATTTGATAAATTCATCTGCTTTGAATGGCATTATCGATAAAATTGATATTTAAATATTTTTTCTTTGTAGGAATAAAAGATTCTATTCAATCTCTTACTTGTATATTTTGTTTCCAAAATTTATAATCCAATCCGATGCTAGAGTTTTGTGTTGGAAAGAAAAAACGAGTTCCTAAATTTTACTCAAAAAATATGTCATGTGAACAACACACGATCTAATTCAGATCAAAAAGTGTTCTTGGATTTAGTAAGTGTAGTTTCATTCGACACTAGCTTGTTAGGGATTTTAATTCCTTGGTTTAGAAGTGAGGAATAAATAAATACAAATGTCATGAAGTAAGGGTCTACCTAAAAATCATCATTTTAAAAGTGAGGGATTAAATAAATACAAATGAATAATGTGAAAGACTAATAGAATAGTTTTCCCATAATAAAAACAGTAGAGGGCTATAATTTTAAATCCAAGTGACATTTATTTATTTTAAAATACTTATTATTACTAAAAATTTAGCACTGAATACAGAATGTAAACGAATTTAAATAAGTTGATCAATTCGGTATTTTAAATTGTTTGATTGATTTAATAAAATTATATATATGTTTAAATTTTACTTATATATTTTTCAAAACGAATTCAAACAAATTTTTATATATAAATTTAAAATTTTAACTTTATTAAAGTTAAATTAAAAAAAAATATAACTAATAGTAAATTTTATTAGAAATTTCACTCTAAGTGAATAGATTTGATTTTAGGGTCATGTCACCCATTGTACTTTGTCTGTCCAGTGTCCCTAATGTTGAGAAGTCAACGACTCAACTGTCATGCGAGTTAATTATTTATATTTAATATGACTTAATATTTTTTATGTTGAATAGGAATAATCCATCACCTTCTGACAAAAAAATGGATCAGTAGAGTAGACTGAACCAGTCAACAATCTAAAATACCAAGAACTTACCTCGTTTCTTCTTCTCATTCTTTTTCAAGAAAAGTGTCATCTTCTTCGATTGAGCACTCTCTCTCAATTGCCTAGCAAATCCTTCAATCACTAAACAGCAACCAAATTTTGTGTCCATTTCAAGAATCATGATTTTGACCACAAAAATAGGCTTTTTGGCCATAATAATCTTGTGGGGTGGTGGAGTTGAATCAAAATGTAGTACTAGAGGATCATGTGGTGCATTAGCTTCATATTATGCATGGAATGGAACAAATCTCACATTCATATCCACAGTTCTTTCAACCTCTATAACCCACATTCTTAGTTACAATCCTCAAATAACCAATCAAGATATTATCCAATTTGGCAGCAGAGTAAACGTTCCATTTACTTGCGGATGCTTAGAAGAGGGTGATTTATGGGACATCAGTTTATCTATCAGATTAGGCCTGGAAATTCTTATCAGAAGATTGCAGATCTTATTTATGCAAATCTTACAACAGTTGCGATGTTGCAGAGTTTCAATAGTTATCCTGTTGAGAATGTTCCTGACACTGGACTATTGAATGTTACTGTCAATTGTTCTTGTGGGAATAGTAAAGTTTCTAAGGATTATGGATTATTCGTAACGTACCCTCTTCGCGTTGGGGAGAATATATCTTCATTAGCCAATGAGTTTGATCTTCCTGAGAGGTTGATGGAAGATTATAATCCTAGTGTTAATTTCAGCAGTGGAAGTGGTTTGGTTTTTGTTCCTGGAAAAGGTCTCTGATTTTTTTTTCTGCAAGAAAAAATGCTACACTTCACATCTGATGAATTGATAACCTCTGACTCTGAATGATGTATTCTTTTCTCCATTTATGCAGATCAAAATGGAACTTTTCCACCTTTAAAGTCAAGGTAACATATAGTAGTACTATTCTGATGAACTTTTGGTTTGTTGGAACCATCTTTAGAATACCTCTATCATCTAATATCCTGTGTTTTTTTTTTTCCTGCAGCTCAAGTGGTTAGTTCCTTCTTTCTTGCCAATGGTCAAATGATGCATGTGAGTTAGTAGTATAAGAAGATAATTATTGAATTTCATATCAATTGATTAAGTGCCAATTTGAACAGGAATATCAGGCGGAGCCATTGCTGGAATTACAATTGCAGCACTTCTTGGAGCTATTTTCTTGGCAGTCTGCTTTTATGTCATATTCTTCAGAGAAATATGAAAAGCAGAAGCATTTCCTGGTGCAGAACCATATGAACTAAATGATGGTAGTATTTCTTTTTTCATTTTCGGTTCTTGGTATAGATTAGATTTCCATTTAAGGATGATGTAGGATATGATGTTTCCAGTGTGTTAATATTCCTCTTCTTGATTTCCACTTCAAGATAAATAACTCTAGCTTCTCTTGTCCAGACAACTGATTTTCAGGTTGGCATCTTCTTTATGGAACAATAAAAATTTGAGATCCCATGTTTTCTTATAGTTAATGTCATACTTCACATCCTGGATTTTGGCAGGGCTGTCAAGCAGTTTTGATGTTCTTGTAGCAAATCAAATTCATGTTTGTAACTTCCAATCTCATAGAAACATATCCATTCTATTGATGTAGGTCCTGGAACACTGGAGAAAATTTCGGAATCAGGTCCAATTGTCAGCAGCACCCCAAGGCTGACAGGTATCACGGTGGACAAATCCGTTGAATTCTCATATGAAGAACTTGCAAAGGCTACAGATGACTTTAGCCTGGCTAATAAAATTGGTCAAGGTGGATTTGGTTCTGTTTTCTATGGGGAGTTAAGAGGCGAGGTTAGTACATTTTGATCTGCTGATCACCCGAAAGATGATGTAGGAAATAAGTCTCAATACTCATAACTACTGAAATGTTTAGTTGTTAAACTCTTGAATTTGCAGTTGAACAGTTTTTGACCTCCTTTATGAAACTTAAGTATCTGATATCTTTATACAATTAGTCATGATGCCAATTACAGAAGACAAATCCAGCTCTTGTATTAGTAATCTGACCATGGACTTAACTTGAGAAATGAAGTTAAAAAGCCAAATGGTGAATGCATTCCATGTTTTGACAATTTGGAGATTAAAAAAGTTGCAAGTGCAGGTCTATATATGATTTTGTTCCTGAAACTCAAGTATTTTGGTTCATGTTGGTATTCCTGATTGAAGCTTTTTGTCAAATGGTGTATTAAGCAAGGACCTCATTGTAACCTTTCTGACGGTGGATGATGATATGATCTTATCGCTAATAACACATCATAAATCCAAATTCGTTGAACACCAGGAGATACTAGGAGAACAGAGTTTCAACATCATCATTCCCATTATAAAGCTAGTGTTTGAAACTATTATGTACAAGAAACAACTTTAAAAAAATTTCTCATCTTTTAAGTGTTATTTCATCTGGCTTTTAACTTGGCTTTGGATGCATTGTGGTCTGTCTAAATGTAGAAAGCTGCAATTAAGCAGATGGATATGCAAGCAACCAAAGAATTCCTTGCTGAACTGAATGTTTTGACTCATGTCCATCACTTAAACCTGGTATTTGACTCTTCTTAATAAACTAACTTTTTATTGCTTCTTTGTTTTGTGTCCATTTTATCTCTTGCTGTGAAGTGTCACAGAGATTCCCAATTTTCCATTTCAATCGGAATAAAACACTTTTTTCAGCCAAAGTGCAATCACTAGGTTTATGAATTTGTGCTTGTACTCTGGATGAGTTCTTTAAATCTATCACTTTGATTTCAATTCACACAAAAATGAAAGCTGCCTGATTGGTCAGCAGTGAGCTTAATCCATAGAGTATCTGGTCGGCCTCTTTCACTTCATGTTCCTACTCTTCTCATAAGTTTACCTCTTAAGTTCTTTAAGAGGTTAGGCTTCTTTGTTTTTCATTGACTTCTTTATATGAATGTGAGATTTTCTATGTTTGGTATTCAATGAAGGTGCGTTTAATTGGATATTGTGTCGAGGGATCCTTGTTTCTGGTTTATGAGTACATCGACAATGGCAACCTAACTCAACATTTACGCAGTTCTGGTGAGAACAACTTTGCTGATAGATGAGTAACATCCTTAAAAGGCACAAAATCGTTCTTTCCCTCGATCTAGCTCATGGCATTTGCATTTCTTTTTCAGGTAGGGAACCGTTGCCTTGGTCTACCAGAGTGCAGATTGCCCTTGATTCAGCTAGAGGACTTGAATACATTCATGAGCATACAGTTCCTGTTTACATCCATCGTGACATCAAGCCTGCCAATATTTTGATTGACAAAAATTTTCGAGCAAAGGTTGTGAAAAATGTCTGTATACGAGCAATTTACAAAGGGTATCTGCATTCACTTGTATTAAAATCAGTTTCCTATTTGCAGGTTTCTGATTTTGGACTTACAAAACTCACTGCAGTTGGAAATGCATCTTTGCAGACACGTCTAGGTCTAGATGTGATCTGCAAAGATCAGAGTTGGTACTTTCGGTTACATGCCTCCAGAGTAAGATTATTAGCTTTGTATATGTGTTAATAATTTGCAATGTTTTTCATAATCTTTGTAGATTGCAAGTAATTTGTGATGGCCTTGCATTCAGGTATGCTCAATATGGTGATGTTTCACCCAAAACCGATGTCTACGCCTTTGGAGTTGTTCTTTATGGACTTATATCAGCTAAAGAAGCCATCGTCAAAGCAAATGAAGTTGTAACTGAATCAAGGGGTCTTGTTGCTTTGGTAATTCTACTTTCTAGACCTTACCAATTAACATTAACAATTAAACTAAGCGATTCCATGAACCGCATTTTGATCTGGTAATCTTGTTGTATATACACAGTTTGAAGATTCTTTTAACCAACCTAATCCTCAAGAAGCCTTAACCAAACTACTGGATCCCAGACTTGGAGATGATTATTCCCTCGATTCGATTCGTAAGGTAATGTAAACTAGCAATATTGCCAGCATGAAAATCTTGTACGTGTTCATGATCTTATTTGAGAGGAGTTGTTAAACAAAAACCATCCTGATAATCTTAATTAGCAGATGGCTCAGCTGGCCAGGGCATGCACACATGAAAATCCTCAGCTAAGGCCTAGTATGAGGTCAATTGTGGTTGCACTAATGACACTATCATCTACAACTGAGGATTGGGATATTGGTTCCTTTTATGAAAACCAAGATCTGGTACATCTAATGTCTGGAAGGTAGCAATATTAGTTAGTTGAATGAGGTTTGCTTACATAAAGATGGCTATAGAGCAACCATATAAAAAGTTGCATTGTTATTTTTGTACATTAAGTATACATATTCAACAAATTGATGTTGTAAATTACTAAATTTTGAGATTTGTTTTTGTTATAGTTAAGAAGGTAAATCATCTGAACTCTCAAAACGTGTATTTCACAATTTCAGCTTCAGCTATTTTTGAAATGACATACAGGTGATGTGGTGGGAAAGAAAATTAAACATTTATCATCTATGATTACAGTTTGAAAATCTCAATGGTTTCTTGTCACGACTAGCTAACAAGCATCCATGATTCTTTCATAATTGGAGCAATCAGATTAAATTTTTTTCAAATGTATGCAAATGAAAAGTGGGTAATTTGGGAATTTCTCTACATCACAGAATTTTTGTATAGTGATGTCCACAAGTTGTGAACATATATATATATATATATATATATATATATATATATTGGTCTTCTTTTTTTTTTCATTTATATCATTTTAGTCTAAATCGTTAGATGATTGAAAAGTGAAAAATTCTCCTATTTTTCAATCGTCTTTCTACAATTGTGATATCAATGTGAAGTGTGAGTACATACCACTCCCCTTATCATGCTTGATGAGTATAAATCTAAACACATCAACTCTGTAAACCATTTGAATCTTTTGATCATAACGACCATTCAACTATCTATATGCATCATTAAACAAACAATTAATACCACAATGGAGGTTGACAAATATCATAAACGTGCCCACAAGGTGGGAGCGAGTGACCATCTGGGTTTTATTATTGCGTATTCTCTTGGCAAGAAATGCATTATCTATTCTCTAATGTTGTATTTAGATGGGTAGATTGTAGGAATAATTTGAAATGAATGGATTTAAATTAGATAGATTTAGAATGATATGAAATTTATGTGAATTTGAAATCCACTTATTTAACCATTAAAATTACACATTCACTGTTAGTAGATTTCAAATCCCAACTAAATCAATTTATTTATTTAGATAACATATAATAAATTTACATTTCAAATCTAAATCTATCCAAATACTTCCATCCAAACACAACAAAGACCTTATGACCACATGTGCTTTTAGTTGCATCATAAGGATGATAAATCAAACATTGAAAGGGAGGCAACAAATAAATACCCGAGAGGTGCCTTTATTATCCAGCGAAGGGGACCATTAACATGTGCCCTTAGTGGATTCCATTACCCTACCGGATGAATTCATCGGAATTTCAAAATAAACTTTGTTCGTTTTGTTGTGCTATTTATCTCAATCATTCATATGCTACTAATAATCCACTTTGGCTGTTTTTCCTTGAAAGGGAAACTATGTTTTTCTTTTTAATTTTTGGGGAGTGTTTGGACATGATAGCTTTTAATTTTAGTAGTCTAAAATGTTGGTTTGAACTTTGAACCAGACAAATCTTTTGCTTAGTTTTAAGGAAAAATCTTACAATTAATCCTTCCCAAGTGTAGTTTTTATTTTATTAGTCTATCCTCATATTTGAAATAAAGAATTTTAGTCTCTCACACTATAAAAATATATGATTTTGGTTTGCACCAAATGTCTGTTAATATTTTGGACGGAAAATCAATTGTGCGCATCACATTTTTATTTTAGGGCCATAGTTGAAAATAAATCTAGTGGGAGCCAAAAGTGTACGTTTTCAAATTGTAATGGACTAAAATTATATGCTTTAAAATTTTTAAGGATTAAAATTCATCATTTCAAATAGTAAATTTTTAATTATCTTGTTTTCCCATTCTTTTCCAATAAGAGCTTCCACATTATAGCAAAAAAGCTAGAGACAAAAATAAATGAGAAGAACAAAAAGAAGCAAATTTGGGATGAAATAAGAATAAAAAAGACAAAAAAAATTCTAATTCGAGCACTACCATACTCCTCACTGTTATGACCATCTTAATAAATTTTTATTTTTTATTTTTTGACCCGTTTTGTTTTATCATGTTTTGTGTTATTTTAAACATATTAAGTTACTACTACCCAATATATATATATATATATATATATATATATATATATATATTAAGTTATTATTTTATATTTCTAAGAGTTTTAATTGCAATTTCACTAAGTTTAATTAAGTTTTTGATGTTGACATTGTGATGAACCCACATATTTAAAGCTATGAATTTCTAACTTGGATTCATGTTTATGTATTTAATTTTGCGTTGAATTCGTGCCACCAACATATTTTATTTGTTGAGAAGATCGTTTTGTATATAAAATTTAGTGATTTTGTTTTTAATTTGATGAGAATTTTAGTGAGGAAGATGAGCTAATTATGTAAACCTGTTTGGGTATTTTTAGACTTTTTTTGCCAAATCTAGGTCCGAAATTGTGATCAATGCCAAAAATGGGTTTGGAGGTATGTCCGATGACCCATCTTTATCAAGTCTCTTTTCCACATTGATGTATACGCAAGAAGCATGTAATATGTTGCCGCCTCCATCTACCATAAAAACTCTTCTTGAAGGAAAAGAGAGAAACAAGATTATTCCAATTTAACACATTTCAGATGATGATTTTAATCCTAGATGTGTTTGAAAATGTTTAACTTTGGTCTGTCACCAGCACTTTTCCATCTAACATACTACCCGATGTTTGGTAGGGGACCAAAATAAAACATTTTTAGATTATGAGGGACTAAAATTTATTATTTTAAATATAAGGGACAAAAAAAATAAAATCCACATTTGTGGGGAGTAATTGTATGATTTTTTTTTTATAAATATCTAACATGTGACATGCACAAGTGGTTTTTTTTTTTTTCTAAAATACTAACAGAAAATTGGTGGGGGACCAAAATTATACATTTTTATGTTGTGAAGGACTAAAGTTCATCACTTCAAATATGAGAGACTAATAAAATAAATATTGCATTCCGAAGGGACATCATGTATGATTTTCCCTAGTTTTAATGTGAGTATGAGAAATATTTTGAACCATACCCAAAGACATGCAAAATAATATTCCTTCGGTTCAAAATAATCCCTTTACACAATTTGTCTTGTGTCAAATTAATATGTTGTTTTAGAAAATCAAGAAAGTGTTAAATGATTTTTTTTTTCAATTTTACCCTTAATACAAATATTAATGTAATCTATTCTCTTAATCACCATTTTCCCTTTTTCTATGTTATATAGTATTAATATTTAGTGCCATCCATATTAATTTAGAGGAAGGGATTATATTACTGGGTAATATTAATGTCAAATGGTAATTTGGTCACTTTTGAGTTAATCATATTTTTATAAAACTAGTAGGATGTCTAATAATTACTTAATGACTAAAATAAATTTTGTTGTCCATAACACTATATTATGGATTACGTCCATATGATTTCCCACCGCCAAATTACATACACCCACAAGACACAAAGTTAGTAAGTTCTATAATGTATCTTGTGGGTGCATAGACTTAATCCATGCAAAATTTATCCAAGAAGATACAAGTGACAAATTCTTTGATTGGTCTGCCTAAAGGAATTTTTCGATTTCTGTTAAAAATATTAAATATAAATCCCACATTGACTAGCCAAGAGATCCTGGACTAATTAATAAAGTTCCTGGGCCACTCCACTTATCACCAATTGATTTTAAGATGGAAGCCCATGTTCTTTAACATGGTATCAGAGCCTCCACATGTAAATATATTTTGAGCTTCCGCTTATTTGAGCGACTCCGATTCTTAATTTTCAACCTTCGGGTTTTCCTGGTTTCAACCTTCGGGTCTCCTGATTTTCGACTTTCGTGTTCTCCTGGTTTCAACCTTTGGGTTCTTCGATTTTGAGTCTTTTCGTTATCTCATTTTTTGACTTTCGGGTTCTCTCGATTTTTATTTTTCGGATTCTTTTGGTCATTAACCTTCGGGTTCTCTTGGATTTAGTTTTCAATTTTTCGATCGGCTTCAATTTCATTTCAGTTTTGGTTTTTGATTCTTTTGTCTATTCGATTTTAATTTTCTATTCTCAAATTTTGTTCAAACTCAATTTGGTTTTCCATAACCATATTAAGTTTGAGAGGGGATGTCAAAGATATGGAATTATCATATTATGGTATGTAAATATGTGATTGATGTAATTACCCTAATTACTCCCCTAGATTAGGTGATTACCTTATTAGTCTAACTGTCTTGATTAGCAAGACTTACTATATGTATGATTGTCTTGATTAGCAAGACTTACCATCCTATATAAAGGCACCCTATGTACCAATTATATTGAGGCCTGATTTATACATATTTTATATACTCTCTCTATTCTTAACATGGTATCAGAGCTAACTCTCAAGTGTTTTCTCATCCATCCACACGTGTCTTGGGTCCTGTCCAACCCCTTCCAATGGGCTCTCTCCTGTCCAGCCCCTCCAACGGGCTCTCATACGTTTGATCCACGTGTCTTGGGTCCTGTCCAACCCTTTCCAACGGGCTCTCTCCTGTCCAACCCCTTCCAACGGGCTCTCTCCTGTCCAACCCCTTCCAACGGGCTCTCATACGTCTGACCCACGTGTAACAGGATTCCATATCCAACCCAAGTCACGTGTGAGAGGGGGTGTTAAAAATATTAAATATAAATCCCACATTGACTAGCCAAGAGATCCTAGACTAATTAATAAAGTTCCTGGGCCACTCCACTTATCACCAATTGATTTTAAGATGGAAGCCCATGTTCTTTAACAATTTCATTTGTCAATTTGTTGACTTCCCCATAGCTCCTTATAAGCTACCAAGAATTACTAATAAATAATAACAAATTTGTGTGTGGTTTTCATTTTAGCAAATACTTTTCAATGCAATTAAATGTTGGAGCTAAGAGGAATTTGATGAATTTCATAAGTTATATGAGACTAAACCAGTCAGTATTACATTATCTTTACATGATATGACAAATATCAATTTTAAAATTAAAAAGAAAAGCCATTAGACATGAGCATTAATTATAATAGTGTTTATTAGTTGAAACCATGAATCATGTCTTAGTAGATTTTAGTGTCACCATGCAGTAATCAATATGCACTTAAAAAGAATAGGGGAATGACAAGTCATTTTGTCCTATAAGTGTATATTCCTCACTAATAGAAACTCTAAAATTCAAAACAAAGAAAAAGAAAATGAGGAAACAAAAAATAACCTTTTTCTAAGCAATCCTTAAAATTCAAGGATGCAATATATTCATTTAGAAAAATTAATATGGGATTACGTACTTTGCACGTTTAGGAATATTAATTATTTGATTTTTATTACTATGTATTAAATAATACACCATGTTTGAAAATACTAATGGTTATAGTTCACTTATTTTATCGCTTATATAATTTTTGTTTAATGTTTAACTAAGCCAAAGACTTTTTTGTGATTTGTACAAGTTTAGACATCTGTTTAGTTTAATAGTTCAACCAATTTCATAAATTTAAATAATTTTGTCCTGCTAATAACACATCTATCATACAATTTTCAAAATGAAACTCCATTTCCTTGGTTAAAAATTATTACAAATTTTTCAATAAACTCATTTATTCTCTATATAACTTGAAAGATACAAAAAATTTAAACGATCATTAAACTGGAGTACAATGTATAATATAAAATAGTATTAGAGTTTATTATTACATCCATTCTATAAGTTTAATAATCAAAGAGCGGAGTGTAGTCTTGAAAGATGTTGACAATTTCTAGACTTTATTAAAACCCTTTGTTCTTTTTAATTATTCAAATTCTATTCTAATAACTTTTGATTTATCAAGCATTAGGATATTCAATAATTTTTGAATTCCTAAACATCTCTTGGTATATGATTTGTAACCAACTTGAAAAAATCATTCGTGTGCAAATACTAAATATCAATTTCTAATTAGGAAACAAAGATCTAATATGTAGTTTGCACATTTATAGGAATTATATCATATAAAAAAAAGTGGAAAATATTCTACTATTTAACAAGTTATGGCATGAAATTTACTAATTAATCCATTATATTAAAACTATCAATCTGTATAATAGTAAAATGAAGGATAGATATTGAATATTATAGATTTTAATTGATAGAATAAAATCAATCACATATAATTACTGTAGCTATCAACATGTATAGTAATAATTTAGAAGTAACAATAGACATTCAGAATTTAGGTTTTATTATATAAAGTACACTTTAATTAAAATCTAATTAGTAATTGATTTGATATCACTATTTGTTTAGTATGTAATTCATACGATTACAAATATTTAATATAAATTGTTTACATGTTCAAAGACAATAACAATAATTTATAGGAAAAGATTAATTATCTATTAAGAATTTTAAAGACTAACATAATTTAGGAACTAATTTTAATTATAGGCAAAGTGTAACTTGAATTAAATAGGTGCTAGTTATTCAATGCATGAACAAGGGAATTAAAAGGAAAATAAGAATTACAAGATAAGTAGTATGGTCTTTTAAGAAAAATAAAATAGATGTGGATCACATTTTTTACCCTATTTCCTACTCATCCAACAATAGAAAAGATAGGTTCTATATTATAGTTGTTTTTAATACACACATACAAGTCAAAAAAATTTTTTCTTCATATTTTAGATAACAAATCTCTTTTATCATTACAAAGTCTAGACAATAACATTAGAAGCAAAATAAATGAAATTGAGAGAAAGAAGGTGAAAATATTGACAGTATCTATAAAGGATAATATTTTTGTTAATTCAAGTTTAGATGGTTTTGAAACCTTTTAAGCAATTCTATGTCTCCTTTGTTCTTTTGTTTTTTCTATTTTTTTTTTTGATTCCAAAATAGAAAAAGATTTTAGAATTATTTTATTTTCATCTAAGAAGAGTCCAAAATTATTATGCATGATATGTCATATTTTTTGTTTAAAGATAATTCCAACTATTATTTAACTTAATTCCTAACCTTGAAAAACTTTTGTTTCCATACTTGTATAATTTCTAAAATAGATCCTTAAAAAAAAAATTTATTGCTGATAGACTTTATTCTATACATAATCTTATTTTGAATATAAATTAATTTTTAAGATTGAAAGTATATTTTATTTGGATTGCTTTTAAAAGATTAATGATATTTTGGCGTATCCGAATACATTTTCAATTTGGAGGGCCGAATTGAAAATTTTTCAGTTTGAGAGCTAAATTGGAACATTTGTTTTAGTTCGGAGGACTAAATTGGGACTTTTTCAATTTGGAGGACTATCTTGAAATATTTTTCAATTTGGAGATCAAATTGAGACCTTTTCAATTTAAAAGGTCATATTTAAGTTTTTGCTTAGTTTGAGGGATAAATGGTATTAAACCCTTTAAAATAACATTATTTTCGTTGGCTTCTTTTCCTTTTGTCGAAAATAATTTTTCTTTCTTCTTTTAATAGACTGTGTTTATACACATTTAGATGTGTATTGAATTTAAACGTCGTCTGAGACTGTTTAACTAAGATGACTCCACAACCTATATATGTTTTTTAATAGTCATATGTGAGAAATTTTATTTAATTAATTTATTTTTTAATAATTTTATTTAATATTTATTTCTAATTTCTAAATCTATTCCAAAATTTTACTGTACGAGGAGATTTATTTCAATTAAAGTCAATTGTAAATGTAAAGTATCAAGAAGTAAGTTTTATTTTCCTTATGTACCTTGTCTATAATTTTACTTCAATCAAATTTATTTTTTAATATGAAGTTTTAAAAACAAATTTTATTTCCTCTTTTTATCTTTAAGGAGTATTTCATAAATTAAAATTATTTCCTATTCTTCTTTAATTTCTAAAACTCACTCCTAATATTCTATTACATAAGAAAATTTATTTCAATGAAATTTATTTCCAAATACAAAAATCTTAAAAATAGGGTCTATTTCCTCTTTTACTCTTTGAATAGTATTTACATACATAGTCTAAAGAATTATGAAAAAGCATTGAAGTTTGGAGACATAACAAAGTCATTAAATTTTATAACGAAAATAATTTCAGGACAAAAAATTTAAATCACTAAATCATATTAATCTTTTAATATAATATAATATAATATAAATATAGTATAGATTGAGGTAATTTAATAATTTTTTTAATTCGTGTATGTTAATCTAAAATGATAATTATTTTAAGAAAAAGTGGATATAAAATTTATTTTCACACTACAGCAAGCACTTTTGTTGAAAATGTAAATAATAAATAATAGAAGAAGGATTATGCTGCGCTGGAAAGGTTCCATTAATCACATTATTGCCATATTCCGCAAGTGGTAGTTTATGTGTACACGCCGTGACAACACGCAACGGACGCTATTTACCCGCGCAAGGCGCCTGCACTGTGCGTCCGGTCCAATAAATCATGGTTGTAGAGACTTGTCAAACGTTTGCATCCCAATTGTCGAACGTTGCATTATTACTTGCAGCTGTGCTGGAACATTCTCATCCTTCGACTTATACAAATTTGTAGTGGCTATTAAAAAAATTAAAATTTTCATACACCCTCAATGTATCAAATTTATTACACTATTAGATTTGGAAGTATGTTATTTATATATTATTTAAATTTTAAAAAATTATTTATATACATGTGATATGCAGTTAGATTTGATGATGAAAAAATATTTCTATACTGACAGTGTATATACTGATTAACCTATTAAAAAAATAAAAAATTTTGCACATGCATGTACAAACTAAAAATCTTTAAAATATTAGCACCTAATTATTTAACCATCCACCTAGGTTTTATATTCCTTTTAAATCATATTTAATAGATTATTGAATGCAGTATTTTGGTAGGTACGTATTAAATGACAAGAAATTGAGGAATCTGTTTTCTTGAACTCTTTTTTTTAAAATAAAATAAAATTATAGCTTGCATGAACAAGCAAGTATTTTAGTTTGCAAGAGAAAATTGAGGAACAGCAGAAACATGCTAGCTGAACTATGAGAACTTAAAAATGGCTTAATGTTCAACTTTCTGTGTACAACTCCCGACATCTTTAGTTTAGTTCGGCTCAATTACTTAATCAAATAGTTTTGGCTCTATTTAAATTAGGCAATGATTTGAAACTTGGTTAATGTCTGCTGTTAGGGTAAACTTCACCATCCATTTAAAGGAATTATACTATTTCAATTCTTGGATTTGTTCTTGCATCATATGTTGATTTAGTTTACACAAGTGGACAAAACTATTTCAATTATCTCCTTTTCTTTTTTGTAGTACGAGTTTGAAGTAGTGTCGGTAATCTGTAATTATATTACAAATGATGCATGAAGGCTAACTATGTACGTTATCTCCAAGAGATTAGGCATTTATTCAACAAGGAACAGGAATAATGCAAGTGCATTTCTTTAGTTAGAGTAGATTCTCTGTAAGCAATCTATGCATTACATTTCTATATTTTTCCCACTTAATTTTATGTAATAGTATAGTCTAAATCTAAACATGGATTGGGTTATGGATTTTCTGCAATTGCCTCCTCAGGAACGAGTTTTCTGCTTTCTTCCAAGATTAAAAAATTGGGCCACCGAAATTGTGTACCTGGTCATTTATGTTTTTTTTTGTCAAAATTGGAGAAAAAACGAGAGTGACATATTATTTCATATATAATCTTGGTGTCAACACAATACTATTAATAATAGATTAGTGCGTTGATAATTTTAGCTTGGTGAGTGTTGAATAAAACTGGCAAATAATAAAAACAGTAGAGGGCTATAATTTTAAATCCAAGTGATATCTATTTATTTGGGAATACAAGATTGGTATTAAAAATTTGCCACTGGATATAAAATGTAAACGAATTTAAATAAATTGATCATTTTTGTATTCCAGGTTGCTTGATTAATTTAATAAAATTGTAAATATGTTTAAATGTTGACTTGCTTAACTTTATAACCGAATTCAAACGAATTTTTATAAAATTTAAAATTGTTTAAAATTTATATATATAAATTTATAATTTTAACTTGTATACTAAATTTTGTTGGAAGTTTCACGCTGAGTGAATAGATTTGATTTTGGGGTCATGTCACCCACTATACTCAATTGTAAAGCGAGTTAATTAATTATTTATTACATAATATTTCCTATGTTGAATAGGAGTATTCTCTGTGACTTTGACAAAAAGGAAAATTCTATTATAAATTTGATTTTGGATTTTATCCGTAAATTTTGCGGTCAAAATTAAATTTTATAAAATGTCATAGTCATTAACTAATGTCATAAATTTTATAACATTTAATTTATATTACAAAATTTACAAATAAAATCATAGATCAGATCTACCTAAATATTTCATTGACAACAAATATCAGTAGACTGAACCATTCAGATTAGAAAAAAAGAAAAAAGAGACTGAACCAATCAACTAACTGAAAAAGTCAAGAACTTACCTCTGTTTCTTCTTCTTTTTCAAAAAAAGTGCATCTTCTTCTATTTAGCACTCCCTTTCAATTGACTAGAAAATCCTTCAATTACTAAACAGCAACCATCACTATATTGGTCATGAACTAAGTTCATGATAGTAAGGAATCTTCGTTCATGACTAGAAGGATGGTCATGAACTTAGTTCATGACCAATAAGCTTTCATGGTCAATTTTTATTTTTTTTTTAGTTTTAATTTCAATTTTTTTTAAATCTTTGATAAAATAATTAAATTCAAATTTTAGTTAATTAATTAAGGATGTCTAATTTCAAAAATATATTAATTGACACAACATATTATCAAAATAGTTCCTCTTGTGTAGGTCAATTTATTTTAGAATATTAAAATGATTGTGTGTATGTAATTCATGCAGATATTTATCGGGTCAAAGGAAGGTTAATATTTGACCAAATTACATATACACTTGTGATAATAAATATGTGATAATTATTCGGTATTTTATGATGTGAATAATAAGTAGGTCCAAAGATAAACTTATTATTTGACAGGATTTATTGTCAATATTTGATTACTACACTAAGAGTACCACTTACAAGTTAATATTTCTGTCCAAAAACTAAATATTAACATTGTGTTAGGTATCTTATGATGGGCCCTACCATTATTTGAATTTAATTTATTATTTAAGATCCGAAACTTGAGTGAATATGTTGTTTTGTTCTATTTTCAGTTAATACATTTATTTCTATGATATCTGCTAACATCAATTCCATCACTATATTGAATGGAACCAACTTTAAGGAATGGAAAGAGAACATAATGATCGTTCTTGGTTGTATGGATCTAGACCTTGCGCTAAGAATTGAACAACCCACTCCTCTTACAGATAATAGTTCTATAGAGGAAAAAAGGGACTATGAGAAGTGAGATCGTTTAAATCGTATGAGTCTTATGATCATGAAACGTGCAATTTTGGAAACCTTTAGGGGCGATATGTCTAAAAAGGCAACTGCCAAGGGAGTTTCTTATGGAAATTGAAAAGTATTTTGTGAAAAAACGATAAGGTTGAAATAAGTACGATTCTATCGAACTTGATTTCAATGAAATATAAAGCAAAAAGAAATATAAGAGAGTAAATCTTAGAGATGTCTCATCTTATTTCAAAACTTAAGGCACTAAAGTTAGAGTTGTCTGAGAACTTGTTCGTGCATTTTGATGTTTTCCAAACCTTATTTTGATGATGACATAAACACTTAACTCTGTAAACAAGTTTTTGCAGGTTTGTTACTTGTTTTGCTAGAGACAGGATTTTCGGACGTACTGTACCGTCCGAACTAGTTTTGTTCTCAGACGCTTGTGTCCAAACCAACAGGCAGAAAGAAGGATCTTACTGCCTCTCCAAATGGACGGACGCACACAACTGTCCAAACAAAGCATCTTCTTCGGACGAACATGACTGTCCAAAGCTTCTGTCGGACGATGGAACGGACGCATGCTCGAACGTCCGAACGATGTTCTTCACCAACTGCATGGAGATCGAACGATCCGTGTTGGACGCATCCTATCTATCTTGGACGTCCAAAACCCCAACGGATAGTTTTTGTACATTTATTATTTAGCCGTTAGGAAGTAGTTGCAACCACCATTTATTGCTCTTATAAATAACTGCTTTGATATTCTGTAAAAACCATCTAATACATTGAACACAAGCATTAAAAAAGAGCAATTTTAGTCAAAATTGTCTCTTATACACATCTACTTGTATTAAGAGCACAAAGAGTGCAATACAATTTTGAGTGAAGTAATAATCTTGTATGAAAGTGAGGATGTGAATAAGATTCTTGGCTCAACTAAAAGAGTTTTAGTGTGAGCAAGAATCTCCCTACTTTGTAAAGATCATTGGCTCACCAAGTGTGTGAAGCATTTTAGATGTTTTAATACTTCAAACTTGTTAGATTGGAAGTATTGGCTGTTTTATTCCATCTCTTTCTTACTTCACTGTTTCATTGTTTTTATCATATCAATTATTATTGGAAAAATCTTAGTAAGATTAATATATTTTCTTAAAGTAATTTTTAGAAACCTAATTCACCCCTCCCCCTCTTAGGTTACTTTGGGACCAACACATTTGATTTTGATCTCTCTTTCTACACAATTCAATCAATTTAAGGTTAGTTATAACTGCCAAAAGGATAAATGATCCCTAAATGAGCTCATTTCTCATTGTGTACAAGAAGAGGATAGGTTGAAGCAAGAAAAGACTGAAAGTGCTCATTTGGTAAGTACCTTTAAGGACAAAAACAAGAAAAGGAAAAAGGATAAAGAAGCTGCGGGTGGTCCACTTCCAAAGAAACAAACTGAGGAATTTGGTTGTTACTTTTGTAAGAATCTTGGACACATGAAGAATGACTGTACCAAATATCACGCTTGACGTGCAAAGAAAGATATGCTTCTCACTTTGGTTTGTTTGGAGGTTAATTTAGCTTCAGTACCTAAACACACTTGGTGGATAGACTCCGGTGTTACTACTCACACAAGTGTGTCTATGCTGGGTTGCCTGAATTGTTAAAAATCAACTGAATGATGCTGAAAGATTCATCTATGTGGGTGATGACAAACCAGTTACAGTTGAAGCAATAGGGAATTTTAGGTTATTATTAAAATCTGGTTATTATTTGGATTTGAAAGAGACATATGTTATACCGCCTTTTAGACGAAATTTGGTTTCTATTTCTATTTTGGATAAATCAGGTTACTTTTGTTCATTTAAAAATAGTTAGTTTTGTCTTTTTGTAAATTCAAATATTATTGGTATTGGTTTTTTGAGACTCATGATAACCTTTATTTACTTGAAACTATTGCTTCATATAATGAAACCTTGCATATAAGTTTACGTGATATTAAACGCAAATTAATCAATGAGAATTCTGCTTCATTATGGCATAAGCGTTTAGGTTATATATCTAAACAAAGAATTGAAAAACTTGTGTTAGATAGAAATCTTGATCCCTTTAATTTGTCAGACTTTCAAATCTGTGCTTCCTGTATTCAGGGGAAACAAACAAATATAAAGAGATTAGGTGCCAATAGATCTAGCAAAACCTTTTTGAACGTCTCAGAAGTAATACATACGGATATTTGCTGGCCATTCCCTACGATTTCTTGGAATGGTCAACAATCTTTTAGTTCATTCATAGACGATTTTTCTCGTTATGACTATATTTATCTAATTCATGAGAAATCTCAGTTATTGGACATGTTCAAGACTTTTAAAGTTGAAGTTGATAACCAACTTAGTAAAAGAATTAAGGCTGTCAGATCTAACCGTGGTGGTGAAACTATAGCAGATATGACGATTAGGTGAACAACGTCCATGACCTTTTGCTAAATGCTAGAGCAGAGTGTGAAATCGTCAGACAGTACACCATGCCGGGATCTCCTAGCGCGAATGATATTGTTGAGAGACGAAACAGAACTTTAAAGAATATAGTGAGAGTATGATTAGTCATACAACTTTACCGGATTCATTTTGGGGAGAGGCATTAAAGACTGCAACTTATATCCTTAATAGAGTTCCAACTAAGGCAACGACCAAAATCTCCTATGAACTATAAAGGACTGGTAAAAATTATAGTATAAAGCATTTACGTATTTGAAGTTGTCCAGTTGAGGCAAAGCCTTATAGGCCAAATGAAAAGAAATTGAACTCGAAAATGGTCAGCACCTATTTTGTTAGTTACTCTAAACGGTCTCCGGGGTACAAATTTTATGATCCCACATCCAGATCTTTTTTTGAGACGAAAATGCCCAATTCTTTGAGAATATTGAGTTTGGGGGAATGATAAAGTTAGAGACTTTGTCTTTGAAGAGAAATCTATTTTTCTTCCTACGATTGTTATTGACAATGATCAGCTTTTTATTCCTGACATTTTCAAGGAGCAATACCAGTACCACAAGACAATGTTGAAATATTTCGCATCAAGAACAACAGGAACAAACTCTACAATGTCAAAAACAAATGTCATTAAGGAGATGTACTAGAGAAAGGAAAAATACGGTTCCGAATGATTACATCGTATTTCTCCAAAAATATGAGAATGACATTGGATTGGTGGAAGATGATCCAAAATCAACTTTCATCAAGTCATGCATAGTATTAATTCTCACAAGTAGATTGATGCTATGAATGAGAAAATTAAATCCATGAAAGACAATGACGTTTGGGAACTCGTCACACTACTCGAAGGTGCGACACCTATTGGTTGTAAATGAATATTTAAAACCAAAAGAGATTCAAAGGGTAATGTGGAGAGATATAAGGCACGTCTTGTCGTAAAGGATTTTACTCAAAAGGAAGACATTGATTATAAAGAGACTTTATCTCCACTATCATTGAAAGTCTCTTTCAGGATAATAATAGTTTTAGTGGCACATTTTGACCTTGAGTTACATTAAATGGATGTAAAGACTGCGTTTGTCAATGGTGACATTGATGAGACCATTTATATGGTACAACTGAAAAACTTTGTATTCAAAGATGCAAAGAATATGATCTATAAATTAAGAAAATCCATCTATTGGTTCAAACAAGCTTCTCGTCAATGGTATTACAAATTTTATCAAATTATCATACTCGTTTGGTTTTGAGATGAATATGGTTAATGATTGTATATACCATAAGTTTAGTGGGAGTAAATACATTTTTTTGATTTTATATGTCGATGACATACTGCTTGTCAGTAACGATATAGCCTTATTACATGAAATCAAGAGATTTCTATCCCAAAAATTTGAGATGAAATATTTTAGGGACGCCTGTTTTGTATTAGGGATTCAAATACATCGAGATCGTTCTCGAAATATTCTTGGATTATCACAAAATAGCTATATTGAGAAGGTACTTAAGAGATTTGGCATGCAAGATAGCAAACCAGGAGATACCCTTATTGCTAAGGGAGAGAAATTCTACCTCGCTCAGTACCCTAAGAATGATTTGGAAAGTAAGAAAATGCAGAAGATTCCCTATGCTTCAGCAGTAGGAAGTCTGATGTATGCTCAAGTTTGTAGACGTCTAGCTATTGCGTATATTGTTAGGATGTTATGCAGAATTTAATCTGGGAATGGTTCATTGGATAACAGCCATAGTAAAAGGGTCATGCAGTATCTTCAGAGAACAAAATATTACATACTCACATATAGGTGATCGAATAAAGTAGAGATAATTGGGTATTCCGACTTTGATTTTGCTAGATGCCAAGACAACCATAAATCCACTTCGAGTCATATTTATTTGCTTGCTGGTGGAGCTATCTCTTGAAAAAGTGTTAAACAAACACTCATAGCTTCTTGCACCATGTCAGCTGAATTTATAGCTTGTTATGAGACATCCAATCATAGAATTTGGTTACAAAATTTTGTCACAGGGATGCGAATTGTGGATGGTATTGAAAGACAGCTTAAGTTATTTTGTGACAATAAAGTAGCAGTTTTGTATTCCAACAACAATAGGACCTCAACAAAGTCCAAACACATAGACATCAAGTTCCTAGTTGTTAAAGAAAAGGTTTAGAGTGGTCAAGTGTCTACAGAGTATATTGGTTCGAACTCCATGATTGCGGATCCGCTTAGTAAATGATTACCACCCAAGGGAATCTTTAATGAACACACTGCTCATATGGGAGTTATGTCTTTTGAGTATATTTAGGATTAGTGGGAATTTGTATTCAATTTATATACTTTTATCTTTTGATACACATCTTATGTTTACGAATATTTTCTGCAAAAATAAAGAATTCATTTTTAGATATAAAGTATTCAGTTTATGTTGACTCTGATTTCAATTTCAGTTTGATCTCTATAAAAAATAAAGTTGGACCAGTTAGAATTAGGCATGTTTAATATCACATTACAAAGTGCAATCACTAGGTTTATGAATTTGTGCTTGTACTCTAGATGAGTTCTTTAAATCTATCACTTTGATTTCAATTCATACAAAAATGAAAGCTGTCAGATTGGCCAGCAGTGAGCTTAATGCATAGAGTATTTGGTCGGCCTCTTTCATTTCATGTTCCTACTCTTCTACTCTTCTCATAAGTTTACCTCTTAAGTTCTTTAAGAGGTTAGGCTTCTTTGTTTTTCATTAACTTCTTTATATGAATGTGTTAGTGAGATTTTCTATGTTTTAATTCAATAAAGATGGGTTTAATTGGATATTGTGTCGAGGGATCCTTGTTTCTGGTTTATGAGTACATCGACAATGGCAACCTAACTCAACATTTACCGGATGTGAGAACAACTACTGCTCTTATAGATGAGTAACATCCTTAAAAGGCACAAAATTCTTCTTTCTCTCGATCTGGCTCATGGCATTTGCATTTCTTTTTTAGGTAGGGAACCATTGCCTTGGTCAACCAGAGTGCAGATTGCCCTTGATTCAGCTAGAGGACTTGAATACATTCATGAGCATACAGTTCAATTTACATCCATCGTGACATCAAGCCTGCCAATATTTTGATTGACAAAAAATTTTGAGCAAAGGTTGTGAAAATTATGTCTGTATACGAGCAATTTACAAAGGGCTTCTGCATTCACTTGTATTAAAATCAGTTTCCTATTTGCAGGTTTCTGATTTTGGACTTACAAAACTCACTGCAGTTGGAAATGCATCTACTTGTAGACACATCTAGTTGGTACTTTTGGTTACATGCCTCCAGAGTAAGATTAGCTTTGTATATGTGTTAATAATTTGCAATGTTTTGCATAATATTTGTAGATTGCATGTAATTTGTGATGGCCTTGCATTCAGGTATGCTCAATATAGTGATGTTTCTTCCAAAACCGATGTCTACGCTGTCTTGGATACACATCTTATGAACTTATATCAGCTAAAGAAGCCATCACAAGGCAAATGAAGTCGTAACTGAATCAAAGGGTCTTGTTGCTTTGGTAATTCTACTTTCTAGACCTTACCAATTAACATTAACAGTTAAACCAAGCAACTCCAAAAACCGCATCTTGATCTAGTAATCTTGTTGTATATACACAGTTTGAAGATTCTTTTAACGAACCTAATCCTCAAGAAGCCTTGACTAAACTACTGGATCCCAGACTTGGAGATGATTATCCCCTCAATTCGATTCGTAAGGTAATGTAAACTAACAATATTTCCAGCATGAACAAAATCTTGTAGTGTTCACGATCTTATTTGAGAGGAGTTGTTAAACAAAAACCATCCTGATAATCTTAATTAGCATCTGGCTCAGCTGGCTAAGGCATGCACAGATGAAAATCCTCAACAAGGCCTAGCATGAGGTCAATTATGGTTGCACTAATGACATATCATCTACAACTGAGGATTGGGATATTGGTTCCTTTTATGAAAACCAAGATCTGGTACATCTAATGTCTGGAAGGTTGCAATATTAGTCGGTTGAATGAGGTTTGCTTACATAAAGAGTTGTATTGTTATTTTGTACATTAAGTACATCTTATACATATTTAACAAATTGATGTTGTAAATTACTTATTTTTGAAAGTTGTTTTTGTTATAGTTGAGAATGTCAATCATCTGAACTCTAAAGACTTGTATTTCACTACTTTCTTCAGTTATTTTTGAAATGATAAACAGGTGATGTGGTGGGAAAGAAAATTAAGCATTTATCATCTTGAGTAAAATCTCAATGTGTTGCTGCCTTGTCATGACTAACTAACAAGCATCCATGATTCTTACATAATTGGGGCAATTGAATTAAATTTGTTTCAAATGTATGCAAATGAAAAGTGGGCAATTTGGGAATTTCCCTACACCACAGTGTTTTTGTATAGTGGTGTCCACAAGTTGTGAGGAAACACACACACATATATGTATAGGTCTTTTTTTTTTTTTCATTTATATCATTTTAGTCTAATGATTGAAAAGTGAAGAACTCCTCCGGTTTTCAATCATCTTTCAATAGTTATGATATCAATGTAGAGTTGAGCACATACTACTCCCCTTATCATGCTTGATGAGTATAAATCTAAACACATCAACTCTGTAAACCTTTTGAATCTTTTGATCATAACGACCATTCAACTATCTATATGCATCATTAAACGAACATTTAATACCACAATGGAGGTTGACAAATCATAAACGTGCCCACAAGGTGGGAGCGAGTGACCATCTAGGTTTTTATTATTGTGTATTCTCTTGGCACAAGAAATGCATTATCTATTCCCTAATGTTGTATTTGGATGGATAGATTGTAGAAAGAATTTGAAATGAATGGATTTAAATTGAGTATATTTGAAATAACATGAAATTTAGGTGAATTTGAAATCCATATTTTTAATCATTAAAATTACATACTCACTGTTGGTGGATTTCAAATCCCAACTAAATTAATTAATTTGTTTAGATAATATATAATAAATTTATATTTCAAATCTAAATCTAATCAAATATATCCATCCAAACACAACCAAAGACCTTATGAAAACTTGTGCTTTTAGTTGCATCATAAGGATCATAAATCAAACATTGAGAGGGAAACAACAAATCAATACCCGAGAGGTTCCTTCATTTTTAGCGAAGGGGACCATTAACATGTGCCCTTAATGGATTCCATTACCTTACTGGATGAATTCATCCAAAATAAACTTTGTTCGTTTTGTTGTGCTATTTATCTCAATCATTCCATATGCTACTAATAATATATACTTCTTCGGCCGCTTTCCCTTGAAAGGGAAACTATGTTTTTCTTTTTAATTTTTGGGAAGTGTTTAGACATGAAAGCTTTTAGTTTTAGTAGTCTAAAATGTGGTTTGAACTTTGAACTAGACAAATTTTTTGCTTAGTTTTAAGGAAAAATCTTACAATTAATCCTTTACAAATGCAGCTTTTATTTTATTAGTCCATCCTCATATTTCAAACGAAGAATGTTAGTCTTCCACACTATAAAAATATATAATTTTGGACCCGCACCAAACGTTTATTAATATTTTGGATGGAAAACCAATTGTGTGCATCACATGTTTAATTTTAGGACTATAGTTGAAAATAAATCTAGTGGGAACTAATAGTATACGTTTTCAAATTGTTAGGAACTAAAATTATATGCTTTAAAATTTTTAAGGATTAAAATTCATCATTTCAAATGTATAAAGTTTTAATAATCTTGTTTTCCATTCTTTTCCAAGGAGAGCTTTCACTTTATAACAAAAATAGCTAGAGACAAAAATAAATGAGAAGAACAAAAGAAGAAAAATTGGGATGAAATAAGAAGAAAAAATACTTAAAAAATTCTAATTTGAGCACTACTATACTCCTCACTATTATAACCATCTTGATAAACTTTTATTTTTTATTTTTTGACCCGTTTTATTGTATCATGTTTTGTGTTATTTTAAACATGTTAAGTTATTACCCAAAAAAAAATATATTAAGTTATTATTTTATATTTCTGAGAGTTTTAATTACAATTTCACTAAGTTTAATTAAGTTTTTGATGTTGACATTGTGATGGACCCACATGTTTAAAGTTGTGAATTTCTAACTTGGATTCATGTTTATGTATTTAATTTTGTGTTAAATTCGTGTCACCATCATATTTTTTTTATTGAGAAGATGGTTCTGATAAAATTTAGTGAATTTTGTTTGTGATTTGATAAAAGAAATGAGGAAGAGAACCTGATTGTATAAACATGTTTGGACATTTTTAGACTCTTTTTGCCCTAAATGTAGGTTTGAAATTGTGATCAATGCCAAACATGGGTTTGGAGGTATATCCGATGACCCAAAAAAGTTATCAGAAATTTTTTTCATTGGTGCCACAATGCAAGAAGAATCTATGTCGCCGCCTCCATCTACCATAAAAGCTCTTCTTGGAAGGAAAGAGAGAAACAAGATTATTCTAACTTAACACATTTCAGAAGATGATTTTAACCCTAGACAATTTGAAAATGTTTAACTTTGGTCTCCACCAGCACTTTTCCATCTAACATACTGCCCGACGTTTGGTAGGGGACTAAAATAATACATTTTTAGATTGTAAAGGACTAAAATTTATTATTTCAAATATGAGGAACAAAAAAATAAAATCCAAATTTGTGGGGTAGTAATTGTATGATTTTTTAAAAAAATAAAAATAAACATGTGACATGCACAAGTGATTTTTTACCTAAAATACTAACGGACAATTGGTGGGGGACCAAAATTATACATTTTTATTTTTTGAGGGACTAAAATCCGTTCATTACTTCAAATATGAGAGACTAATAAAATAAAAATTAGATGTTCTAAGGGACCAAATGTATGATTTTCCCTAGTTTTAATAAGAGTATGAGAAATATTTTGAACCATACCCAAAGACATGCAAAATAATACTCCCTTCGTTTCAAAAAAATTACTCTATACAATTTGTTGTGTGTCAAATTAATCTATTGCTTTAGAAAATCAAGAAAGTGTCAAATAATTTTTTTTGCAATTTTACCCTTAATACAAAAATTAATGTAATCTATTCTCTTAATCACCATTTTCCCTTTTTCTATATTATATAGTATTAATATTTAGTGTCATCCATGTTAATGTAGAGAAAGGGGATTATTACTGGGTAATATTAATGTAAAATGGTAATTCAGTCACTTTTGAGTTATGTTTTTATAAAAATTACTAGGATGTCTAATAAATATTTAATTATCAAAATAAATTTTGTAGTCTATAACACTATATCATGGATTGTATCCATATAAAAAATTTCCCACCATCAAAATACATACACTCACAAGACACAAAATCAGTAAATTCTATAATGTATCTTGTGGATGCATAGACTTAATCCATGCAAAATTTATCCAAGAAGATACAAGTGACAAATTCTTTGATCAGTCTCCCTAAAGGAATTTTTCGATTTCATCTGTCAATTTGTTGCCTTCCCCATAGCTCTTTATAGGCTACTAAGAATTACTAATAAATAATAACAAAGTTGTGTGTGGTTTGCAATTTAGCCCTTTTTAATGCATTTAACTGTTGGAGCCCAAAGGAATTTCATAAGCTATATGAGACTAAACTAGTCAGTATCACGTTATCTTCACATGATATGACAAATATCAATTTTAAAATTAAAAAGAAAAGTCATTAGACATGAGCATTATAGTAGTATTTATTAGTTGAAACCATAAATCATGTCTTAGTAGATTTTAGTGTCACCATGCAGTAATCAATATGCACTTAAAAAGAATAAGGGAATGACAAGTCTAAATTTTGTCCTATAAGTGTATATTCCTCACTAATAGAAGCTCTAAAATCCAAAACAAAGAAAAAGAAAATGAGGAAACAGAAAACAACCTTTTTCTAAGCAATCCTTAAAATTCAAGGATGCAATTTATTTATTTACAAAAATTAATATAGAAGCACATACTTTGCACGTTTGAAGATATTAATTATTTGATTTTTGTTGTTGTGTATTAAATAAGAGACCATGTTCGGAAATACTAATGGTATAGTTCACTTATTTTTCTACTTATATAATTTTTGTTTAATGTTTAACTAAGGTAAAGACTTTTTTGTGATTTGTACGAGGTTAGACATCTGTTTAGTTTAATAGTTCAACCAATTTCATAAGTTTAAATAGTTGTGTCCTGCTAATAACACATCTACCATACAATTTTAAAAATAAAACTCCATTTCCTTGGTTAAAAATTATTATAGAATTATTCAATGAACTCATTTGTACTCTATACAACTTGATAGGAAAATTTTAAACGATCATTAAACTGGAAAACAATGTATAATATAAAATAGTATTTGAGTTTATTATTACATTCATTCTATAAGTTTAATAATCAAAGTGCGTAGTCCTGAAAGATGTTGACAATTTCTAGATTTTATTAAAACCTGTGTTCTTTCCAATTATTCAAATTCTATTCTAATAGCTTTTGATTTATCAAGCATTAGGGTATTTAATAATTTTTGAATCCCTAAACATCTCTTGGAACCAACTTGAAGAAATCATTCATGTGCAAGTACTAAATAGCAATTTATAATTAGGAAACAAAGATCTAATATGTAGTTTGCACATTTATAGAAATTATATCATAAAAAAAGTGGAAAATATTCTACTATTTAACAAGTTATGGCATGAAATTTACTAATTAATCCATTATATTAAAACTATCAATCTGTATAATATAAATTGAAGGATAGATATTGAATATTATATATTTTAATTGATAGAATAAAACCAATCACATATAGTTACCATAGACTACCAATATGTATAGTAATAATTCAGAAGTAACAATAGACATTCAGTATTTAGGTTTTATTATATAAAGTATACTTATAATTAAAATCTAGTTAGTAATTGATTTGATATCACTATTTGTTTAGTATGTAATTCATACGGTTATTAATATTTACGATAAGTTGTTTACATGTTCAAAGACAATAATAATAATTTATAGGAAAACAATAATTATCTATTAAGAATTTTAGACTAAAATAATTTAGGAACTAACTTTAATTATAGGCAAAGTGTAACTTGAATTAAATAGGTGCTAGTTATTCAATGCATGAAAAGAGGAATTAAAAGGAAAGTAAGAATTGCAAGATGAGTAGTATGGTCTTTTAAGAAAAACAAAATAGATGTGGATCACATTTCTATTTCCTACTTATCCAACAATAGAAAAGATAGGTTCTATATTATAGTTATTTTTAATACATCACACACAAGTCAAATTCTTTTATTCATATTTTGGACAACAAAGGTCTCGTTCATCATTACAAAGTCTAGACAATAACATCAGAGGCAAAATAAATGACATTGGGAGGAGGAAGGTGAAGATGTTGACAGTATCTATGAAGGATAATATCTTTGTTAATTCAAGTTTATATGGTTTTGATGCCTTTTAAGCAATTCTATGTCTCCTTTGTTCTTTTGTTTTTTTCTATTTTATTGTATCCGAAATTTGAAAAAGATTTTAGAATTATTCTCTAAGAAGAATCCAAAATATTTATGTGTGATATGTCATAATCTTTGTTTTAAGATAATTCCAACTATTATTTAACTTAATTCCTAATCTTGAAAAACTTTTGTTCCCATACTTGTATAATTTCTAAATTATGTCGTTAAAAAAAATGTTATAGCAGATGGACTTTAGTTTATACAGAATCTTCTTCTAATGATAAATTAATTATTAAGATTGAAAGTATATTTTTATTTGGAGTGCTTTTAAAAGATTAATGATATTTTGGCATATCCGAATACATTTTCAATAACGAATTCTTTGGAGGGCTGAATTGAGAATTTTTTAGTTTAAAAGCCAAATTGGAACATCTGTTTTAGTTTGGAGGATTAAATTGAGACTTTTCAATTTACAGGGCTATATTGGAATATTTTTCAATTTGGAGATTAAATTGATACCTTTTCAATTTAAAAGGCCATATTTAGGTTTTTACTTAGTTTGAAGGGTAAAATGGTATTAAACCCTTTAAAATAATATTATTTTCCTTCTTTTCCTTTTGTCAAAAATAATTTTTTTTTCTTTTAGTAGACTTGTTAATAAACTTTTAGTTTCTTTAAATGCATTTAAATGTTGTCTAAGATGAATGTCTCCGCAGCCTATATATGTTTTTTAATTGTCATATGTGAGAAATTTTATTTAATTAATTTATTTTGTAATAATTTTATTTAATATTCATTTTTAATTTCTAAATCTATCCCAAAATTTAACTGTACGAGGAGATTTATTTCAATTAAAGTCAATTGTAAATGTAAAGTCTGATGCACAAAAGTAAGTTTTATTTCTTGCACACCTTGTTTATGGTTTTTTTTTTATTTCAATCAAATTTATTTCTTAACATGAAATTTTAAAAGCAGATTTTATTTCCTCTTTTTTATCTTTAAGGAGTATTTCATAAATTAAAATTATTTCCTATTTTTCTTTAATTTCTAAAACTCACTCCTAATATTCTATTATATAAGGAAATGTACTTCAATTAAATTTATTTCCTAATATGAAATATTAAAAGTAGGTTCTATTTATTTTTTTACTCTTTGAGTAGTATTTACATACATAGTCTAAAGAATTATGGAAAAGCATTGAAGTTTGTAGACATAACAAAGTCATTAAATTTTATAACGAAAATAATTTCAGGACAAAAAATCTAAATCACTAAATCATATTGATTCTTTTAATATAATCTATATATAGATATAGATTGAGTTAATTTAATAATTTTTTAATTCGTGTACATCAATCTAAAATAACCGTTGCAGTGGATATAAATTTATTTTATTTCCACATGGTTGTTGAAATGTAAATAAAAAATATAGAAGAAGGATTTATCATTTATGCTGCGCTGGAAAGGTTCCATTAATCACATTGAAATGCATGCATGCATTGCAACAGATTAAAATACTACAAATCACTGAAAATGACAAATTGTTCACATATATTGTCATATTCCGCAAGTGGTATACACGCCGTGACAACACGCAACGGACGCTATTTACCCGCGCAAGGCGCCTGCACCGTGTGACCTCCCGGTCCAATAAATCATGGCTGTAGATAATTGTCAAACGTTTGCATTCCAATTGTCAAAAGTTGCATTATTACATGCAGCTGTGCTGGAGCATTCTCATTCTTCGACTTATATAGAAATTTGTAGTAGGCATTAAAAAAATTAAATTTTTTTCTACACCGATGTTGTATCAAATTTGTTACGTTATTGAGTTTAAATGTATATTATATATATACTATATGTAATTAGATATGATAATACAAAAATATCTTTTAAATTGACCGTGTTCTTTACACATGCATGTACTAACTAAAAAACTTTAAAATATTAGCACCTAATTATTTAACCATCCACCTAGGTTTTATATTTCTTTTAAATCATATATAATAGATTATTGAATGCAGTATTTTGATAGGTACGTATTAAATGACAAGAAATTGAGGAATCTGTCTTCTTGAACTCTTTTTTTTTTTTTTTTAAATAAAATAAAATTATACTTGCATGAACAAGCAAGTATTTTAGTTTGCAAGAGAAAATTGAGGAACAGCAGAAACATGCTAGCTGAACTATGAGAACTTAAAAATGGTTTAATGTTCAACTTTCTGTGTAAAACTCCCGACATCTTTAGTTTAGTTCGGCTCAATTACTTAATCAAATAGTTTTGGCTGTATTTAAATTAGGCAATGATTTGAAACTTGGTTAATGTCCCCTGTTTAAAGAAATTATACCATAATTTTGAAAACTTGCATAAAAAAAAATCTCAAAATATATATCAGGTACCGTACAAATTGTAAAAACATGTAATAATATAGTTTTAGGAAATTTTTCCTTTGAATTAATTTTGTTGCTATTAATGGTAGAAAAAGTTAATAATGAAATATAATTTAAGTGATAAGATATTTTTTTTAATAATTTATTAGTTATATGTTCGAGTTATTAGAGATAAAGTGAGAGTTAAATTAAAAAACAAGAAAGACACTTTAAAAAAATAAATAAAACTCCAAAAAAGGAAAGAAAAAAAAAACACTAGCCGTTGCAAATTCCAAGTGGGGCCTTGCCGACATATAACTGAGTCTAGATTTTTACAACTCCTACGACACTGCTTATCTACACTAATAACCTACATTGGACTAATTAATCAGATTAAATTCTTACATTATTTCCTTTTTCTTCAACAAAGATGTCTTTCAACTACCCCACAACAGCAAATTGCTGTCATTATCTTACTTTTCCTTTTCCCATCACTCAAAAAAGCAAGCAAGAAATAGTAGGATAGTAGAGTAAAGATAAATAGCAGCTCAAAAAACTGAATATTTTAGTACTTTTTTTTTTGTGTGCTTTTCTTGGAATTTGGCGTTTCAGTTTCTGGGATTTTCTTTTCTTTTCTTTTTCCCACTTAATTATTGTGTTTTAAGATATTTCTTGGAGGCCCAACTGCTCAAATTATCTCAGAAAGGTGAGATTTTGGTTCATTTAACTGTTTCTTGTATGTGTTTTTGTGTGATTTTATTCAATTCTTGTTGTTCTGTTTGAGTTCTTTTATTGTTTGTCTTCTTCTCTCTCGGCCTGAAAATTGGTAGTGAAAGTATTTCTAATTTTTTTTTCTAATTTTTTTTTTTTTTTTTTTTTTTTAAAACTCAAAAAGTACTTAGTTTAGTACAACTATATTTATATTATTCTTGTCCCAAGTTTCAATTTTTGATGGCTTCTTTAATTTCTTGTTGGTAGAAGAACAGATCCACAATATATTTATTTAGACCTTATAATAGTTCTTGAATTTACGACGAAAATTTAGTAGTGTAATTTAGTTGGCGAGAGGCTTCTTGTGATTTATATTAGTCCAATATGGGTCGAGTTAATAAGGGCAAGGTAATTTTTTATTTTTAAGATTAAAGTTATTGAATTATGCTATAAGGTACTATAGCAGTTGAAAGTATATGTAGTATATATGTTGCTATGCTTTTTAGAAGTAGTAATGTGTTTCGACTGCAAAGCGATAATGAGTAGGAATTGTTTAGTAAGAGCATGGTGATGTTGAATATGAGCTTGTATTGTATTTGCTCTGAGTGTTTACAGGATCGTGCCTCGTGCATACTTTAGTATGTCATGTACGTGCAAGGATTTTCTGTTTTTTTGAGTTTCTAACTGAAATTCTGCTTTAGTTAAAAGGTTAGCTAGATGGCGACCCTTGGGGACATAGGGCTTTCGGCTGCTGTTAATATTCTCAGTGCATTGGTTTTCTTAATAGCATTTGCCGTATTACGGCTTCAACCGTTCAATGATAGAGTGTATTTCCCATACAAGTGGTATCTTAAGGGTTTGAGAAGCAGTCCAACACGCTCTGGGGCATTTGTAGCAAGGTTTGTTAATTTGGATTGGAGAGAATATATAAGATTTTTGAATTGGATACCTGATGCTCTGAGAATGCCGGAACCTGAGCTTATTGAGCACGCAGGATTGGATTCTGCTGTTTATTTGCGAATTTATTTGCTGGGGTATGCTCTTGTTATTATTATTTTGTGACATTGACACTATCTTGTTTGATGGATTTCCATTTGCTTGTCAAGGTTTCCTTCTGGTGCTGATATTGCTAATGGATGTTTATGCAGGCTCAAAATTTTTGTTCCTGTGACATTGCTTGCATGGACTATTCTAGTACCAGTTAACTGGACAAATCACACGTTGGTTAAATCAGATGTAAATTACAGTGAGATTGATAAGCTCTCTATTGCTAACATTCCACTTGCATCACACAGGTACGGAGCATTCAGTTTATCTATTCCGGTGTTGTTAACTTTTTTCACTACTCTTTCCTTTTTTTCCTTTTTTCATACGACTGAAATTCGCAAATTGCAAATTTAAAATATAGAATATCTTCAAGAAATAAATCTTACAAAATAGTTACTTTCTGGTCCCTTTTAGTATTTGTTAACAAGACACCTGTAGCAGCACCAAAAGCTCTTCCAGATAGTAGAAAGGAAAGCAACTTTATCCCCAAGCAAGACCATGGGTAGTAATTGTTCCTGAAAAAAGTTCCCATTCTTCTTCTAATCATCCACAGGTTTACAAATGAATACATAAATTCTTTTTTATTGAAACCTTATGGGAATCCACATGCTTTAAGAGTTGTTACTTGGTCCTGAATTAGTGCACCGAAATCCAATTGCAATGTGGGTTGAGGTGCTTCCGGTTAAATGAGTTACAATATCCTTGATTTTGAGAAAAAAATATTTTTCTTATGAATATGTTAACTTGAAGGTATCAGATGTCCATCTAGGGTTTAGTTTTTAGTTTCTAGTATATATTTGGATCTATACTTGTTTTCAAACAATAGTTTTTTCCTGACATAGAAAGATTACTTGTTATGTTGAGGATATGGACATGTGCTTGTCATGTATCCTACCAAGGAGAATCCTAAAATATTAAGTGTTCTCTTTGTTCCGGACACTGACCTGTATTGAGTCACAAAATTGCAGGTTCTGGACTCATCTAGTGATGGCCTATGCCTTCACTTTTTGGACATGCTATATCTTACGACAAGAATATGAAAAGGTTGCATATATGCGTTTGCACTTTATCGCCTCTGAAAAGCGACGGCCTGATCAATTTACCGTAAGATGCCATTTTCCTTGTCTTTGATGGTAGAAATGTAAATCGTCCGGTTGATTTATGGAAAACCTATATGTTGAGAAGATTTTTCTGGAGTTCAATAGTATGTCCATGCCCGAGAGACTTTTTTATTCATTTTGGTGGAGGAAATTTCTTCTCCCGCTTTTCCAGACCATTTTTTCTTTTCTGGATGAGCATAATGTCTCTATGAGTTAACATTGTTTATCCGTATTTCAAGTTGATATGGCAATTCTATCATAGATTATGCTAGCATCTGTAGTATTGTGGTGTTGTTCTATATTTTGTGTTCAGAGAAAATTTTTGAGCGTATTAATTGGGACTGCACTATTCTCTTTCTTGGAAAACTTCTCTACTTCTCTTGTTTGCCCTAATTTTAGGTTTTATAGTGAAGATGAATCTAATGTTTAACTTGTTAACTGAAATCTGGCTTTCTATCAGTTCAAAATAGCGCTTGGATGAAACCAAAACTTGAGAAAAACTACATATATTCTATAGATAGAGACTCCAGACGGGTGCAATTTGGAGCTATAACGCACTATTTGCTAAACAAGTCTTATAGCTAAATATTAGATCTAATTCTTCTTCTCTACGAATGTAACAGCTAGTCTTTTCATGCTTAAGTACTGATGTTATGTAAATCCAAGCTAGGGGTTTCAGTGAACTCTGCTGTATAGAAATTTTATTCTGCTAAGCTAACTTGTTATGATGTTCTTCTGGTGTACAAACGAAACCCTATTATGCATTTCCAACACTTTAGTAGCATCCTGATGCTCTTGATGGATATATTCTAAGTTGTCTACTTTTCATCAACAGGTTATAGCTTATTTTACTTGATACTTCTACTTGGTAGCATACTAAACGTCTTTTGTATACCAAACATGATACCTTAAGATGCTTCCAAATTCATATGTTATGATTTGAATCCACTTTTATGAAGGTCACTCTTGGGATTGCTTCTCATTAATGAAATTTGATTATCTGTGCACAGGTCCTTGTTAAAAATGTACCACCAGATCCCGATGAATCAATCAGTGAAACTATTGAGCACTTTTTCCTCGTGAACCATCCAGACCACTATCTTACTCATCAGGTTGGATCCTGCTGATATCTCAATCACATTTATTCTGGGTGATTATCGTATTGTACTTGAAGGAAAGAATGTGTCTAGTCACTATATTGTTGTTGTTTTTATCCAGTTGAAAATAATCAAATTTGAACCTTAAAAAATTTAATCTTGTTTAATGCTTCAATACAATAATCAATATTGAGTATGGTTTCAGAGCATTAATAATCGAAAAATAGTTTCAGAGAACCAAACTACCATTGCACATTTGAGATGGTCGAGCAGGTTTTTGCTATATTAGCATGGATAATTGCTATTGAACTGAAATTTATTCGAACATTTTGGTCTTTTCCCAATTACATTACACCAAAACCTAAGTGCTAGTTGGGCCAACATTATTTTCTAAAGGATGATATGTTGCAAATAAGAGAACATGTTTTGTTGTACTTTTACTTTTTTGGCTTTGGAAACTGAAATGTGATTAGCGCCAAATATTTGGAAAGAAGATTTCTTTTTCTTTGCTTTTAATTATCCTGGACAAGGCACAGGTTTCTTTTTGAAGCACATGATGTGTTTATGAAATGCTAAATAAGCGCAAGAAATGTTTGAAACTTGCAAAGCGGTGTCTTTTGCAGAAAATTTTTTGAAAATTGGCCGGAAAACACCCTACATGATTTGTCATTGCCTTGACTTTATTGCTGTCACTGTAATTACAGGGGAACAGGTGGAATTTTTGTAAAGGGCTTGGGCATGCTTGAGAAGAGCATATTTTGTTCTGAGCTCAAAAAATGTAGTTGAACTTGCGCATAGTTTAATTAAGCTTTAGTGGACAATAAAAAAATCCGAAGACCTTGTATTGCAGAATCGCTCTTGATTAGTGTCATAAATCTATTCTCCTCTTTTCTTTAGAACCCTGAACATCTAAGTATGTGGAAATTGTTAAAAAGTCTTCTGTCAAATTTGATCTTATTGGATGACTAAGTATCGGTCTCGTTAGTTTTTACCTTATGTTGGATCACTCCTGATCTTTATTTACGGTATGTCTTGTGCATCTTTCTTAACTCTAATGTTGTAAGATATGTGCCGGTTGTATGTGATGCATCTTAACTCCTGATCTTTATTTACGGTATGTCTAATGTGCATCTCGACCCTAATGTTGTAAAATATGTGCAGGTTATATGTGATGCCAACAAACTTGCAAAATTGGTGAAGGAAAAGAAAAGTAATCAAAATTGGCTTGACTATTACCAATTAAAATATGCTAGAAATCAATCGCAACGGCCAATGATGAAGGTACTTAGTTATTCTCTTCCTCAATTGTTGTATTTCTATGATCCCTCCTCTTCTTTTGGTTTTTGTTTTTGTTTTGGGGTAGGGTCTGTTATGGGTTTATGGTGCTAATTAAGTTTTATTAATTGCTGATTTGTTTTGCAATCTAAATTGGCAGACTGGCTTTCTTGGCCTTTGCGGTGAGAAAGTGGATGCAATTGATCATCAGACAGCAGAAATTGAGAGATTATCAAAAGAAGTAATGCTTCTTATGCTTGAATTTTTACATGAGTGAAAAAGTGATTAAGATTACTTGTTTGTTAATCTTGCATCTGCCTGGGATGTGCACTCCATGTGGGTATCTGTATTATAGTAAGCTTGATACTTCTTTATCTGTCCCGCTCATTTAATTGAAAAACCATCATGAAGGGGCATTAACATGACATCATAACTCTATTTCCATGCCATATATGACTCAAATGGATTCAAAAATGAGAATCTGTCGGAAGATGATCTTCTTTGACATTATTCTGAGAAAATTTTGGCATACATCAATTATCTTAAGCACTGGTTTCACATGCAGATTGCTAAAGAACGAGAAAGGGTTATAAGTGATCCCAAGTCCATTATGCCTGCAGCATTTGTCTCCTTTAAAACTAGGTGGGGTGCTGCCGTTTGTGCTCAAACTCAGCAATCAAGAAATCCAACTTTATGGTTGACAGAATGGGCTGCTGAGCCACGTGATGTGTATTGGCAAAATTTGGCAATTCCTTACGTTTCACTATCGATTAGGAGGCTCATAATTGGTGTTGCTTTCTTTTTCCTCACTTTCTTTTTCATGATACCCATTGCTTTTGTGCAATCCCTTGCAAATACAGTTGAAGATATTGAGAAAAAAGCACCATTTTTGAAGCCGATTATTGAAATGTAAGTTTGCTTCCTTTCTATAATTGTGCAAAAGTTTGCCCATATTTGTTGTTCAATTTGCAATACATGCAATTTAAAATCTGATACTCCTAGGTGATAGTCTTTTGGGAATCTAATTGTCTCAAATGACAATATTTGAGTTCTGTTCTCAACTAGTTGTTGATAGTTATGTGATTCCTTATTTGGCATAACTGTAGGTTGTAGTGTTACTTTTAGTGCCTGCTTTCTAACTCGTAAAAGCATTTGTGCCAGATGAATGACAAGAAAGATAAGATAAAGCTGTGATTACAACATTTGTCCATTGTACCAAATTTAAGTTATGCTTTTAGGCTTTCTCTTTTTGGTCATAGAACAATTCTCTTTTTTTCTTTTCATCATAACCTTTCTTGTGGTAAAAAATTATTTGATTTGCCAATAGCAAATTTTCAGTTGTTCAAATTGAAATGTCGATTTTCAGAAATGGTGGAACTTAGTGCACTGGGTAGTTGAAAATCAAGTTTACATCTGCTGTTGATCTCAGATTCTGTATTCCTCAGCCTATTATACTGAGATGCAAATTTATGGGATATAAGGTTCTCACATACATAATCATCTTTGCCTTGTAATCTTCTTCTTATTCTTCTTCCTTTGCATGTGCGTGTGGGGTGTTTGGGGGTGGAGGAAGTAGAGGGTGGTCTTAACTGTTATTCTAGAGGGCTTTACCTTTGTATACTGTATTGTGCTTTGGTCTACCAGGACAATTTGAACATATACTCTTTTCTTTTAGAGGATAGACCTAGTAGAAGTTACTCAATGAGATATTTGTAAGTAACTTGATGCTTACCAGAGAAGAAGTAATAACAAAAATACAAGGGAAGAACTAGTAGAAGAGAGAAATTGAAGTCTCTACAACAGCATATGGATGGCCAGAAAAATGATTTCATGGCTTTTATAGGTGCAAAGTTTCTGAAACTTTAAGAATTAAAAGGCTTGTGTTGTTGACAGCTACTTTTGCTGATTCCATTCTTCAACTGGACAATTTTTGGTACTGTGTAGAGAGAGCATTTGAAATAGAGAAAGAAATACATCTTGCCTTTTTCTCCTTTTGAACACCACTAGCATTGTTAGCGTAAGGGTTATCAAAGATTAGGGGAGGGGAGGTGGTTGCATGGATGCATAACTACTCCTTCATTAGAAACTTAAAACTACAAGTGGGAGGGGGACGAACCTCATCCATACATCAATTACTTCCTAAATCCTGTTCAATTTGATATAAGAACATTCACAGGTAGACGGGAATTCTGCTTGCATATAGACCTGAATGCTAAACCAGCAAATTAAATGAACTACCTAATTTTTGCCTCTCCAAATACTTGAAGAAATGTGAGCCAGCGTTAATTAATTCGACATTTGATCCCATCACTAACCTGTCAGGAGAGACATTTTGATGCTCTTTAGGATTTGTATCTTTTATGTTGTTAAAGACTAAAAAATACTAAAATTTCATATCAACAACAAATATAGTCTCAGCTATAGCCTATTTAACAGCATGAGGTATGGTCTCAGCTATAGTTTTTGATATAAGAACATTCATAGGGAGATGGGAATTCTGCTTGCATACTGACTCGAATGCTAAACCAGCAAATTAAATCAACTACCTAATTTTTGCCTCTCCAAATACTTGAAGAAATGTGAGCCAGCATTGATTAATTCGACATTTGATCCCATCACTAACCTGTCAGGAGAGACATTCTGATGCTCTTTAGGATTTGTATCAGCATTTTATGTTGCAAAAAAAACTAAAATTTCATATCAATAACAAATATAGTCTCAGCTATAGCCTATTTAACAGCATGAGGTACAGTCTCAGCTATAGTTTTTTTCTTACCTTTCTCTTTATCCTGCCATATGAATCAAGGAGGTTTGTGATAGAACAACTACTCAATTTGTTTGTGTCAGCACTGATGTTGGGAGTTATTGTCTTATTTACATACCTTCTATCTATTCTCTGTCTAATATTAGTTGCTATTGTTTCTTTACACTAAATCTTTGTTATTCTTGCAGATCCTTCATCAAGTCATTTATTCAAGGTGTTCTACCAGGGATTGCTCTGAAAATCTTCCTCATAGTACTGCCAACTATCTTAATGATAATGTCCAAATTTGAAGGCTTTCTGAGTATATCAGGTCTAGAAAGGAGATCAGCATCTAGATATTATATTTTCAACTTCGTGAATGTTTTCCTTGGGAGTATAATAGCAGGAACTGCATTTCAACAACTTAGTAAATTTCTTCACCAGTCAGCAAATGAGTATGTTTGCTCTAATCTATAACTTCTTCACATCTTCATGTATTTCAACATTTGATTTTCTCTTAGAAATTCTTTACTCTCTCTCTCTCTCTCTCTCTGTTGTTAGTTCAATTGATTTTGGAAATAGAGAATTAAATTGGAGTTTGTGTAGTATTTCTGCCAACTGAATTTGAACCATTTAGGGCTAGCGCATGGTAAACCAATGCTAGATTTATTCAACAATTTGCATCCACTCATTTCTTCAGTTTTGGATTCACTTTCTTGCTTGGGGGGGTGGGGTGATGCTGATGCAGTATTTGTTTAGTGAAGCTAAAAATATTGATGTGACTATTCAGGCAAAGTCTCTTTTGGTTAGGTAACGCATACTAGTCTGACAATCAAATTGATTAGGCAAGGCATACTAGTCTGGCAATCACCAATTCATTGTGAAATAATAGAGTACGAGCATGTAAAACAGAGGTAAAAATGGAAGAACTTAACTAAAAAACTGTAAGAGACATACTTTTTTGCATATTTAAGCTCTTTATAATTGATGTTAATCAAGTTCAAAGTATGAGAAAGACCTAGGAAAATATAGCCGACTGAAGAGCTAATGAAAAGCAGTGATTTTAACATTTGGATTCCTAAAAAGTTTTTTGATATTATGATATATAGTGCTTTGATTGGGGAAAAAACAATGACATCAGCAAGAGCATATAATGGTAACTTTTTCCAACCAAAATTTTATTTATGATCATTATACCTATTCAGATAAGTTACCCCACTTGAAACATGAATGTTGCACTACACAAAACAGACAAATGGAAAATGATTTTAGATCATTAACTTTTTTCAACTAAAAGATCTTATCATCGAAGTTTAAACTTTACCTATATCTATCACTATCTATTTATATTTGTTTAAGTTTTTTCTTTGAAACAATTCTATTTGAAGCAACACTTTAGAGTTCAGTTGGTGGCAGTGAAGGAGAGCTACACAGGAGTGCCACCACTGACCTCCCTAAATCACCTTGGTTAGCACTAGAAAAATTAAGAAGTTTCTCCTTTTTTTTTAATCTATTCTAGATGGGATCTTTCTTCTCATTAGTACAAAATCATGATTAATGCATTAGAATTACCAAACGGCTAGAAGCCTAGAATTCAAAAGTCAGTAATAAAGTTCTCCTTCAACTAAATGCATTATACTTTGTTAGCCCAAAAACTCCTGAGATCCTAAATAAAAAAATAATCAAATTGTATAGTACCCTTGCTGATGCATAACATTTTATCTTATTTGTGAATGGACAAATATTTGTTGTTATATTAACCTAAAATTTTAAGTTTGCAAGATACCATAGTGTGTAAAGTTACTGTAAAAGGTATTGAAAACAGTGATTAATGATTTGATGAAGGGACTTAAACTTTGCCGCCTGACAAGAATTTCTGACTCCTTCCCCTGGTTGGGGGATCATGAGGAAAGGATCAACTTTTGACTGGACTTTGAAACTTTTACTAGGGGGTGCAGTTAAAAAGATAATTTAAAGTTAACTCAAACTTATTACTTTTCAACTTATTTGTAAATAAGAAAGCTTCATATTTAGATTCATGAAGAATTTGATTTCTTGACATGATCCTAGTTTATGGCCTTTCTTCATCCTTTTACTTTGTGGTGCATGTTTCTGGAATTTTGCTTTGAAACCTATTTCCCATGCTGTTATGCTTGTGGTGAAAAAAATTTGCTTTATCTATTTGCTTTTCTGATACAGAATCTTTAAAACAATTGGTGTGGCTATTCCAATGAAAGCAACTTTCTTCATAACTTATATTATGGTTGATGGATGGGCTGGTATCGCAGCAGAGATCTTAAGGCTTCAGCCTTTGATAATTTTTCACTTGAAGAACTTTTTCTTGGTGAAGACTGAGAAAGACCGAGAGGAAGCAATGGATCCTGGAAGTCTTGGTTTCAATACTGGGGAACCCCAAATACAGTTTTATTTTTTACTAGGGCTTGTGTATGCTGTCGTGACACCATTTTTACTTCCATTCGTACTGGTCTTCTTTGGCCTGGCATATGTAGTGTTTCGGCATCAGGTAATGAATGCTCTTTTGAGGCAAGCAATACTTGGATGAGTCCGCCCTGGTGAACTTTAGTGCCTAAACTGTTTAATCTTTCTGTCAGATATGTCCACAGATATAGTTTTCATGAACTAGCACATGCACCCATATATTGTATCCCACTAAATTGTCTGTACACATGCAATATTTTTGTCATAAATTTTGGATTCTTAATGTTTAACAGACTTGCGTGCTTGCTGAATAAAGGATAGTTACCTTTCATTTGCCACCATTCTCATGCCGAGCCTTTATATGATTATGCAGATCATAAACGTGTATAATCAAGAGTATGAAAGTGCTGCAGCTTTTTGGCCTGATGTTCATGGGCGTATCATTTTTGCCATGGTTATCTCGCAGCTTCTTCTAATGGGGTTGTTGAGTACAAAAAATGCCGCTTCATCCACACCTTTTCTTATTGCGCTCCCAATATTGACCCTCACGTTTCATTTATACTGCAAAGGTCGTTATGAACCAGCTTTTATCAGATATCCATTACAGGTACTATATTGGGCACATCTTTTTTAGTCACCTTTACCCCCATTTATATGGCATTTGAATTCAAAATTTGCTGATGGCTATTTGCAGATATTCTACCATGTTTTATTATCTCCATATATATATTCCACTATTTATTGAAGTTCATATTGGTCGTCTTTTCTGCAATGAATTTCTTTACTAAATGGTATTGTCTGCTTCAGTACTACTCTTTCGTATGCCTTCTGACAAGAATTTGAAGTCTTGATAAATCTATCTTTGTGCTACATCACAGGAAGCAATGAGGAAAGATACTCTGGAACGAGCAAGAGAACCAAATTTGAACCTGAAGGCCTACCTCCAAAATGCTTATATTCATCCTGTTTTCAAAGGTGGAGATGATGATGATGATGATAATGAGGATGAAATCATTAGTAAGTTGGAAGAAACTGTACTAGTCCCTACAAAACGCCAGTCGCGAAGGAACACTCCAGTACCTAGCAAAGTTAGTGGCAACTCTTCGCCATCGTTGCTTGATATTCAAGAAAAATGACATCCTTGAACAAGTTCTGCATGAAACCTGCACCTCTCTGTACATAAGACTTCTTGAATCATCTTCATAAGGGAGAGTAATGGTGTAAATTATACGAGAAATACCTAAACTTGTATAGTCCCTGAGAAATTTCCATTTCAGCTTGTTAGAGCAAGCAGAACAAGAGAGATTAACCAGCCCAATTTACAGCTGTTTATATGTCCAATTTTGTGTTTGTTCTCTAGTTCTAGTCCCAATTGTCATTGCCTAGGAATTTTGAATTACTCAAGGTGAAGTAAATTCAGTTGTTTTTATGGCATGGCTAATTCAACATGTCCATCTCTATAAAGTGAAAGTTATCCATGAAAGAAGAAATCAAATCCGACCAAGTATGTGGAGATTTATCGAGAGATATCGTGACATACAAAAGGATTTACACATAATTTTTATTGATTTTGAAAAGGCATACGATAGAATTTCTAGAAAAGTTATGTGGAGAGTTTTAGAAAAAAGAGGAGTCAAAGTAACATATATAGAATCAATAAAGAAGGTGTATAGAGATGTGATTATAAGTGTAAGAACACATCTAGATGTGACATGAGAGTTTTCCATAAACATAAATCTACATTGAGGTTGGTCGTAGCTATAAATCTTTATCTATTTACATTGGTTATAGATGAACTTACAAGGTAAATATAAGAGAAAATACCATCATATATGTTGTTTGCAGACGGCATTATTTTAGTAGATGAGACAAAATAAGGTGTTAATACTAAACTCGAGAACTGGATGGAGAGAGACTTGAACTAAAAGGTTTTAGACTTTGTATATTAAAAACAGAATATATAGAATTTAATTTTAGTAAAAATGTACGTAAGAATAGTATAGGGATTAGAATTGGAAATCAAGAGATTTCCATAAACAAAATTTTTAAATATTTAGTTCATTTTTTCAGAGTAATAGTTGTATAGATCGAGATGTTACACATTGGATACAAGCAGTTAGATTAAACAGAAAATGATATCGAAAATATTATACGACTGTAAAATTCTTTTATAATTTAACGGTAAATTTTATAGAACGGCCATTAGGCCAATGATACTTTATGGATCTGAATGTTGGACAGTGAATTACATATATCTTGAGCAAAAGATAAGAGTACAAAATGTAAATGTTAAGATAGATGTATCTACACGAAGATGAACAAAATATGCAATGAGCATATTCATGATGAGATTGGAATAACACCTATTAATGAAAATATGAAAAAAAACACGTTTAAAATAGTTAGGTTATGTGTTAAGACGATCAGTAGAAGTACCAGTCAGTAGAATTTAAAGAGAATAGTCAATATAAGAGAGTTAAGATTTTGTAGGTAACTTATACGAAAGATATAACTCATTTAGAAATTAAGAAGAATATGGTTCGTGATAGAGTATAATGGTGTAACAGGATTTATACAGCGGATCTTACTTAATGAGAATGAGATTTGATTTGTTTGTTTATCTAAAATTTGAAATTATTAATGATTTAATATAATTTTATCATGTATATCAACTTTAAAGAGTGATTATGAATTTTTGAATTTATAAATTATTTTCCTACCAAATTTTATCCATAGCTTGAGTCATGCAGATTGATAAAAGATTGACAGTCTCTATTCATACTTATCCTGTAGCGTGAGTAAATCAAGTATCAAATTCATACATCTTAGACAGAAAAGTTCAGTTAATTAACTCTACCAGACAGTCTCACCTAGTTAATACTTTGCATTTAGTCTTGTACAGTTACATTAATGGCTCACTTGAGTTGTTATTTTTATTTTATTTTTTTAAATAATATTTTACAACCTTCTTTAAATATGTTAATAATCTTTAATTTCACATTCTATATTATATCTCAAAAAATTATTACAATACTTATTTAAATAAATATTTTCAGTAATAATTTAAATAATGTCTCATCAATAATATTAGGTGATAAAACGCTTTTCTTATAACTTATTAGTTCGAATCATTAAGAGATAGAAAAACACACAATACGATTCTGGAACTACGATAAAAAAACCTTCTCTTATACAATTGCTTTTATAATAGAAGAAGAAAGACGAATGATTCCCAACTGCACTTTCACCTTTTGATTATTCTCATAATATAATAAATAAATATTTTTTATATTTTTTCTTTTAACTAAAATAGATTGTTGCAACTTTATACTTATTCAATGAATTGAAATGTAGTTTTTTTTTCTTTCATGTGAACAACATATATTGTAAACTTGTAAGGTACTAAGGTTCATCACGGCTAGAGAAAATAATCTAAATGGTCTTTAAACTTTTTTATTAAAATTGAAATGGTCCTTTAATTTAAATTTTAGTCAATTTAGTCTTTTAACTAAATATTGATATCCAATTTAATTGTATCGACCAAAATATAATTTTAATATTTTTTCGAGTGATGACCAAGATAGAAGCATAACATCATACCAAAAGAAATTAAAAAAATTAATTGATATACAAAAATTGTGTGGTCCAAATTGTGACGTCTCATCCCACATCGAAAGTGGAAGGAGATATTGTATTATTTATAACACCTTATATCACGCCCCCAAAACGGGACAATGACATGCCGCATCTCGGGATCACCCCAAGCATGCAAGGCACAATACAAGAGTAATATACATCTGAAACCATAATACCTGTCATTAGATCTCAAAATCAACTAATACAAAACCACAAAGTATATTCAACAACACATCCATAACAATCCCCAAATCACAGTCATATACAAACAACAACCCATAACAATCACAATCCCCAAATCACAGTCATATACAAACAACAACCCGCAATCTCACGATAGTCAGAAATTCAATCACAAGACAATCTAACAAGTCCATAGGCACTCAGACCCAAGCATTAAAAACCAACCTCAATCCCCAAATCACAGTCATATACAAACAACAACCCACAATCTCACGACAGTTAGAAATTCAATCACAAGACAATCTAACAAGTCCATAGGCACTCAGACCCAAGCATTAAAAAGCAACCTCACACTAGGATGGTAAATAAAAAAAACTCTATCTCCAATAACTAGGGTTTGTACTATAATCCCTCCCGATCAGACTCGCTAACGGTTGGTCCTCGTAAGTTCAAGGGGAAATAATAACGGAGTAAGCACATCGTGCTTAATAAATAACATTTAAACCCAATTATAGATAACATGCATACAATCAGTACAGGGAACAATATACGAGACATTATCATTATTTAAAATGCAAATGTCCAGATCTACCTATTATCCGAATGTCCAGATCTACCTATTATCCGCCCAAGTAGACAAGGTATAATGGAGTGTCTATCACTTGTCTTCCCGATAGACTGGGTATAACATTTACGAAGCAGAGTACTCAGTATATCATTTCATTCACTCACTCATAGCCAAGTCCACTAAAATGACACATTGAACTCTTCACAGTAATCATTCATTAACACATAATACAATAATGAACAATTTATACATTACATAACAAACATATAATTTATAAATGTACTTACCTTATAAATATTAATCAAAATAAATATACTTACCTTAATACCAATTATTCTATGATTACAATACCAATCATATACAGGGTATCGATAAATAGGAGTAAACGTTGCTTACCTTGAAAATCGATGTCGTAAACGTATCCTAATTTCGACGGTATAAAACTCTAATTTCAAATCATATAAATCAGGAGAGTGTTCGATACCATTAGGATAAAATCGAGATAGGGATTCACTTTTGGGTATCACTCAAAATCTCAAATTAGTCATTAATTGAACACAATTAAGTAAGGATTTGACTTAAATTTGTGAAAATAAGATAATAAAATATAAGAATTAGGGTTTATAATTTCAAATATCTCACTAGGTTAAGAATTGTCAAAACCCTAATTCAAATCTCACAATAATAATAGTTAAAAAGTCTATCTCAATACCATAAATTCAGTCCCAATAGTTCATAGCAATATACACATCTAGATGTGTATAAGAGACAGGTCTTTACTTCAAATTACTTTCATTCTTCAAGTGAATTTGAGACACTTTAAAACCAAAATCATCGAAGTAAAACTTACTTTTGAAGTTGGATTAAAGATTTACGAGAATTCCTGGATCACCAATTTGATTTGGAGGGAAAAATTTTGAATTAATGGTTGGATTTGAAAAATTTGCTAATGGGTTTTGGAAAGTGTCTCTGGAAGTCACTTGAAGAATGAAAGTAATAATGATAAGTAGAAGACTTCGTGATGAAGTTTTAATAAATTTTCAGGATTTGCACTTTAGTCCCTCAAGTTTTGTAAAATTATATTTTTGCCCAAAAATTTTAGAAAATGTTTTTTTTAAATAAAAAGATTATTTAATATTTGAACAGAATAATAATGAGTACTTAAAAGTATAAAATCAAATACGAAAATGTGTGAAATGATTAGAAAAGTCGGGTATTACACCTTGGGTCATGGGCTACTTAGCCAGTTGTTTCCGGTCAAAAGTTGTTGAGCCAACCCAAGGCTCGGGGTGTTTCAGTTGGTATCAGAGCAAACCACCGAGCCATATTGTATTGTTTATAATACCTTGGGTCATGAGTTACTTACAATTTGGTTTAAATATTTTGAACCCGTTGTTTCCGCTCAAAAGTTGTTGAGCCAACCCAAGACCCGACTGTTACACAAATCGTTAACCCAATTATATCAAAACTAAATATTGCTTGATATTTATTTTATGAAGTACATGTGAAGTAGTTACTCGCTTGTGAGCATGTTATGATAAGGGGTGTTTATGAGTTGGGTTTTTGACCCAACGGGTTTTCTGATTTCAAGTTTTTAGATTTTGGGTAGAAATTTTAAAATTCAAATCAAACCAACAACCCAGGTAATATACAAATCCAATCTAACCCAACTCATGTATTACTTGGGCAAATTATTGGATTACTCTTGTCACTTGGAATGAAATTGTTTATTTTTAAAAAAAAAATAAAAAATTTATTCCTACTTGAAATAGTGGATTAAAGTCCATTTTACAACTTGAATACTTGAAAGTTTTGCTAAAAAATCTACCAAGAATAATTATTCTACTAACAAGTCACAGTACAATATTTTTTCTTCTTTTGAAAAATACAATTCCAATACATAATAAATAGTAACAAATAAGAATAACACTAGCACACTTAGTAAGTATCAAAAAAAAAAAAAAAAGCCTAATAGTGGACGGTAGAAATCTGGAGGAAGATGATGGGATTTTGAAGTAGAAACTTTGCCGGCTAGAGGAAGGACTGAAGGTGTTGTGTTAATTTGCTTGTGGGCCTAAGGGTTTTAGTGGCTGGAGAAGGAATGAAGATTTAATGTTGATGGGCTTGTCAGCTTATGGGCCTAAGGGTTTAAGTACAGGGGGAATATTTTAAGGAAGATTTGTAGTTGAGTTATCAGGTTGTTAGATTGTGTTGAATTTTAATTTTTAAAATCCAACCTAATCCAATGTAATTCGGTAACTCAATCCGAGTAACTTAAAATCGGATAACACAATCCATTTATTCCCAAATTTACTTGGACTGGATTGGGTTTAAACACCCCAAGTTATTTAAACCAGATTTTATTAAAAGTTTTAGGATTAATTACATTTACCTCCCCTGAGGTTTGACAAAAGTACCAATACATCCCTATAGTTTGGCAAAATTGCAGTCACCCCTTAAATGTTAAAATGTTTAAATTGACCCCTATGGTTAGTTACCATCCGGAAAATTTGGGACACCAGCAAAAAATTATTTCATAATTCTTAAAATGGCCTTTTACTAATTTTTGCCAACATTAAATGAAATTCTCCAACACTAATTCCTCTCTCCCTGTCTTTGATGATTCCTACCCCTCTCCCTTCCCTTCTCCTTTTTCCACCCGCCTTCTTCCCTGTTACTCTCCTCCTCATTCTCCTGCTATTGCCCTTTTCCTTCTTTTCCTAAATGAAATAAAAGTGGTGGTGGGATTCTTGGTGGATGGAGGAGGAAGTGATTCTTGGAGGAAAATGGACCAATTTGCTAAATAATTTTTAACTGAGGGATAAATTGCCAAAAAATTGGAAAATGGACTATTTCTAAAATGATGAAAAAAGTTGAGCGACTAATTTTATATGAATTAAGGATAATTTAGTTTTTTCAATAGTTCTGTTAATGGAGGTTACTTTTAGGGAGATATTTATACTTAAGCAAAGTGCTTATTTGGTCACTCGATTATGCTCTGGTTGTTATTTTGATCACTAAATTTATTTGATGGCTGAAAATGTTACCCCCTTTAAAAATGTCTTTTCGTTGTCACTCCATCTATTTTCCCGTTAACTGCTTCGTTCGATTCGCATATTTTCTACGGTATTTTTGTCCAATGTCCAAATGGCAACCCTAAATCCATGCCTCGATTGGCTCTGCCACCCCCACTTGCCAACAAGACTTCGACGGTGAACAGTGACCCACCGGCTGCCCACCTCCGCAGCCCAATGCAAGCCATTCCTTCCCTTTCCTCTCCAGCTCCCTCCGCCCCCACTATTCCTCCCCATCCGTTCACCCTCGCTGAACTATCACCTTTCCCTGTCTACCTCCAGCCTTCCCATCCAACATCTCTTATGTGAATCCAACACAAAACCATACATCCAAACCCCATCCAAATTTAACAAAAATAAGGAAACACTTAATACAAATATTTAAAGATCAACATAGCAAAACGGGACAATCCTCAGTCAAAAAATATAAAAAAAAATTGCGCCATACAAATGGATTGCTTTTGCAAGCATTAGTTGTCCATTTCCCCAGGCTCTATATTTTCCTTAATGACGTCGTTTCTTTTGTTGATGGAGTTGCAAATTATCAATCTTCAATACGGTTGAATCAAATTTTTTTACTGGGGCTTTGGTTTCCCAACCCCATAAGGGATGCGAGTGGGTGGGATGTGGTGGGGAAGGGGATGGGGTGGAGGAGAGATGGGGGTGACAAGATGGGAGTGGGGGAAGGGTATTGGGTGGCGGAAGCAGTGTGTGGGAACCCAACACCTCTTTGCGTCCTCTAGAGGGGGACAGGCTCACTCTGACACAATGGATCCCTTGTAGTGGAGGGAGGGTATGGGAGGGGTTCATATTTTAAACAGATTTTAGTAAATTAAAATTATTCAATCTTTTACTCAAAGTTTAATGTATTTCTTGTAAGACCTCACTTATAATTTATAGTTATTTTTTTATCATTTAATTTTGATCCCAAAATTTTTATTAGTGTTAGTTCGCTGTAATTGGATAAAAGTATTCCAGATAATACGCGTGTGAATTGTACATGCGATCACTAACGAAGACATATTTTTAAAAGTTTGGTGACCTTTTTAGCCACCAAATAAATTTAGTGATCAAAATAACAATCAGGACATAGTTGAGTGACCAAATAGGCACTTTGCTGCAAAATTATAGGAGAGTTTTGATAATTTGGTCAAAACTCAAGGCAAGTAGATGTAATTGACTCAAAACTTTATTATATTCGTTTTATGTGGCACAAGATCTACTGTCTTACATTCTATTTCACTTCCTGTTACACTATTTAATAAATTGTCAAGATTTTGTGTAATAATTTTAGTAGAATAATTTGACCGTTAATAAATTGTCAAGATTTTGTGTCCAATAATTTTAGTAGAATAATTTGACCGTTAATTTGATAGTGTGACAGAAAATAACACAATGTGAAACAGTAAATTCTTAGAGCTTTTATGTCCATTTAGATTTTGGATAGATGAAGGATTTTCATTTTAAAAACCTAGATTTATATAATCCATGGAGAATAAATAAAAAGATAAAAGGTAGAAAGAATTTCACGATAAATTCTGTTTTAATTTTTTATTTTTTTAAATAAATCTGCGTAGGTTTCAAAATCCTTCACCAATCACCATATATCACACACACTAATCCAAGTTCTACCTAATTTTCCATATATGGTTTGGAGAAGTCCCTTGTTTATTCCACGTGGAGAATAAATTACTACTAAATCAATTAATAAATGGGACCCACAAACCCACAACTAATTTAGTTCGGTTCCCTTCCCTCTCATTCATCCTTCACCCGGACTCTTCTAATTTTTCACTTTCTTTCTTTAATTTCGTATATTTTTATTTTTTTATTTTTTAATCCAACTGCAATAATATTTAAATTTATCTCAATTTTCAGTTTCAATCCAAATCCCAATTAAACTCGCATTCCATTCCCCATGTCCGCCAAAATCAAACCACCCTAAAAAATATTCCCACTTTAATAATTCACCATGCAAAATTCTATTTATTTATTTATTTTTTTTTTTTTTGGGAATCAGAATTTTGATTGATCAGGTGAGCCACTGATTTATTTATGAAGACCCTTTATCTGATTCTCGTGAATGGTTACTTTTTTGTGATTTCTGAGTTTTTTTTAGTGTGTGGGTTCTGTGAATTTTGAATGAATATCAAGAATATTTATTTATTTTTTTTAATTTTGCCTAGAGCTGATTCATTGGGTTCTGTTTGGATTAAAATTATAAATTTAGTTTTATTGGATTGTATTTCTTTGTTTATTTGATGGTCAAAATTGGATGGCTGTTGAAGTCTAGTTGACTTTTCTTTCTTTCTTTCTAGGCAATTCCCTCCTGCTCATCTGCATTTTTATTTGCTTTTTTTTTTTTTTTGGGGGGGGTGGGGATAAATGATAGTATTTAATAAAGGAATTAAGTGATAATGAATAAAAATAGGCTTCTTTTGTTTGAATTGGCATTGGAAGATATACTGATAATTAATACTGGCATGTAAATTAGAAACTTCTGTAATTAATGTAATTTTTAGATTTTTGGACACTTTTTTGTTGGAGGAAGTTGGGGGATGCTTTTGGATTCGGTATCGATTACAATCTGTTTGGTTGTTTGTTGATCCATTTATTACATTCAGTGACATTGTCGGGTTTTTTCTGAACTCAAATAGTGTATTGAATGTTAGGCATCTTGTTTTGTTTGCATTTGCAGTGAATATGGCAGTGTTGATTGCAAAGCAGGAAGCTTTAAGCCGATTAGATGATAATGAAATCCAAATGGTTCGTGGGATTTCTAGAGATAGGCCTGGTTTTGTTAGAAAGAGAAAGCTTATACTAAGTTGTGATGATGAAGAGGAGGATAACAGAATTATTACATACCTGGACAAAGGGGAAGAGACATCGGATGAAATCAAGCTATGTCAAGATATGGAAATATCGGATGGCATGAATCCGAAAAAGGCTAGGAATGGTCAGAGTAGAAAAAGGACTATGGAAAATCAAAGTTCTTCTGTTGAACTGACTGATCCGGGATCATCATCTCTAACAAGGGTGAAAGTTTTGTCAAAGAAAACAAGGAGTAAATGTTTAGATGGTAGAGGTTCATCCAAGAGGCATCCTAGTTTGTTGGACAAGAAAAAAAGTTGTGTGCGTCAAGAGGAATCAGAAGAAGTGGAAGACAAAGAGTACAGTCCAGGATCTTCATCAATGAATAAGACTGCAATGAATCAGGAAAGGGTGGCCCTAGATTTTGAAGTTTCTGAGAACAAGAGAAATCCAAAAGACTGTTGGAATGCTTCCGAAAAGAAAAAAATTTGTCAGAATGAATGTTGGATGGATAAAGGGACATGTGAAGGAGAGAGAGTGAGGAAGCATATAGGAGATGTAAGCTCAGAAATTAAATACCAGAAGAACCACCAGTAAAGCACAAGTGGTTCAGCAATCACATAAGAGGACAACTTCTGTTAAGAAAAATTCAGAGAAAACTTGGGATGGTTTGAGTGGAAAAAAAGTTCCTGTAGTTAAATCTTTTACTAATGGAAGTTGGGATGAAATTAATGAAGAATGGGATGAAAGGAAGGAAAAGCTAAGGAGATCAAGAGCTAAAACAGACGTTAAAAAAACTGAATCATTTGAATGCTCAGATGACAGAAGAATGTCTGTACGACGTGGTTGTGCCTCAAACAAGAAACTCAGTTTTGAAAGCGATTTTTTTGTGGGTTATTGGGTAGATGACGAAGAAGATTTGGTTTTAACAGTTGAAGAAAGCACTGTAAGTAGTTACTCAAGTTATGCAACGAGGAAAGGAAGTGGCAAATCAACTTCTGTGCAGACAAAGGAGAGTAATAAGGACATGAAAAGGAAACAGGATGACAATGGCAAAGGCTCTGCAGTTGAGATTTACTCATCTCCTTCCTCATCTTCTTCTTCCTGGACATCAGTTTCAAAATGCGATAGGAGAAGTATGGATAGATCCGCCAACGTGTGCATCAAGGTAAGTCCCTCTTTTGTTCCCTTCATTACTTTCTTTTTCACAAAAGAACTTGTATATAAACTGAAAAGTTTGAAAAGCAGGTAGAGAAAAAGCAGCCTGTGAAGTGTCATCAGTGCCAGAAGAATGATAGATTAACTGTTGTTCCTTGCACAAAGTGTAAAGACAAAGTTTACTGCATACACTGCATTAAGCGATGGTAACTTGCTAGCTTCTACTCAGTTTTTTTTTTTCAAATAAAATTTGTAATAATTATTTCAGGATCTTGTTATTCTAAGTAGTTCTCTCTATCAATGTAGGTATCCCAATTTGTCCGAGGAAGAAGTTTCAGAAAAATGCCCATATTGCTGTAGAAACTGCAATTGCAATTTATGCTTGCACTCTAGTGGCTTTATTAAGGTTTGCGTTTTTTAGGAGTAGTGATATTTTATCTATTATTGCAGTTTCTGAAGTAACTGGCTAATGTTTCCTTTCGATTATATGTTAGACATCACGAAGAGATCTCAATTATTCTGAAAAGGTTCAGCATCTTCACTATTTAATCAACCAACTTCTACCATTCTTAAAACAAATTCATCAGGAGCAAATTCAGGAATTAGAAGTGGAATCTCGTATTCAAGGTATGCATGTTTCAGTATAGAATGTGAATTTGTTCATTTCAATATAACTTTTGCTGATGGAATCTAGACTATCTATCAGGTGTACCATCATTTTCAGTTGAAGTAAAACAGTCAACTTATTATGGTGATGAGCGTGTCTACTGGTATGTTGTCCTTTCTTCAGATAATTTTGTTCTTGGCTAATTGATAATATGCACATAAACAGTACTTTTCATCTTTGGAGCAGTAATCACTGTTCAACCTCAATTGTTGATCTACACCGGAGTTGCCCAATGTGCTCATATGAGCTATGTCTTAATTTCAAGTTGTCGTGAGATTCGCAAGGATGGGTTTTTAGGAGGTCATGATAGAGTACTTCACCAGTATCTGTATAAAGGTCAGGATTATATGCATGGTGGAGATCCCCTGCCAGGACCACCTCATATAGATGATTCAAGAGATCAGGTTGAACCACTTGTCATATGGGTTGCCAATGATGATGGAGGTGTGATGTGTGCTCCAAGAGAAATGGGTGGATGTGGTAGTTGTCTACTCGAGCTCAAGCATCTCCTTCAAGAAGATTGGATCTCGAGTTTGGAAGCCAGAGCACATGGAGCCTTGGACAATTTCAAATCTATACATGCAATTTCTTGGCCAATTATCCAGGAATCTGACCCTAAAAAGTCACGTAGAGCTTCTTTTAGAGAAGGTTCTAGTGACAACTACTTGTACTGCCCAGTTTCAGAGGATGTCCTGAGGCAGGAAGAGCTTTTCCACTTCCGCAGTCACTGGGCTAGAGGTGAACCTGTGATAGTTCAGAATGTTCTCAATCTTGAGAACACAAGTGGATTAAGCTGGGAGCCGATGGTTATGTGGCGTGCATTGTGTGAGCACAATGATGAGAGGGTCAGTGCCAAAATGTCAGAAGTAAAGGCTATTGATTGCCTCTCTGGTTGTGAGGTAAATTCTACCATTTTCATGCTTTATCATTTTTAGTTCTGTCTGATAAAGTGTTTAATTGTAGCTTTCCATAGTTCACTCTTTTTTTTTTCCCTTTCCAGAAAGCATTGTCACTTAATACTCTTCTTTTGGCAGGTTGAAATTAGTACCCGCAAGTTTTTTAAGGGTTACACGGAGGGAAGAACATATAAGAACTTTTGGCCTGAGATGCTCAAACTTAAGGACTGGCCACCATCTGATAAATTTGATGACCTCTTGCCACGGCATGGTGATGAGTTCATTAGCGCATTGCCATTTCCGGAATACACAAACCCCAGAGTTGGTTTCCTGAATCTGGCTGTGAAGCTACCTGCTACTGTATTAAAACCTGATCTGGGTCAACAAAAACATACATAGCATATGGAATTGCAGAGGAACTTGGCAGAGGGGATTCTGTAACCAAGCTTCATTGTGATATGTCGGATGCGGTAATTACTCTAGATGTCAATTTAAATGTGCTATTTCCGACAAGTCATTTCCCCCTTAGATAAGCATATCATATAACAGACCGGTACTCAACTTAACTGACAGAAACTTTCGGAAAATGTATAAATGGTGTTCCTTTGAATAAATTCATTGCCCTATAGAAAAAAAATATGCTGTGCCAATCTACCGCCATGCTTGAAAATTTATTGCAGAATTCTGTGTTAGAATTTTAACGATTATATGCATCTTTAAATCCATTTGGTTTTGAACACAGCATGTGGTTTAGGGAGCTCTATTGGATGGAATCTCTTTTCTGCTTTAAAAACAGCTCTTTGTTGATAAATTGATGGGCCGATAAAAGATCTTATTATGTCTCTATTTCATAGTTTTTTTTAAAGAGAAATTATACCTGTTTAGTCATAGTTACAATATAGTAGTCTCTCTCCTTTTATCTATTTTTTCTTCTTTCATTTTAATGGTTGTTTGATGTATAATTCCAGTGGCAAGCTGATAGTTTGGTAATGCTAACTTGTTCAGGTAAATATTTTGACTCACACAGCAGAAGTAGTATTAACTGATGAGCAAAGGTCTGCAATTGAGAGTTTGAAAAAGAAACACAAAGCCCAGGATGAGAAAGAGCGCCTTGATAGAGAAAAGAAAGGAGATCCATTGAAGCTCAATGATGGCACAAGCATAGAGGAAAAGAACTCCAATACTTTGTACCCTGAGTACACAAAAACTCTTGTGGATGTTTGTCAGGCTGGGATTGGGATGTCTGATAATAATCTTATAATAAATGGAATGGCATTTGAAAAATATGAAATAACAAGGGATGTCTTGGAAGTATGTGCAGGCGAACAACCTTCCCCTAGTTGTTCATCCATGGAACACACAGATGAAAAAGGTGGTGCCCTTTGGGATGAGTATCTTCAGGAGGGAAGACGTACCAAAGTTGAAAGACTATCTAGTAAAGCACTCGATGGAATTTAGGCACACTTACTGCTGTCCAGTGGATCAGGTAGCTTTCATTAAAGATGAAATTTTCATTAGACCTTAAACTGTACATGTGCACCTCAGTGACCTTTCCTACTCTTCTTAGGTGATTCATCCAATCCATGACCAGTCGCTCTACCTAACTGTGGAGCACAAAAGGAAGCTGAAGGAAGAATATGGTTAGCATCTGGCATTGCATTACTATTATTCAGTTTGGTCACCTCCCTTAATCCCCTAAGAAAACTTATCCTTCTTTCATGCAATGCAGGAAAATAAAGGAATAGTAAACTTAAAAGACTAAACATAATTATTGTTCCTATATGATATATTATTTGAATTATTATAGGTATAGAGCCCTGGACATTTGAGCAGAGAATTGGGGAGGCTGTTTTTATTCCTGCAGGTTGCCCGCATCAGGTTCGAAATCTGAAGGTAAGTGATAACCTTCCCTCCTCTTAGCTCATTTCTTGAGGTCAGTAGCAACTTCTTTATTCAACTTACTAAGAATGTCAACTTTTTTGGTACTGTCAGTCATGTACAAAAGTTGCAGCAGACTTCGTTTCTCCTGAAAACTTACATGAGTGCCTTCGATTGACTGAAGAGTTTCGAAAACTTCCAAGAAACCACAAGGCCAGAGAAGACAAACTAGAGGTAGTAGCTGTTCTTGTATTTGCAAATGATTATGGATCATCTTTTGCTCATTTGTTTTAAATGCGAATAAATGGTGGGTTCTTACTTAATACTCATTTTTGGAACAGATAAAGAAAATGATCGTTCATGGTGTGAACCAAGCTGTTGAGGAACTTGAACAGTTAACACATTCCAGTCTGAATACCTGTGGATTCATCTGGGAGTAACAACTTACAGAAGATTTTGAATAATTGAACAATTGCGCAGTTCAGTACTTGTAGATACTTTAGCAGCCTCACAAACAAAATTTTGATCTGGAGTATGGGACAGATGCAATGCTTGTTAGATTTCGACATTTACATGAAAAAGCATGCAGCTCTAGTATAGTTTCTCAGATACTTGTAGATGAAAAAAGTCTGAATAAATAAAAATAATTAGCTCTAGTAGGTTCTCAGATACTTGTAGATGAAAAAGTCTGAATAAGTAAAAACAATTTGTTCCCTCATATACTTCACAAAGATATTAAAGAAGCCTTTTGGTTTTATAGTATAACCTATGTTATCACAAATTTTTTCTTTTGAACATTTTTTGTTTTTGTTGAAAACTATGTATGATGAAGACTTTGTCAGTGATTCAATTCAACTAAAGCCAAAATTGACACACAGCTTCTTTTTTTTTTTTTCTTCCCCCTTCATGAATGGAAAAAGTTTTTGCCTATGCTAGTCCATTATTGACTAGAGACAAGAATTTAAGAGACGTTTGATTTATGGATACGATAAGAGGTAAGAATTAATTATTTATTATGATATTCATAAATAGTCCGTTTTATTTTTTATTTATGATTTGAATTTTAAATTAATTAATTTATTAATATTAAGAAATTCATTTTCATTCAAACCAAACAAGTAAAAGGAAACGATATAAATTTATATTGATGGTGGTGTTTATGATAAGGGTGGCAATTTCGGACAAATATGACACGAAATTAACAATTAAATACGATCCGAATTTAATTAGGTTATTAATGGGTCGACCCGTTAATAACTCGAAATTAAACGAGTCGTGCCGTGTCAATCCACGAGTTGATCCAATAACCCGTTAATCCGATAACCCGTTATCTTATCGGATAATCCAATACGACCCGTTTAACCTGTTAAGACATCAGATAACCCAAATGACTCGTTAATTAATTAGGATATTTATGAAAATTTGACATAATAATACATTCTTTAATAGTATATCGTGTCATTCGAGTCAACGGATTAATTGTGGATTATCGTGTCATCTGGGTAAACTAAGTAACTTTTGTATATTAGTGTAAAAAATTTAACGGATTAATGGATCGTGTCGGGTCAACTCGTTAATAAACAGGTTATGACACAACATGAATGCTTAATGGGTCGTGTCTAAATGATTTTCTGACATGAACATTACCCAATGACACCTCCAGTACTTTATGATTTTTATTTTGAATTCGAAACCAAACATCTTCTTAGAGGTGTGCAATTGTTGTGTTTTGCGTATGATTTGATGAAATTGGCCTTGGAAACAAGTAACAAAAGAATTGAAATGCATTCAGTATAAATTATAGCCTTAATCATGGAGAGTCTGTAGCGGATAAAAGCAAGTATCAGAGAATTATGCAAGAAATGTATCGTGTATTTTAAAAATGAGAAGTAACAATGAATAATTTCAAATAATTCTCACTAAGATTAAGGTCATTTTAATATTTTAATAATTTTTTTTCTTTAGCATGTCAAGAGTTTTTATTTTGTAGTCACTAAAAACTTATAAATGATGGATATGCCATTCCTTCATACTTTTTATTTGGTTTACAATTCAAGATTGTCCTTAAAGAAAAGGAATAATTTCATAAATCTTTCTTGAAATTTATGCTAATATCACTTAGTACCCTCAAATTTTCAAAAATATCACTTATCTCCCCTAATTCCATTTTTGTTGAACTTATAAATAATGGATATGTATTCCTTTTTTATTTGGTTTATAATTCAAGATTGTCCTTAAAGACAAGGAATAATTTCATAAATCTTTCTTGAGATTTATGCTAATATCACTTAGTACCCTCAAATTTTCAAAAATATCACTTATCTCCCCTAATTCCATTTTTGTTGTAACAAAAATGGAATTATTAACAAATAACAATGAGTTGTAACTTTTCATATTTTTTACTAATTAATATCGAAAAAATACAATTTATTTTATTCTCTAGTTTATTAGTTTGTGATTTACCAAACAAAATATCAATAATATTTTCATTATAATTTGTAATATATTTCTACTTAGTCTAAATTTTTATTCAATAAAATATCAATCATTTGTTATCTTTTTATTGCAATATTAGTACTTTTTACGTGTTCAAATTTTTGTTCAAATAACACATTACAATAACATTACATTTTACACAAATATAAATTATCGTACATATATTTATATTTTTTTCAAGATTGTGATCTTAAATGGAGGACCAATCATATTTATTTATTATATTACATGGCGTGTTTTTACATATTTTCTTAAATTAGTTGACAAATTTTTTTACCGAAATTACATTAACTTCTTTAGTTCATGAGTTTATGATTCCAAAAAAATGTAATTTATATTTATTCTATTATAATATAGAGTGTGTTTCTATGTGTTACGATTTTTGTTTAATGAGATAGACAAACATTAGCACACATATACATTTGTAATAAAAAGTTGACCAAAAAATTTTGCCTTTTCATGCTATTTGATACTAAAAATGGGATCCATTTATTAGAGAGGGAAGGTAAATGATATTTTTAAAGTTTGGGGATATTAAGTGATATGATTATGAAATTATTCCTAAAGAAAATGGTCTCCATGTTGATACAATACCTTTTTTTCTGTTTCTTTTTTCTCCGAGTAGCCAAGCTATTAGATTTAGAAAAGAAAAACCAAATTACGCGTGAGAAAGAATGTTATTAGGATTGTTCTAATCATTTGTTGAAAATTGTTTATAATTTTTTTTTTAAAATTAAAAAATGATTTTTAAAGTATTTATTGACAAAAAATATTTTTTATTTATTTTTCATGTTAAAAAAAAAGGTAAAAGCTATCTTTAAAATACAACTCTTCCGCTAGCAACCGACACCTACTCATATGCAGTTAAGATCAAGGCTTAATTAATTTATGTGTTGTCAAGGTTTAGTATCTAAGTCTAATTGGTTCATTAGATGATTTGAAATTAGATAACTAATCTCACGTCATTGTATGTTTGGTTGATTTTTAGACATCAAATCTCACCTAACTAACTTAATATACCCATCCCACCTGAGTTATTGGTATTAGTAAATTCCCAAGATGATATTACTAAGTTCGATAAATGCTTATGAGTTAATCTTGGCGTAAAAATTTTTCTAGATCATTGCATGTGGATGAATGCTTATGGCGCAAAATGACATTTGAAATTTTAAAAAAGGGTAAAAATTATTTTTAGTTCCCAAAGTTTGACTCTGTGACATTTTTAGTTCCCAAAGTTTCACAAAAAATAAATCACGTCCCTCATCTTTTAAATTTCAACTCAATTAGGACAATTGACATAAAAATAGTATAATTTTGATTTCTATGGCTCTGCTCCAACAAAAAATTACCATTTACCTTTTACTTTCTCTTGCCTAAACTAACAAAAACAGTTTTTTTTTACATAATTTTGAAAAAAAGGTATGCTATTTTTATGTCAATTATCTTAATTAGTTGAAACTTGAAAGATGAGGGACATGATTTGTTTTTTGTGAAACTTTAGGGATTAAAAATGTCACAGGGCAAACTTTGGGGACTAAAAATAGTTTTTACCATTAAAAAATACACAACATCCACACCCTACGACGTAGAGACGATGTATATAAGATTAACTCAATGCTTATATGCCTAAACTACTTTTCAAAGAAAAATGATTTGCAAAATTCATAAATTCAGAATTACTCAACAAAGTCTGTGACAAAATCATAATGAATTATCAGGGAGATGTTCAGTTGGATCTAGTGATACATTAGATTTTAAATATTTGGCCGGATCCTTTTTTTTTTTTTTTTTGTTTTTTTTTGTCTCTTTGTCACTTGTACAAATGTAAAGCATTTTAAATTATGCTTGTACAAATGTAAAGCATTTTAAATTATACTTGTACAAATGTAAAGCATTTTAAATTATACTTGTACAAATGTAAAGCATTTTAAATTAGAGTAAATCTTCCACGCTCCATTTATGTATAAAATTTTGGGTTAATAACACTTTGCCCCCCTGAATTAGGCAAGTAATTACACTTTGCTTTGCTCCTGAATTAAAAAATTACACTTTGTCCCCCAATCACATGATTTTTTTAAAATTTATAATATCAAGTTAAATGACTAAAATTTTAGTATTATATTTTGATTTTTCATGTATTTAATTTTGATGTTCAAATACGTATAAGAAAAGAATTAGGAAAAAATAAAATATAATAACAAACTAAAATACCCTTAGTATTATATTTTGATTTTTCATGTATTTAATTTTGATGTTCAAATACGTATAAAAGAATTAGGAAAAAATAAAATATAATAACAAACTAATATTATAATAAAATATAATAACAAAATAATTAGTGAGTGAAAATGTGATAAAATGTTGAATTATATTATATTTAACATTGAAATTTGCACATGTTAATCCAAATATAAAAATTGTAAAATATTAGGATTACATCAAAAAAATTACAAATTTTTTTGTTCTCAATATATTGTCACACAATATCTTTAAATAAGAATTTTCAACAGAAACTTAGCCTATTTAGGAATTGGTTCTACCATTATAATTAAATATTTAAATTCAAAATAATATAAAATGAAATAACAAAATTTAAAAATTTGATCATGATATATATTGATATGGATTACATTAAAATATTATATACTTTATTTTTCATTATTTTTAAACTCATAATTATCACATCATTATCAAAATTTAAATACAAAAATCAAAATATAGTACTAATGGTATTTAAGTCATTTAACATGATATTATAAAATTTTTAAAAGATGAATCATGTGATTGGGGGTAAAGTGTAATTTTTTAGTTCAGGGGACAAAGTGTTATTACCTATCTAGTTGGGTAAAGTGTTATTAACCCTAAAATTTTTTACAACATCAAGTCTAGATGTTTGCCACACGTATAAAATTAACTTTTAAAATTTAAACAATGCACATACTGACAGTGTATGAAAGTATTAGTATTATATTTTTTTTATTACTTTTGGAAGGCCATCCTCACACACACACACATATATATATATATATATGAGAAAATACATATTTTAGTATATGGTGCACATTTGTGTTTTTATTTTATAAAAGTATCCTACCTTATTTTTATTTTATTTTTATGTTTCTACTTTATAATATATATTTTTCAATAGCATGAAAAAATCTCATTAGTTGTATGAGGACACTTATTACACTATTCAGAAATAATTTTGAAATTTAAAAAATGCAGGTGGCTTGTGTTAGGCCCAAAGATTGGATGGTGCAAAAATTTTTGCATGAAAGATTTACTGCAAATGAAAGATTTACTCTTTAATAGATATGTGTTAGCAGAAAATACATATTTTATTGAAAAATTCTACCGTCCCATAGCTTTAAAAATATATAGGGTAGCTTTAAAGATATATAGGGTTGTACTGTACAAGTATTTAAAATATAAGAGAACGGTTCGGAATGGTAGAATTTTCCTATTTTATTATATAGTGCACATTTGTGTTTTTATTTTATAAAAGTATCATACCTTATTTTTATTTTATTTTTATTTTCAACCGTATGACACTTATTTTATTTTTTAAATGTGACATTACATGATTTAAAATTATTTTTATGCGTGAAAAATTGAAATTAAGGATAGGTGAGTAATAACGAAGTCTTATTTGAATAACTATATTTATCCTTTGTCTACAATATACAATATTTATAAATATTTAGTAAAAATATAAAGTAATATGACTATCAACATATGAAATTCTATGCATATAAATAAATAAAGTAAAACTTGGGAAAGATGAACTTACAAGTAATTTGGAGCTCTACCATCATCCAATAGCTAAAGAAAAATTTCTCCTTGAATCTTTCTCTTTCTTAATATATTTCCATTAATCTTAATATATCTCCATTAACAACCAGCATGTTAGTGGTAGTAATTGGAAAGGATACGATGCTTATCGTAATTAACACGCTGAAGGAAACGATTTGATCACCAGACATCATCTCCGGGCTACCAATTAAAAAAAAGTTAAAGAATCTTTTGTCACACATTGTATGTTACTTTTTATTACACTACTAAATGAATTGTCAAAATTATGAGCAAACGAGCAAAATCTTGACAATAAATAGTGTGACGGAGATGACACAAACGTGCAGAGAGAGGAGGAGAAGAGATAATTTCTTTCTACCAATTTAGGAAAAGAATCCAACCACTAGGCCATGATACTAGTGTTAAGTAAAAGGAGTACTTGTTTGAAGGATATGAAAATCAATAATAAGAATTAAATTTCATATTTTTTATTTGAATATTGGGTATGAGCATTGAAATGTTGAAATTATGTTAATCAAAATAAGCCACCCCTCATACCTAAATAAATTACCCATGTCCTAAATACAATTACCCAGATTTGTCAAAATGTAAGGAATTTTTTTTTTCTCTCTCTCTTTCCTTCTCCTCTTCCCACGGAAACTCTTTCTCTTCCAAAAAAAAAAAAAAAATTTCTCTTTTTTCCTTCCTTTCCACCCAAACTCTTTCACCCCACCCCCACATGTTTTAAAAAATAAATAATAAGAATAGCAATAACAATAATTTAATATGATATCCATATCTAAAAATGTTTACCAATACAAAATCCTTACCTAAAATTCTTTCACCCCACCCCACATGTATATTTAAAAAAAATAAATAATAAGAATAGCAATAACAATAATTTAATATGATACTCATAGCTAAAAAAGTTTACCAATACAAAATCCTTATCTAAAATTAATTCGATTCGATTGCGATTCCAATTCCAATTCCTGATCATGAACCAAGCACCCTTATACTCTTCCAAAACTTGCTTTCCCTCACTTCTCAATTGTGATGTTGAAATACAAACCCTTTGGAATTTGCCCTTTTATAGTTGAGGTAGGTATCCTTTAGGGCTTCACATATAAAAGTTGATTGGCAAAATTACCCTTTTTGTTTTCTACAAGAAAAATATTTGTGCTTACACCCAAATTCTTAGGGCTTTGGCATTTTATCATCTCTATTGAGTGGATGCACTTGTTGATTCCGTCCAAACGATCTTATCTTTTCATCTTCTAACGTGTGAATTTCAGTCTTGTTTGGAATACCAAACAAGTGAGATAATGTAACAAGAAATTTAAGACTATTTTTGTGTTTGATTTTGACATAACTTCCTGAGAAAGGAAGTTACATTAATACTGCTCACGAAATAACAATGGAATAATTCTATTTTATACCTCTCAACTTATATTCAATTCTTATTTTGTACTTTAAATTTCAGTTTTAGATACTTTACATTCTCATCTCTCAAATTTGTCCCATCTTAGCTTCCTTTTTAACACTGTCAAAAAATTTAACAGAATCTTTGTTTTTTGTATGCAAAAATATTGTCATACATCCTACTAAATTTGTTGCACACGAAAAAATTCTGTTAATTTTTGAGGTGGCGGTAAAAAAAAAAAATGAAGTGGGACGAATTTGAAAGTTTGGGAGTGCAAAGTGTCCAAAACTAAAATTTGAGGTACAAAGAAGAATTAGATATAAGTTGAGAGGTACAAAATAAAATTAATCCAACAAAAGATATACAAGGTGACAAGGTGGACACTATAAATCTTTGTTAAAATTATCCTAAAGTTGTGTTCGAACGATGGATTTGAATTGTACAAAGGATTTGAATACAGTGTGCGAATTTCAAATAACATGAAATTTAGATAATTTTGAAATTCAATTATTTAACTATTAAAATTATATTCTCCCCCAACTAAATCCCTAACTTATGATGGATTTAGATTTGAAATCTAAATCTACCCGAATCCCTCAATCCAAACACAAACTAACTTATTGTATTTTTTGCAAATAAATACTACTTCCATCACTTAGTTTATCACTATTTAACTTATTTTGGTTTATGTGTCAAATTGTCAAAACTCAATCTCAATCTTAAATAGATATGTGCCACTATGGGATGAGTACAACAAAGATTTTACTTATATCTTTCTTGATACGTACCAATAAGATATGGTAAAACTTATCAAGAGATGGTATTTATACATTCCATTTTTTAAGGAGTTCGAGCAACAAGAAACTTCTTTTTTGGGCTAACTACAGCTCCACAACTTGTCACTTGCATATTTAGTTTCACTTACTTATTAGTTTTTCATTAGGTTATCCCACACCTTAGTCAATAGATTCATAGGCGAAGGAAATTTATGTATATGCAAAGATATCCAGTCCTATAATACCACTTGTGTTACACCTGAATGACTTTGATTAGAAGAGCCATCACAGACAAAATAGGCTTCTATCCAAATTATATTCTTATTTCACTAATTGATAATTTAAATCGAAAGTAAATGCGTGTTTTTTTTTCATGAAAATTTTTATTGTGGTCATGACCAACGTCACAGGGGAGGAAGAACCTCATTTGGTGATTATAACACCTGTTTCTTATACACATAAAGATGTGTTATAAGATAAAAATATGAGAAATGGAAGACTTCCATTGGTTGCCCAGTAATTGCTCCTGACCGACATAAAATTTCTCATTTTTTCATTCTTTAGTACTATTTTATTTTAGATATTAAAATAAAATGAATTTTAAATAAAAAAAAATTTTTTATTTTTTATTTTTTTGGTTTTTGTTTTTGTTCATGTTATGTACTATTTTTACAATTAAGAAAAATTTTAAGTACTTTGCATTTAAAAATAAAAATAATACTAAATTTTTGTTTACATTCGAAATAAGTTGTACTAATTATTTGTTGTAAACAAAAATTGAACACATATATTTTGTAATTTTTTAACATTATATTTTACAATTTAACTAGTTTATATCAATGATGAAAAATTATAAATAATTATAATATACATTCAAATAATTATATTGTACAATTTAACAATTTTTCTTAACGATAAAAAATTATAAAATTACATTTCAAAATTTTTACAATCAAATAGTTAAATTGTATAATTTATCTAATTATATAACACCTTATTTATTTTTAATGAAATAAGATTACGACTAAACAACTAAAGAATTGAATTAAATTTGAAAAAATTAGATAATTTGATGTCCAATAACTTTTCCTGTTCAAATTGAAGTTAGAAAGGGTTTTCTTCGAGAAACAGATTTCCAAGATATAAGGTGGGAATGTACTAGAGATCTTCTATCCCATTTTATATTCCATTCTCTGTCTCCACCGGTTAATAAACAGTCAATAACTATCAAGATTCCTTCTAAATATAGTTATAAATTTTAGTGGAGAAATCTTGATAATACATTAAATACTTAGATATGGAGTGGGAATATAGTTATAAGTTTCAGTGGAGAAATCTTAATATTGCATTAAGTAGTTGGATAGGGAGTGATATTTGGATAGAGAATGGATAGGGAGTGGTATTTGGATAGGGAATGGTATAAGAAGGGATAGAGGATCATTGGCAGTGGAAATGGGCTTTCCTTGTGAAATGATAAATTAAACTTTTCATGCTAAATATGAGATGGAAAGAATAAGTTGGAAAAAACTTTTCATTCCATGCCATTTTTGCATATATATAGTGAGAGTACGAGGAAAAAGAAAGGAAAAAAAATTTAAGTTATGTGGGAAAATAAAAGAAGTTGACGATTGAGACTCTAAGTAAGAATAAATTATTTTAAACTCATTTGGTGTTATTCTTTTATAGTGTAAAATCGTTAAAATTTGCTTTCTATTCCATATCCTGTGCCACTCCTTATCACACCACTTATTTAATAGTCATGATTACTCTACTAAAATTACACCACCAAATCTTGACAATCACATCACCAAATCTTGACAGTTTATTAAGTGATGTGATAGAGGACCAAATCTTGTGATTTATTAAGTGGTACAGGATAAGAGATCTTATACACATCTAGATTGTATAAGTAAAATTAGCATTTTAAGAAAGTTTATCAAGTATAGTTCATAAGTTAAACTTTCCTTCTATTTCTTTTCTCTCGATGAGACAAAATTTTTTAACTACCCCATCTCTCCATTCTTTTTATTTCTTCCTACCATCTCTCCATTCCTTTATTTCTTCCTACTTAAAACTCGAAAACAAAGAAAAACTAAGAGTTTTTATTTTTATTTATTTATTTATTTATTTCCAAATCTCAACTTCCAAACTATAGGGTTGGTAACATATGCTACTAACTCCAACCTCTTTTATATATGAAATTTGCTTTTAAATGGCACATAAACGTCTGTTCCACCGTGCAATAATGGATGATTTGTAAGATAGTTATACAAAAGTAGCATTAATTTCTGTGCCAACCAATTAGAGAGAGACACTTGGATTGGTATTAAAGACATGGTTTTTTGAGTTTAAACTAATTAGAGAGTGATACTTGGATTAGTATTAAAGAGATGTTTTTTTGAGTTTAACAATGTGATTTGGGTGTAGGTTTCCTTAGGCAAAAACACCGGTTACTTTTGTTTTGTAGAGATCCATTGTATATTTAGCATGTACTGATGTACCTGAGCTGCTGATCATAATTGTAAGGGTTGAATACAATGAATCCTCTTAAAATTTGGGTTGTTTTGTATTAAACTTCTAACATTATTTTTGTTTTCATTTTGCCCCTTCAGTTAGTATACATTGGCAATTTGACTATTAAAAAGTCAAGAAAGACATTTTTATCCCTAGAGACTACAAGCAAAAACATAAAATTTACCCCTTAAAGTTTATTATATTGATTGTCATTTTAGTCCTTAATTCTAGTTTTGTATCAATTAACCTACTTTAGTTACTAATCATATAAAAATATTGTGAAAACAACTAAAAATATAATAATGTCCACCAACATGAAGTTTTTTTTTTATTTTATATACTTGTAAAAAAATTAAATACAAAAATTTCATAATACTATTGATATTTTTCGGTTTTTTTATTATATTTTATTTTCATGTAAAAGAAAATCTTTATACATATACGAAACTCATAATCATTTATTAAAGTTATATCAGTCTATTTTCTTTTTGCTCTTCTTTATGTTTATTTAAAACGATTTTCTTTTTTTTTTCTTTTGTTAATATAATTTAACTATCACCTAAATTACATGAAGTAACTTTATATATATAAACCAAAACTCAAATTAAAATAATGGTATAATTGTTAAGTGCAGTTAACAAGTTATGACAATCATTAACATTGTTTAAATGAAAAATGAAGAAAAATGTCCCAAAAATCCCTAGACACAGGGGGTACGATGCTAATCTTTTACTAGACGAAAAATTGGGAAAAAGCATAGAGCATGCGTGCTCAGCTCTCACCTTCTTCCCATCTGCGAATCTGAAACGGGAGAAAAAGCGTAACTCCCCGGTGTCATAGGTTACCTTTCTATCTTCCTCCCCTGTGACGCTCCCAAAGCGATCACTATTATTTTCTTGCTTTCTTGTTGTCTTGAATTGTTATAGAACGGCTTTATATCAGGTATAGTTGGGAAATGGGATGAAACCTTAGTGGATATAGCAAGTGTGGCGCGGATGCGCCTCGGGAAAGGTGGCGTGCAAGGCATTATCGATGATTACTTTCAGCTAGTCACAAAAATGTAGCTCCGCTATTCATGTGGCCAAAGAGTTTAGCTTCTGCTTTATTATACGATGATAGTGGCTAGCTTCTTTGGCATCTTCGGGTGCCTAGTTCCAGCAGATTTATAGACATTAAAAGTCGAGTTTTAGGGCTTCGTTCTTCCAGTTCTACAAGCTTTCTGGATATCCCAGGTCGTTAGCCATTTTTAATTCAGCTACCAGTGAATCTTGTTGTTTGAGGAACTCTGCATCTTTGGCTTGTAAGTATTGAATTTCAACTACTGGCTACTCTCTTTCTTCTTCAATCTTTGAGAACCGAGTTGAGCTGTTCATGCTCCTGATCTAAGGCACTCTCGCAGTTAGAGGTCTTTTCAGAAGTAGTAGACTGAGAGGCTTTGGTAGAATTGATTGAACTTCTTGCTCTCAGGGTGCTTTCCTTGAGCTCAACCATCCGGGATGCTAGTTTTCTGAGGATGATTCTTTCATGTAAGTCAGGGGAGTGTTGAGCCAGAGTAGAGATGACCTTTTCAGCATCGCCGTGAGAGTATCCGAGTGGAGAATTTCTTCAAATGACATGCTGAAATAGTTTCTTAGTGCTTCCCTTTGTTCTTGCAAGCGATCAAGACTGGTAGGCAGGCTAAGGCTAGAGATTCTTCAATGCTCGGGGGAGGTCCTCGAGACTTAACTTTGTCTGAGAACTTGGCCCATCAAGCTTTTGGACATTGAATGTACACTCAAGGAGGATTGAACAAATGTAGAGGATCCTGAAAAACTTGGGGAAAGCACACCTTGAAGAGTTGACATCATCTTCAATCTCAGATGTCAACAGTTAGTCAAGAACGTTTATGGCAAACTGGAAGGAGTAAAGAGGGATAAATGATCTACCTTTGGTAATGCTCTACTTTTAGTGGGAACCGGTGGAGATTGAGGTGAATGTCTTGTAGTCTCTAGATGAGAGCTAGTAGATCGAACACCTTCACCAAGCCTGACGAAAGGAGCAACTTAGATACCCCTTTGTTCATTATATTCCTCAAGGGCCCTTAGGCGCTTATGGGAATGAAAGGACATAAACATATGAATAAGTTGAATTCGCCTTAGCAGACACCCCAACTAGAGAAGGGGCTTTTTTCCCGACTTGTGCTCTATCTATAATAGTGAAATCCTAAAATAGAAAATGTCGCTTAGATTAAGACTTTTGAATGGTGTTGCTGAACTACCTCTAAGAGAAAGACAAGGGGCATATCCAGAAAGTCCTCTAAAAGTTTCCTCTTCCCGGGCCAATCTATCAAAAAGGATCAGTCTTCTAGTTTGGAACTATTTTCCTATACCTCTTTATAAGAAAGAGGGGGGAAGTCAAAGAAGTAGCAAGAACATGTATAAAACTAAGAAGATAGAGTAAAAGTCTTAAGCTTAACAAGTTCATCAAAAGAGTGAGAGATTCATGTTTAAGAACAATAGAAGACGGATATAAACTAGCTTGAGCTCTAGCTGAAGCTATTCTTGCTGCGTAGGTGGTTTCATCAGCTGACCTATATTTGGACAATCAGTCCCTTGCTTCATTATTAGGGCGAAACTTTGCCTCACTTCGATCGCCTTGGGTTACAGATTTCTTTTTTCCCTTATCTTACGATGCCTGTGCTGCAATATATGCCTTATGAGGCGAGTTCCCTTCTGAGATTTGTGTTTGAGTGGAAGGTGGAGTTTTCTTCTGGACAATATATGGCAAGCCATCCCCTTTCATTTCTTATGATTCCAGCTGAAAAGACTAGTTAAAGGAAGGATTAAGAATGTTATATATTTCAGGAGCTAGATCAGTTGCCGATGAACAAATAAGAATTGCCTCAACCAAAATTGATGGAATTGGATACAAAACAGCCATTTAGGTTCGTTATCAATTACGTATTTGTGGGAACATAAAAATAAAAGAATTAACTAAGTATCAGATCCACCAAATTGAACAAATGACGAATTGAAGAGAAGAGAACGAGCAAACATCGAACGATTAATTTCTGTTCTTGTTATCGTGGAATTCGTCATCAAGACAGATCGCCCGTATACGGTCAACGAACTCATACTAATGTTAGGACTTGTCGCAAGCTAATTCAGAAATGAAAGAAGTCTACCAAAATCCCTTGACACTTGTCTAATGAATCACACTGATAGCTTCAATAGTTCATTAATTTTTTTTTTCATTTTTTGGTATTTCACCGGTTACAAATCCAGTATACGGTATAGTAGGCCTTCTTCGCCATGACATTAGTGGTTTAACCCTTCGGCCGCCTATCGTATTGGTTCGGTTTCATCCTAGAAGCTACTGCTTCTGCCTCTCTAGGGTTCGCTTTCGCTCATGACTGGTATATGGATCTCTTTATGTAGTGGTCGGCCTTCTAGAAGTTTCGCCAGAAATGACTAGTCGCTTCCCGAATGCCTCTTTACTTTAGTATAGTCTAGTTTGTTTTTGCCTGCTTCATTGCCGTCAACGGACGCTACTAGGAGAGTAAGCAAGCTAGCTTGCTTGCATTCTAGAAAGGGTACCTTCCACGCCCTTTTTTTGGATCAATTGAAAGAAGAAGGGTATTTTTGTCAATTTTAACAACTGCGTTAGTTAGGCCTTTTTCGTCCAGTTGGCCCACTAACAAGTCACAATTTAAAATTGAGCAAAATGCATGAATGGTCACCAACTATTAACTTGTTTTATATAAAGTTACTAAATTATTTATTTTGTAAATTTAGTTACAGAATTAACTTAAATATGTGTTTGGAGTCACTTCGTTGTAAATTTGATAACAAACTACCTTAAGTGTGTATATGTAGTCACCATAAAAATAAGAGAAACACACACGATAATTTAGTCATCAAATTTGTAAAATAAATAGTTCGGTGACTCCAGACGCACATTTAAAATAGTTCAGTGACTAAATTTATAAAATAAATAATTTAATAATCTTATATACAATATAATAATTTAGTGACTATTCATATACTTTGCTCTTTAAATTTTGTTCCAGGCACCTCCGTTAAACCATGTAAAAAAAAAACCTCATGTCCCATCACATCATTTTCTGTGCAGCTGCAGTCTTTGTTAGATGATGAAACAAACTTTTTCATTTCACTCGAGGGACATCTCTTTTATATATAATTTAGGAAGAGGTATGTTATCCTGAACCAGTCAAGTGTAGACTCGTGTTTAATATTTATTAGTTGAACCAACTCCGTTGATAACACCAATTTGTGGGAGGTCGGACACTCAAACTTACTCTACCAAGCTAGCCATGATTGGCTAGACACGTTTTCTAAGTATTTGACCTTTCATAACATTCAAACAGATTCATTTTTTTCCCAGAAACTAATTCTTGATCCTTGATACATCTTCATGCTTTCAGGAAAAAAAAAAGGGAAAGAAGTGGCGATTGAAGTGAAGCTTGATGATTTCATGGTATGAGGTTTTGAATTGAAGCTTTGATGATCAAAATTGGTAGAATTGTATTTTTTAACTCAATCCGCATATTGTTATAACCGATTTTAAATTATCTGTTTTAATATTACTTGAAGGACACACATGCATATCACACCATAAAAATATAACAAAGGATTCGAAGCAGCTATAAACTCTCACCATAATACTACAATATATAGATTCTAAGGGCAAAACATGATGATTAATTGGTGGCATCTTTCCATCCTCTTTGCCTAGCCCGCACCTGCCACATTTCAGTTAATTCCTTCTGTACTTCCAAAGCTGTTAGATCTGCCTTCTCTCTGGCCTCTTCACAGGTTTCCATGCCTGAGTTGCACTTGTCTGCTTCTTTCTGATATTGTGATGTGACTTTTTTAGCCTCCAGCAATTCTATGTCGGCACGCTGATGATTTTCCAGAGCTATAGCTTCCTTCCGCTTCAATTCTTCTGACAACAAATCTAGATGTGTATAAACTCTTTTCCGTCTCTTCGTTCATTTCTGGATCATGTTTCATGCAATCTGAATGGGAGTATGATCAACTATTATTAAGATTAAAAACCATGTTTAAAATGCAAAAAGATTATGTGAAGATAATATTCTAAACATGTTAAATCTTCTTCAAAGAATTATATTCATGATACTAAATATATAGAAGAAGAACTAACCTGTAAAGAAACTGAAATTCAGTCCTGCAGGGAAAACAACAAAACCATCCATGAGTAGATAAGATCTACAAGCTTAAGGATGATAGAAAACAAGCTTAGGGATGAGAGAAATACGCTTAAATTAATTACGATAATCGTCATACGCTAATTAAGACGATCAGTTGAGTTCAGTAGAGGTGTTTGTTAGGCGATATAATCAAGTGGAGGCATAACGTAAAAGCAGTAAGGGGGGAGATTGAAAAAACGCGAGGATATAATTCATGATACAATGTAATGCGTAAACAAATTCTTGCAGTCAATTTTATGTAATTAAAAATAAAAATAAGAATTGATTTGTTTGCTTGTTTATAGCATATAACATATTAACAGTCAAATAGTAAACCAAAAGATACAAATCAACAGAACCCCTGTACAATTTTCGAAGCCTGTAAAGAAAATTTCAATTCCTGCTCATGTATCAACCTTGTGGGATGGAGAAAAGGGGTTCATCAGTGCAATCACAGTGGCAAGGTGGGCAAGAAAAGTGGCCTATGGAAGTCAGTGTCTCGGAGAGGTGCCAATAAAGTGGCGGCCCAACAATGTAACCGGCGAGGCACATACCCAACAATCCTGTGGCTAACCTCATCATTTTGGGACTGAACATGTTCCTTGTTGTTTGTGCTGCGGATTCATCGATCTGTGTATCTTAAGCTATACTATAACTAGTTTATTATTCTTGCCTAGATGTGTTTTCACCGAGATCTTTTAGGATCTGAACCAACGGCATTGAGTATTTTATGGGATTTTTTTTTTTTTTAATCTTTTTAGTCTTACTTTTTCCCATGAATTTAGCATCGGAGTAAAGTTGATAAAACTATTTTTTACCTCACGTTTGGTACGTAAGAATGACCTGAAATGAAAAGTGTGTTCTAATTTATCTTTTCGATCATATATTTGGTATAAAAATTTTAAGTTGGAAATGTCAAAAGATAATTCTTACCAAATCTCGGAATCCCTATCCCTAAAAAAAAAAAAAATTGAGAAAAGCTCTTTTCAACTTCATTTTAGAAAGAGAAGTTTATCCAAATTTATTCAAATTTTTTTCTTTTCTTAGTTGTAATCTGTTTGAAAATAAATACATGTTTTCAAAATAAATATGGTAGCACATAACTTTGTTAAATTGTATACTTTAATATTTAAGTTATACGAAATTTATACGGAATAAGAATTTTAATATTCAAAAAAAATTATTTTAGCAAAAATGTAAATACATGGTTGAAATTTAAAATTCAAATATATAATTTTTTCATGCAGAATAGATAAATATATAAATAAATACAATTTAGATACAATAAATGATCAATGTTTTTTTTTTTTTTTCATAGCTATATTATCACAATTAATATACTTTTTTTTTATAAAAAAAATATAGTGTTATAAAATTAATTAAATTGTGCTATTTAATATATATTTGAATGAGAAAAATGTGACTTTTTAAATTCTTTAGCCTTAATGAAAAATATTTAAAATTTCTTAGACCCATAAAAATATATATGACATGAACAAAAACAAAAAAAAAATGAAAATTTATTATACATCTTAAAAGAATCAAGAATATTTAAGTCAAATTAGTTTAAAATCCTTTTCATTCTAATATTTAAAATTGATTATATCAAATACTAATAAAAGAATGTTCATTCCATTTTGCCTTGAGTCACCAAACATGTGATTGAAATAAGTATTCTTACCTATTTCGAGTAAAAATACATTCAGTTTAGAATGATATTTCCATTTCAAGTCATTTTTGCATACCAAATACGGGGTTAGTGCTTAATATAGATTAGTGAAAAAGGCACATCCAATGTGTGCAATTTTTTTAAAATTATAAAAAAATAGAAAGTGGAAATATGGGAGTAGAAGTAGGTAATTAGTGGTTAAGGGTATCAATTGAAATTAATTATGTGAATAAAGGTAAATTTGATAATATATATAATGATATCACACCAAACTCCTACTCATGCATGCTTTATATATAATATAGATTACAAAGAACGAGTCGCCGAGCAAAGTACGGCTTCACCCTTCTTGTTCTCCTATAGGGTGAAGAAGGAAGGGGCGCATCATGGAGGAATTATTGGTTTATGCGAGAAAATTTTAAATGAATTCGATTTATGGTACCAATAATAAATTCAGCTTTGTGTTTTAAACAAGAGTTATTCATATAGATGCATACGAATATAAGAAAATAATGTTGTAGCATTATTTTAATCGTAAGATTTACAGGTGGAGCTGTGGAATGGTTCCATATAAAAATTTACAGTTGCTTGTCTAATGGTAAATTCTTGCACAGATTATTCACTAGGAATTGAGGAGGATAAGGTCCATGATAGAACGTAATGGCGTAACAAAATTCATACAGTCGGTCTTATTTAGTAGGATTAAGATTTGGTTTGTTGTTTGTTGGTGCTTGTCTAATGGTAAATTCTTGCACAGATCATTTACTAAACACCAAGTGGGGTGGCACAAGTTTTGTCTCTAGTTTCGGTAAATTCTTGGATAAATAGATTGAGGTATACTTGTGGTATTCATTTACCCACATAGCCACCTGCATTTTTAAATTTGGTAATTTACAAGAAAGTGAACTATGCGGGTAAATAAAGACTATAAGATATATGATTGGTAAGGGTGTTCATGGACTCGATATTCAATCCATAGCGTCATTACTTGATCTAATTTAGTTATACCGGATTGAAAAAAAAGCAACTCGGTACTCGGTCCATATGCATGGAGTACCCTGTCAAAGCGGGTCGGATGATTGGGTACCTGATTTGATCTAATATTATATTTTTTAGTGTCAAAACTTTTAAAAAAATATGTTAAAAAAAGATTATTAATTACACATATATCCCTATGAATGGAAAGGGGAGGGAAAATTTTATTACTAATATTAGAGCATAATATGCAAAATTATCCCTTATCCCTGTATATGGACTAAGTCAGGTGCTCACCGAGTGGCAAATTTTTGACCCGGTTATAATATACCCAATCCACTAACCGACCCGTTTTATTAACCCATTTGGCTACCTTATTTTTACAATTTGAAATGTATGTATTTAACGGATTTTTTAAATCAACGGATTAACATCCCTGATAACGAAAACATACATCTTGATTTATCCAAAAATTTACCTTCTATTAGCTTGTTCATATCAAGGTGGAGGTTTATGGAAAATTCACCTTTTACTGCTGTATAGGGGCATTAATTAGGAGAATGGCATGGAACAAGTAAAGTGGACATTTTGGTCCAAGAAAAAAAAGAAAAGTAGGGTGGAGTGCCAATATAACACAGAATTTATGATAGTCATTTGAACAATTTATGATATTTTAATAATTATTTAATAATTAATGTGAAAAATTCATTTAAATTGAATGACCCACTTTACTAAAAATATAAAGGTTGTGTTTCTCTAAATAGAAGTCTCTTATTCATTTTTGAACAACTATTAAGATACTTGTAGCCACTTCTTAATGACCAACATAAATTTTATTGCAAATATAAGCTCCCTCAAAGATATTACCAGAGTAAGTTCTACACCATAAAAAGGAAGAAATAGGTAGACAGCTAAGTATCGAAGATGAAAATTTTTACACCTCATCAAGTTATTCACATGACATTTGATCCAATGTTGGATTTCATTGTTATCATTGTTATTACAAGTCTCTAATAGCTAAAATAACAGCAATTCTAAGATAAGAGAGCTCAGTGAGGTGCAAGAGCCCGAGTAATATCTAAAAGTACAACTCAAATCAAAGTTGTGAGAGGCGATGATGCCCTTTATGCAAAATATTTCCACTGCTAGTTCGACTGCTTCTTCGGATACTCCCTTGCTCCAAATATTGTAGATCCAATTCTAACATTTGTACTACCCATTTCAATCTGCCAAATCACCCCACACAAAATACTTAACCTAAGGGTTGATCAAAAAAATTCTAACCGTCCCCGTACTCCAATCAACAACCAAAATGGAAAAGCAGAAACAAAAGTCACCAAATGAAAATCAACTCACAGCAAGCTCATAATCGCCAGACATGCCCATCGATAGATCACATTGCTCTTCGGTTATTCCAAGTGCCTTGCAGACCTCAGTTCTACAATTTGCCAATGTCTGCAAGTAAGCCCTACCATGATCAGAACAATTTGAATAACAGTATGAGCGTATGAACAAAGACAACAATTACCAATTAAAGTAAAACTAACACCTTGAAATTTTCTGGAGTAGAAGTATAATCAGCCATCCCTATTGTCATGAGGCCACAAAAATCAAGATTTGGGCAGCCTAAACTAACATGCTTGACAAGCTCTACACAACCAGCGGGTTCAACACCAGATTTAGCTGCAAAAAAACAGAAATGGATAACTTTACTAGTTTTTCATCTTTCTCCAGCACATTTCCTGGAGGAGCTATGTTCAATTCCGTATGTATCTCGGTGTGTTAGTCTGTTGGAAAAACTATGAGCAGCAGCAAAATAAACAGGGCTTCATATTTACTTTATGAAAAATACTTAAGACCCTACCAAATTAGTGACATATGCCAGTTACCTACATGCTTCTCCACTTGTGTTAACTTGGATAAACACTTTTAAAGGTTTTCTTCCGATGTTTCCAACTGCACGGTCAAGATGATTGGCAATCTACAAAATCAAAGGGAAGAATTTAGAGGTACCATAATGAGTAAAAAGTTCATCAGAGTTTTGAACTTTTAATAGTTCAAGAAAGTACTAATATTGTATAAAGACACTGGGAATGATAATCATTGTAGATAATAACATGATGCACATGAGAAAACAACTAATGCAAAGCGAATAACTGTTTGCATTTATCCAAATCATCCATCAACATGTTCTGAACTGTAAGTTGAAGCTTTTAAAAGCATACTTGGCAAGTGTAAAATCCTGTCTTTACTATGAGAATCAAGCAGGACTTCTAAAGTTATTATAATTAGGGCCACATTTTTTTTTTTGGGGGGGAGGGGGACGAGATAACAATTATCACCATGCAATCCAAAATTCCTGTCAATCATGGTAATTATTGCAATCAACAAACCAACCTATTTGGAAGTTATTTTAACTAAGACACTTACAACCAAATACTGTCAATGCAGCAAATGTGTCTCTCAACGATAATGTAGATATTTTGGAATAATTTACAAAAGAAAAGTGCAACTCATAGGATACAAAGAATTAACAGTAAGAAAGCCTTGAACGATTTATTAAAAAATACTACTGCAGCATACATTCATGTACCTTCTCATCATCTACACTTTCTACCACCGCGAGATTTGGTACTCCAGCTGCAAATAGAAACAAAGGGTGGCTGAGAATTAACCAATCAACCAACAAGAAATTGCATAGTATATCATAACCATGGCTGAAAAGAAAATAAAAACTGAACAATAAGGAGTTCCAAAAACATGGGTGATAAAATCCAGACTTCTGGATAGCAGGTTACTATAGAGCCGTCTATTCAACCACATGATTCACAATCTCAACCTCACAGGAACCTATTACAGCGTCATTACTCGTTTTGATTAAATTGGCAAATACCAACAGTTTATGGAGTCTTCAAACTCTTAAAAAATCTAATGTTTCCACACCATGACAATTAGCATCTAGTCATCCTATATCGAAGCCTAACATTAAGAACATTTAACACTATCTTACCAATACATCTGAGCCAATATGCTCAAAGCATAATAGATTATCTTACAAAGTCTAATGGTCAAATTATGTCATCATTCTAAGTCCCAAGTCCACTCAGAGAGGTGGACAGTAGATTACATTTGAATGACAATGTTCAGTTTGACAACAAAAGGCAGCATAAAACATCAAAAGATCTTGTTGAAGAAATTGTTGCAGCATACACATTTCAATTCCTCCACCCAAGAATCATATTTTCCGTTTCCAAACTCACAGCAGTGCAGGTTTCTCTAACAAAATTCAATTCCTACAAATTCAAGAACTCTTTTCAATCTATCTCCATTTTTTCCCATTACCCTTCTTTATAAAACAAAGAAATTAAAACCAAAATGCAGTCACATGTATATACTTTTCTCGAATGAGGTAGTTGGGAGTTTGGAAACATACTCAATAGTGGCTTCACTTTATTGCTCTGCAAATTCCCAATAAAATGCCACTCTATATCATCTGGTAGCTGCATTTAACCCAAAAGCTCTTTTAAAAACTCAAATATTCCGCAAAAGATCCATACTTTCTGTATAAAACAACAACAACCACTCCTTTATTCCCACTAGTTAGGCTGTATAAATCACAAAAGATTCATACTTTCTGTATGCAACAAAAACAAAAAAACCACGCCTTTATGCCCGCTAGGTGGGATTGTCTGTACGGATACTTCCACGCCATTGTGATCTATCATCTATCATTACCAATTCATACTTTCGGTAATATACCTCAAAAAAAAAAAAAAAAAAAAAGGGAAATAGAAATGAAAAATTCTGCAAAAATGCAATCATTTCCCTGGAACTTCTTCATTCCCACCCCCAAATTGGATGCTTTTTAGTCTTTACTCCATCATATTACAATAATCTATTCAATAATATGGGAAAGCTTCTACCATAAAACAAAATTCGCAAAAAAACATACAAATTAACAAACAAACTAGTTGTACTCAGCTGTATGATTCTTTCATATTCTCATTAATTTTTTACAAATTAGCAAAAACATACAAAATTTAATCCCAAAAAATCCGAAATTTATGAAAATTAAGCAAAAAGATAAATAAAAAAAAAAAAAAAGTATAAAAAAGCAACTAGGAAGAAGAAGAAGACCTGAGGGGCTTTTTCGATGAGTTCCTGGACGTAATTCTCCCCGAAGCAACGGTGACCGGCGTCGTAAACTTGCCTGATAAGTGAAACCGGCTTCGTCTTACTGACGGCGACTACCTGGATCCTATCCGACCGGCGTTCGCACCGCTCAGCTGTCTGCTGCAGCCGCTGTAGCACTGATCTCAGTGCCGCCGCAGCCACACCGTCCATGGCTGACGCAGCCGCCATACCTGAATTCTCTTTGTCCTGTTTTTCGCTATCGGCGATTGCTGCTGTCTCTGCTTCGTGATTGTCCATTTTTTTGGGGACTTTAGAGTAAATAGTAATTTTATGGAGTCTGTATTTATTTTCAGGTCCGTAACTTATTGACTATTGACTAACCTATTACCGAATTTTACTTTATACTTCTCTAAATTATTGATTTTAGGAAAATTATTTACAAATTTACAAATTTATAATCACTTGACAAAATCACTCTACGTGATAACATCTTACCAAATTATGATTATGTTGATTTTAGATCATCGATCAGATTTCTTTCACAGATCCGTGACTTTTATTTGTCATTTTGTATTTGGTATTTTGTATTTGTGCATTCTTAATTTTAACACTTTAATATTATAATATTATAAACTTGTTTAACAATTGTCCAATTGAAAATTAATTAAATGTTTTAATAATAAAACTTTAATATCTCTAATTTACATGTATTTATTGAAATAATCTTAATCATTTAAAGTATTGTTGTTGAAAAAATAGTAATTTAATTCATTAATTTTTAATATTGTATCAAAGTGGAGTAGTTTAATGTTCAAACCAAAAATCAATGACAGTTTAGGGGTATCGGTTGCAATTAACCCATTTTATATTTTCTCCAAGTTTTTAATCCTTTTTGCTTTCTTCCTTCTATTGAAGGAATGGATTTATGTGATTTTGTGCATCTTTCATCATTTATAATTATAGATGTATCTTTTTTCTCCCAAAACAATGTTAAATTAACTAGAATTTGAGTTCCATTGTGTTAAAGATTATGGATTTTCATTTTAAAACTAATTAATGATAAGCAAAATAGTTTATCTTAAAATTTATTGATGATAAGTAGAGTGACTAATAAACTTTATTAATTGATGTATAATTTCTTGACTACTCGATATAGGTATTTGAACTTTAATACCCTATCTACACATGACTCGTATTAACAATCTTTCACACAAAACTGAAGTGAGAGGATTAAAACAAAGAAACTGAAAGGCCTATCCAAACCAATAAACACATTTGCACTTTAACATCTCCTCCACACATGACTTGGGTTAACACTCTCTCACATACGTGAGAGGGTTGAAACAAGGACTCTCTCACACACATGAGAGGAACTACAATAAACACACGTATTAACATAATTGATACCTCTTTCAAAATCAAGTCCAATAGCATAACCAGGATAAGCATTGCCTTGGCAGAAATCAAGTCCCACGAAATCAAGTCCACTACTGTAATCCGGAGAAGTGCTTTGGCAGAAACCCACGGAGTCAAGTCCAATGTGTAGAAAAGTCCAAATCATGTGTATGGGAAAACATTTGAAACTAAATCTGATACTATGTTAAAGAACATATATTTATATTTCAAAACTAATTAGTGATAAATGCAGTACTTATAAACTTTATTAATTGGTTTAAAATCTGTTGATTAGTCGATGTGAGATATTTGTATTTTAACACATTAAAATAGACTATTGTTGGCAGCAAAGGCCATAAGTATAATATATATATATACATACATATATATATATATATATATATTTTCAATTTTGTTCTGGCATTTGATATTTTTCTTGGTTTAATTATATTTACCTTCGGAAGTTTGGCGTATTACGGACCGAAACAAAATTTCAAATCCTACATCCTCACTAATTTGTTAATCATTACTTTCGGTACGAAGTCTATAAAAAGATTCAATTATCCTTATCACATGTTGCTTAATTGATCTCTCAAAATTTTTCTAAAATCAACAATAGTTGTCAAACAAAGTGATTTAGAATTTAAGTCAAGTATTTGCGTTTAGAAAGAATAATCACTACAACAGTTAGAAAGAGTAATCACTACAACTAATCCCAATCCTTACGCTATAATGAGATGAACTATTTTGATAACAAGAAGAAAAATTTAGTACTACTATATATATATATATCCTTTAAGAAAGTCAAAATTATACACTGTCCAAAATTATTGGCCCTTTCTCCTGAAAATTGTTCACATAATTTCTAGAATAAAATTGGAAGTTTGTAATTAATATGTTTTTCTATCATTAGTAACTTCAAGCACTCATGTAACGGTTTAGAACCCCTGCAAACAAAATCAGATTTTATTCCAATTTTATTTTATTTCTCTTTTTCCTTTCAAATTCTCTTTGGACAATGTATAATAAAATAATTTTACTTTCTTCTGGGATATAGGTATTATTTTTATTCTTGTTATCAAACAATGCATCTCATTTCCTAAGGGTTTGAACGAGTGGAAATGGTTACTCTTTCTAAAAGCAAATATTTGACTTAAATTCTTAATCTCGTACCAAATTCGTTGTCCATAAAACTAATTATAGGGTTAATTACATTTGCCCCCTTGTAAATATAGTTGTGTCAATTTACCCCTAAGAAACATTTATATATCTTTTGCCCCTTACAGTTTGTCAAAAGTTTAGGAGGTTGTACAAAATTACTACAATTGCCCTCATATGTTTCTAAGATTAATTACAATTTACTCCCCGTAATAATATAAAATTATATTTTACTCCTTATAATCCCTAAAATTTTCAATTATCACCTATGAAGTAGACAAAATATCCGAATGAGAAATTTCATACTCTGATGATCTTTGTTATTTAACAGTTCAATTTACATGTAATCAATTTGTCATCATTCTTACCATGACTTTGAACAACATGTGGATCATTTAAAAATTTTAGGATTGAAATTAATATAAATTAGTTATTTAGTGAAATTGTTACTTTATTTTTTATGTTATAATCCTGAAAAATCATATTGAAGTACTTTTATATGGGAATTATACCTGTTCTAAGCACATACAAGTAGAGAACGTCTTTACGGGTCTACTCCTACGAGGGGGCAAACTGTAATTTTATTAACCAAAAAATATTTCGATGGCTAAATCCATAATCAAATTTTAGTTATGATTATAATTATTGTAACTAAAGTAGCCAAAAATGACTCGAAAATCACAAAATAGGAACAGATCCATGAAGACGTCTTGTTTTTGTATGTGCTTAGAATAGGTAAAAATCTCACATAAAATTGCTTCAATATATTTTTTTGAAATTATAAAACAAAAAATAAAGTAACAGTTTCACTAAATGCCCAATCTATGTTAATTTCAATCCTAAAATTCTTAAACGATCTATTAGAAATTATTATAAGGATGATGATAAATTGATATAAACATGTTAATTGAACTGTTAAATAACAAAGATCGTTAGAGTAGGAAAATTTTCAATTGGGCATTTTATCTACTTTACAGGTAGTAAAGTGAAATTTTTTTGAGATTATAGGAAGTAAAATGTAATTTTATACTATTATAGGAGATAAATTGTAAATAATTTTAAAATTATACAAGGGCAATTTAATAATTTTGGACGAGCTCTTAAACTTTTGACTAACTGTTGGCTTTGACCGTTAGTTAAAGGGGGTAAGATGTATATAAATTTTTCTTAGAGAGCAAATTGAGACTCGAACAAGTTTACAAGGGGGCAAAGTGTAATGAACCCTTGTTTATACTTTTAATTAAAAGAATGCAATATTGTGTCTTTAACAAGTTTCGATCTAGAAAAATTAATCAACATTTTTTAATTACCGTTCTGCTTTAACCTCTAGAGTGTGAGAAGATTACAGAAAATTCTTTTGTCGATCGAATTTATGGTAGGTGTCATAAATTCTTTAATTCTAAGATTCACCTATATTATTCTCATGTATTAAAATAATTATCTCTAAGGGTGATGTGAATGAATTAGGACTAAAGGGTCTATAATACCTACCATGAATCCGATCTATTTAAATTTTTTTCCAAGATTAATGAATTAGTGCAGTGGAAAAGAATCCGAGAAATTAATGCCATCCTAAGCAAGAATATACTCAATTGACCGACCTTAGTTTATGGCACCTCTAGCCCAATCAACAAGTCTATTTCTTTCATTTTCTTTACAATCTGCGGATACAGATCCTCCGTTAAAGCCACTTTTCTTCAAATCCAATCAAGAAAATATATGTTCCAAAAAGAGATCAAGTAATTTGCAAGTACTAGTAATTAACAAGAAATCGCTTATATTTCGTACATCAATTGCAAATAGTAAATTGAATTGAGATTTGAGACCACATAAAATAATGCAATATTTGCAACATTTTTTTTTTTTTTGGAGGACCAAGACTTGCAACTCCAATTTCTCTTTTGTCATAGTTACCCTTTGCCGAAAAAAAAAAAGAAGCCTACATAAAACCCCATTTCACCAAAATATTGCAACTCCTTTTCAGAAGCCATGGAGGCACCAAGACTCTTCATATTACTACTTATTATTCTATCATCAAAAACCATTATTAACATTGGAGCATTGGATGCTGACGACATGATTGATGAAGACGAAGATTCAAACAACTTCGATGATTTTTCAATCCCCGATTATGAAGGATCTAATAAGTCATCGAGGCAAATAAGTGGCCGATTTCTTGCTCAGAAACAACTACCAGCGAATTATACGTGTGACATTTATCCAAGAGTTTGTCATCTGAAGGGCAGTGCTGGACCAGATTGCTGCTACAAGAAATGTGTCAATGTGGAAACTGATAGCTTAAATTGTTTTATGTGTGGCAATAAGTGCAAATTTGGTGAAAAATGCTGCAAAGGGAAATGCAAAAATGTATTTAAAGATAAGAAACATTGTGGTGGATGCAACATCAAATGCAAATTTCTTTCCCTGGTGATCGCTGTGAATTTGGAATGTGCAATTATGCATAATATATATATTATTAAAACTCTTCATCAAAAAGGATCAATTAATAATTAATATGCTTTTTTTTTTTCTTTTTTTTTCTTCACTTGTTTCTTTGTACTTACTTTTCCTTTTGTCACATTATATACGATTATGATTTTTATGTTATATACATGAAAATTATAATTATTTTTAGAAAGTGCTTTGATGTTAATAACTTCTTATATGAATTCTAGCTTGGAGTGTATGTGAGAGTGATGTTATTTTGTGACTTGTGGTGAAGTGTTTATCAAATAAAGGCTTGGAAATAAAGCTTATAATAAATAGTCAAGCCAGTAATTAAAGAAATTAGACTTAAATTGTGCCAAGATGCAAATTTACATTTCATTCTCCATGGAATTTTGCATAGTTGCAAAGTATTCCTAACGAAAATAGTACATGAATTCTGTTCATGATAATATTTGTGAATTTTATAGTGTAAACAAGAATTATAAAACATCAACTTTTTTTTTTTTTTGTATTTTTTATTTTTTACATAAGTATACATTATTTATGTTACTTGTTTAGATAACAAAATTTATAAGTGAGACTGTGAACAGAGTACATGTAAGAATATATTCTCGTCCCAACTGAATATTTTGCAACAGTCTTTTTACCTTAACTGATGATCGTATGGCTTTAGTTCATACAATATAATCCACTAAAATACAACAGATTCCACATACTTCCACAAATTAGTTAGAACTTAGAAGGGTAATTAGTAATGATGATGAAAATTAATGTGCTATTGTTTCAAATTTGAGTTAGATGGGCTTTAAGTCCAAGTCAAATTAAGAAACAAAAGTGGATGTATCTGATTCTTTTCGAACAAATTAAGTTCATTTTCTTCTCGTGAACTTCGTACCATGGCATCACATTTGAGTTAGATGTGCTTTTAAGGTTCTGGTCAAAGAAACAATAGTAGATGTGTCTTGTGAACTTATTCATTTAATCAAACAAGATTGAAAGGCAGGAAATCATGGGTTTGTCTCACGATTGTAAGATTAGTCTAATTGTATATTACAGTAGTATTTATCTCACACTATTTAATCGTTAGATTAATTATGTAATCCGTATTATTAATTCTTGACTATTTTTTTTTTTTTTTTACATTAGAATTCTTGTTATTTTGGTCTTATTTTATATAAGATAACCCATAATGGTGAAATAAATAATAATAGAAGAAATCTTCGCTACTCACTCCGTATTGCGGAGTGGATATTACAGATCTTTGGATGACTTAAAAGTGATGAAATTTTCTTATTTTTTAATTATATCAACTACTGTGATACCCACTTTACCGCATTATGGAATGAATAGCCAAGATTTGCTCATAGTAATAATTATAATCTCCTTACGAAGAATAAACTCGAAGAATGAAAGTGCAACATTCTTCCAGGTCACAATCCAATTAGTTACAAATGCATTGCAATTTGAAGAGGGACTTCAACTAAACGCTAAGCCTAATTAATCGACAAATTAAAGTCACGTGAAAGAAAATAAATCCAACTCTTGAGATTGCATGTATATGGAGCAATATTATATTGCAAATGTAACTAATTAAGAAGTTTAGAGGAACCCTCAATTAGTTGATTAAAGTTGTGGCCTTGAATTAGAATGGTCACAATAGTAGAACATTGGGCGCTGAATTTGCAGCTTCACGGTAAAGATGCTTAGGAATGAGAATTTCAAAAATGCGGCCATCTTTGTCTTTTCTTGAAGGGAGAAAGAAACTGATGAAATTGTGGTACTTTATAAGTTTCATACTGAACAACTTGATGTTAACTTCACACTTGGGGGTTGGGATATGGTTGATAAAATTAATGGATACATACAAATATATATCTTTTAGTAAAATATAAAAATGTATTTATTTGTCATAATTCATAATTAGGATAAAATCTAAGTTTCTAGATGGTGAATTTGAGAGTATTTTAATTTTTCTAAAGTTGGGGATTATCTATTTAATATTTTCTTTATTCTTTTCTTGTAGATTTATACATTATGGAGGACAATCTGAATATTAATCAAATGAGAAGGGAATTTCTTATAATTCACCCTTTGCTTTAACATATGACATTTTTCAGAGACCTTTATGTTCAAATTTAAGAACTTCCATTTTGAATCCACTTGAGTGTAAGAATGTGAACGCAAGTTGTGATATGAAGTGCCAAGTACACAACAAAGAATCTTTGGGGGAAAAAATTTGGGGAATTTTATATCCCTAGTCAAGGTATGATATTATTATATTTTAAAATTTGTATTGTACAAGCGTTCTAAATACATGATATTATATTATACAAATATTCAAAATATAACAATATTCTACCATAATAGGACTATAGAATTTTTCTAAAAATTGACCTCCCTTTCCTGTTTTCCCAAGGAAATCAACAATAACAATTAGGACTGTCAATAGGGTCAGGCTGGCCCGAACTCGACTCATCCAGCACACTAAATAAAAGGGACAAACCTTTGACATTTAAAGTGAGTCAGGTTGAATTTGGACCTAAATAGAAGGTCCGATTAAGTTTAGATTTTAGATTTTGTTTGGCTCGACTCAATTAAAATCTAGACCACACACATATATGTATATTCACACACACACACACTTGATTTTATATGGATAAAAGTTAATGATTACAGTATGCTATTAACTTAACTAAATTTGGATAATTAAAAATAATAACCCAACCTCATTAGTCAATTTAGTTATAATTGTTGTGACTCAATAATATATTAATAGTTGTTTATTGTTACTTACTATTTCATATTGTGTTGACATAGTGAAAAAAATAAAGGCTCTGTTTGGTTACCAAATAATAGTAATTATTTGCCAAATATTATTTGGTTAATAGCAGTAAATATTATTTGGTCACAAAATAATATTACACACTATTCATGTTTTGTCTTATTTATTATTTTTATTATTCATCTAATGTGATTTTAATGAATTATTTATATTGTACATTCTTCGGAAAATTTCACAATTATTATTGGGTTCAGATTGCTGAAATAATAATGCTGCTAAAACCAATGAATTAAAGTTACTAATCGAAAGAGTCGTAATTGTCATTAATTTGAAATTACGATGTTCGGACTTCCGATTTTATGCTAAACTTCTGAAATAATTATCTGAATTTTTGACAGATTTTCTATATTAAAATTTATCTTTCACTTTTCAAATAATTTAATGGTTCTTTGAATTTCAACTTCATGAGCTGAACAACAAATATAATACATTAAACACTAAACACACTTTTCAAATAGATTTAATCAAGCATAATTTCTTTCGAGTAAATGACCATGTGTAGCGTCAAAAAAACCTCAATTATTGGATCTGTCTTTATCTCTTTTGTTTATAAGAGACACAATCCAAGAGATGATACACATTGGATCATGCCATGCCCAAAAAGTACTTCTTTTACTCTGCTAATAGTCATAACTACATCACCTTTAGAAACTTCAAAATGTTAGATATTTGGTATGAAGAGTTTAGAATTAAATTAAACACCCTAAACACTATATTTGTAACCTTTAGTGCAACATCTAAATGGTTCATACCTTTTGGTCAATTCTTAGAAAGGTAAATAATTGAACTTATAATATCCCATAACTAGTTTATAATTATTTTGGTTTAAAAAAATGAAGAGCAAATAATATGTATTCATTATTAGATGTAATCCAAATGATTATTTCGAAATATTATTTTGTATCCAAATAATTATCTCATTATTTCAAAATTAATTATTTCCAAATATCACTCAAGTTAAACTCTAAATAATAAAATCTATAAAAAGGGCGGTCAACCCGATTAAAATTTGAAACTTGAATAATTTTATAAACCGAGTATCATAAATTATACATTTGTGAGATTGGATTAACTTGATTAAGGCCCGAAATTTAAATAAATTTGAGAAGTGAGTTCGAGTTTTGCAAAATATAACTTACAAAACTCAATTGACAGTCTTAGAAGCAACAGAATGTGATCACATATTCTTATTGAAGTTTATATGCCTAATATTTTAAAGCAAAGAGTCAATGTTGGATCCATTTCATTTTTCTACTCCGTAGGGTCAAATTTGGAATTTGAAATGGTATAACAAATTGAAGTCAAAACATAGACGCTATTAACACTTTAATGCTTGTGTAACGAATTTTAGAGATCAAAAGTTCATAATATATCCCTGATTATCATCTCATTCTCTGGGCCCTTCTGGGCCTTTTAATTAAACGTTTTCTTGTGATCTTTACTTTCTAAACAAAAGCAGCTAACATCTATTGACTTGCAAAATCCCACATCTGGCTTTTAAGTTAGAATTCCAAATTATCTACCCCAATTTTGACCAAGTCACATAATCTATATTACGTATTATGAATAGAATAATATTTGACCACTGACCAAGACACGAGACCATTCCTTTTTATATTCTTTTGAGAATTAAAGAGATGCCAATTGCCAAGTACTATCTACTTTTGGACTTTCAAGAATTATAATGATAATAATAGTAGTAATATGTACATACTGTAATTTTATTTAACAAGTGAGTATTTAAAAGATAAGGGTAAAGAATTTAATGAATATAGAATTATTGAATAAATAAGTGTGTGAGATCATAATCTGTTATATATAACTATTTTCAGTAATGCTAAATCTAAATAAATTTTTCTCTTCTCCAATCAACGTGTTTTTTTTTTTTTCGTCTTTTTTATGTGCATGCTTTAATCTCCACTTCTTTTGCGTGTGAAAATTAAAATATGAGGAACAAAAACTCATGGATTTTTCCTAATCTGTCGAATGATTTGGTAGCCAGCTGACTTATTTCGATGCCAGCAGTCTTCCTATCTTGAAGAGCTGACATTTCTTCAAGAAACCTAACTTAATTAGGTTGATTCAAGACTCTCCCACTAACAACAATATAGCAAAAAATAATACGTTCTTTCCATGCAATTCTTGGCTATATATACTCTTGTTCCTCCGCCTCAAATATCCATCCAAATTCTAAACTTCTTTCCTCATAATTTTAATCAAATCCTTAATTGATTCATTCTTTGAGGTTACGTGCACAAAAGTTGAAAATCAACTAGCTAGGGCAATAAAATGAAGTGCACAAAGTTTCTAGTACTATTTGCATTGGTAATGGCCATAGCCATTACAATTAATTCAGCAGCATCAACTATAGATGAATCATTTCTTGACAAAAATGAAGATTCAGAAGCTGAATCTTTCCCCGAATTAAATGAATCATCACCAATATCGCTACGCGGGACGAGTCGATTTGTAGCTCAAAAATCTCGGGCCAAAATGACATGCAACAAGTACCCTAGAGTGTGTAGCATCAAGGGAAGTCCGGGGCCGGATTGTTGCAAGAAGAAATGTGTGAATGTGTTGATGGACAGATTTAATTGTGGCATTTGTGGGAAGAAATGCAAGTACTCGGAGATTTGTTGCGAAGGAGAGTGCGTGAATCCATGGTCAAATAGGGGACATTGCGGAAGTTGTAACAATAAGTGCAAGAAAGGTTGACATTGTAGCTCTTGTGCTTATGGAATGTGCAGCTACGCATAGATAGAAATTGAAGCAATGTTACACATCCAGGAATTTTTTACTACTCACTCTGTAATGTGAGTGAATATTATAGACCGTCGACTAATTAAACTTTTGAAATCCCCTATTGTTGAATTATTTCCACGTCTGTCATTATCTACTCTGTATTGCGGAGTGAGTAGACTTACTCCATCTTTGTGTGTTCTGGACAAAACCATTTTTATTTACTACATGCATATTGTTAAATGAAATATTGAAGCATATATATTTACTGTATCACATAGTAAAAACATTGGTTTGTGTATAAGGAATAATGAAACAAAGCCATATCCTAGACTCTCGGGTTGATCTGTTGGCTTTGCATTTGATTATTTATTATTTGTTACATTGTTTGGGTAGTTGCGTTGTAGACTTGTAATTGTTATTTCATTAAACATGTGCCTAAAGAAAATTTTCATTAAATATATAAAAACTAGATTTTCATTCGTAGCTTGCATGGAATTTTTAAATTATTTAAAAATGAGATTATTTATGATTTTGGTATTCTTGATGCTGATACAAAATCTTGAACATGATATGCTTTTTAAGTAAAATATGAATTACAACCATAAAATTACGAAAATTTAGAATGAAGCACCAAGAAAAAAATGATGTTGCCCAAAACCAAATGTTATTTGAGCACAGTACGTAGAAATATGAATACCACAAACATAAATAATAAATCTCTAACTAGATGTTAACCCGTACAGTTACACGGGATTTTTATTATTTTCTTGCAAAATTATTTGAAACAAGAAATAAAAAAGTGATATATAAATTGAGCTTTAAAAGCTAGTGAAAATATAAATAAATTTCTTGAATCCAAATATATTTTATCTAAAAAAAAAACCAATAACACAATAAAATTTTAAAAATACATAAGAAAATATGAGTATAGTTATAACAAGTGTATAAAGTTGATAAAATTCTAGTTGCTTGACCCAAATTTTTCCTCATATTATCTGTACCTCCAAGAAACAAGAAAAAATTTAGTTGAATAATTGTCTCATTTTAATTAAATATCAATACACTAATTCAAAGATTTAGTAACCATGCTACTTTATAAGGTAAAAATCAAATAATTCAAATGAAAAGAAAAAAGTTGTTAGAAGAGAGAAAAACTATAAATTTTTTGATTTCATAAGAGATTAGTAGGTAACTGAATAAAAAATATGTCCACCTATGATCCATAAATACTCTTAAGTTAAGGATGTCACATAGAAGTGAGAAAACTCTTAATTGGAATAAGAGTTTATATATATATATATCTATATATATATATATAGATTTGTATTGGATATCTTAATTTCATACTCTAATAATTTAAATATTATTTGTAATAGAGACTTAAATGATTGAGAAATAAGGAATTCTATCATTCGAAAATGGCCTACAATCGAGCAATCAATGAAAATCCACACTTATTATAAGGCAAACATATCTGCGTCTAGAACATTATCGGACTGGAGATGATAAGAGGGTATATGGTAGTTTAAATTACTTCTGAATTTAAAACCAATATATATATATATTCAAAAAGCTCAAGAAGAAAATATAAGAAGACCTCGTCCACGTCCGAGTTTTTGCGCATATTGTAGATGTTATAGCTATTGTATTACGTACATGCTGTTTTCCTTTCTTTCATCCTAAGGTAATCTGTAACAATTACTAACTAAACCTTAATTTTATAGAAGTGTAACTTGAATGATAAAACTACACTTTTTCTAAATTTTAAACATAAAAGATTTCCACGGTAATTCTTCTTCTTCTTTTTTTTTTTTATAAAAAAAAGAACACACAAAAAAGGATGGGAAAATTGTTGACCTACTTTATACTTTAGAATATAGAGAATCTTGAGTTGTAAAATATTTTATCTTAATAACCAACGATATTTTTCCCTTTTATTTTTGACAAAAGGTAAGATATTTTACCTTGTAAAGACTTTATGGTGCAATCATTTTATATTTCTTAATTTCCTAAAATCATGTATCATGAATACCCATCTTCCAATGGTTTTAATTAAATTTTGGACATCTTTCCAAATAATTTATTTTACTGAGCTCTAAGTCTATAGAATGTAATATTTGGAGTCGGCTCGATCCTTTCAAGTGAACTCATGGATTCAAGACACTTAAATTATAAGATTATTACAAGTTAAGATTAGAGATGGCAATGGGATTTTCTAATACACACAATGGTATAAAGATTTTTCAACATTTAAAACTGTCAATATTAATCCATATATAAATGCTATCATGTTTATGCAAATCTCATTAACTATGTTTGAGTGGCAATAAATATTAGAGAATCAATTCAAAATGTGCCTAAAAAGGAAATCACTAAATTTCTTGATTAATGGGTTAATTGATATAGAGTTTATAAATGGAGACCACCTTCTTTAGAGCATCTATCCTATTTATTTATTGCATTAGGTTGATATGTCCCATTTATTGATCCCTCAATCTCCCAAATTCTCAATTCCTTTGGCAATGGCAAAGTCTAGTACATTCCCCCTAATTGTTTCATGGATGATCTTGATATGTGGATTTCCACAACTTCAAACTCACAAGATATATGATATTCCTAACAATAGTACTATCATTTCTCATACTAATAAAGCCATGAACGTAATTGATTCGTGTTGGAGATTAGACCCCAAATGGGATTCAAATCGACAAGCTTTAGCAGATTGTGCTAGAGGTTTTGGAAGTAATGCTGTAGGAGGGAAAAAGGGCACGATATACATTGTCACTGATTCATCTGACGATCCTATAAATCCGAAAAAAGGTACACTTAGATATGGTGCAATTCAATACGAACCTCTATGGATCATTTTTCAAAGAGACATGGTCATTGAGTTGGAAAATGAATTGATTATGAATAGTTACAAAACTATTGATGGAAGAGGTGCCAAAATTGAGATTGCTTACTACATGTATGGTTTGGACCATGTATCACAATTCAAAGCATTAACCATGTTATTATTCATGGGATTAGCATACATGATTGTACACCGGGAAAACGTGGGATGGTTCGAAGCACTCCGGATCATGTTGGCTTGAGATTGGGTACAGAAGGAGATGCAATTACGATATTTACATCTTCTCATATTTGGATTGATCATTGCTATTTGGCGCGTTGCGCGGATGGACTCATTGACATAGTTGAAGCCTCCACTTCCGTTACTGTCACCAATAATTACTTCACTCAGCATAACGAGGTGATTAACATGCATCTAATTAAGTAAAAAATTTTACAGTTCCGTGGAAGGAACTATCCCGTTAATTTTAAGAGTTTGTACAGTATAACTTTTTAAAATATATGATATTTTACTGTACAAATCTTTAAAGTATAATAAGATGATTCCTTCAATGGAAATATAAATTTTCCCTAATTAAGATTATGATTTTATTTTGGTTCAATTAATTAAATGGCATTATAGCAATTGATCTATGGTTAATTTCAATTTGATGAAAATTTAATTTTCAGGTGATGCTGTTAGGACATCAAGATGGCTATAGTGCTGACAAAATTTTGAAGGTAACCGTGGCTTTCAACCATTTTGGTACAGGATTAGTTCAAAGAATGCCGAGGTACGAAATTAAAATTCTAGCCATTAATTTAATGAATTTCAAATCTTCGATCCAAATGCATTTGAATGGTTTAATTAGCAAATAAATTGCATGTTAATTTGAATAATTATTCAGATTAATTAAATTCAATGCCTGGATTGGATTGCACAATTACAGGGTTAGGTACGGCTACGCTCATGTAGCAAACAATTTTTACGATCAGTGGCTTATGTACGCAATTGGTGGAAGCTCAAATCCAACAATATTTAGCGAAGGGAATTACTTTATAGCTTCAAATAATCCATATACTAAGGAGGTGCAAAATATAATCTAGCTCAGAATAAATTTTATTTTATTTTATTTTTTATGGGACTATATATATAGATCTAAAATCTTCTGTTGCACTGTCTATACTAATCACGTATATTCTGACATAGTAATACTGAACTCTCAGTAATTTAAGATATGAGACAAGAGGTTGGTATAGATAGTGAAACAGAAGATTCGGAGCGATATGTATATCATTATCGGGAAGGAAATAATTAATAAATTATGTAATTGTTTTAATATATAGGTTACAAAGAGAGATGTTAATCTGGAAGAATGGACGAAATGGACATGGAGAACCTCCAACGATGTGTTTCGAAATGGGGCTTTCTTTGTTCAATCTGGAAAACGAAGCTGCTCTCCTCGTTATTCTCGATCTCAATCGTTTTCTGTGGCTTCAGGAGACATGGTTCCTTCTTTGACTTCGGATGCTGGTCCTCTCATTTGTTTGCCTGGAAAGCCATGCTGATTTAAACACATTAGATGATCAAGATTCAACAGTCGTATTTTAGGATTGATTGTAAGCTAGCTAGTCTAATTTTGTTTTGATAGCATACTTGTTTGAATGCCAATTATCTTGAAGGTGTATGATGACTCAAAACAAGAACCAATTAGATGATTAAAATAATTAGTTATAATGTCTGTGCACAATTTTTTTTTTTGGACTAATTCTATTTTGCACTCCTCAAATTATACCAAATTCTCACTTCGTATCTCCCAAGTCTTAAATTTGTCTCACTTTAATCCCTTTTTTAACACTGTAAACAAAATTAATGGAATTTTTATTTTTGCACCAAAAAACATTATTGTACGTCTTGCTAAATTTGACTTACTCAGGAAAAATTGCATTAATTTTGAGACGGTGTTAAAAAGGCTGAAATGCGATGAATTTAAGAGTTCCAAAACTAAAGTTTAGAGTACAAAGTGAAAATCGAGTATGAGTTGAGGTGTATAAAATGAAATTAGTCTATTTTTTTCTTTCTTTTTTGTTATGGTGCTCGATCCCATGATTTTTTTTTCTTTTTTTTCTTTTTGAGGAATTAGCTAGAAAAAGTCATGAAACTGGTTACGATGAGGATAAGAAATAAAGCTCCAATTAAAGGAAAAATCTTTTCACATATATATCAATTCTTCAACATAATGAAAGAAGACTAAGAAAAAAACAAGGGTTAAGAGTATGTCCTTAGTTTGGTAAAACCATCAATACTATTTTATATTCTCAATTTATACTTAGTTTGAATTTGATTTGAACTCGATCAACACCTAACTTTAGCGGAGCTTTCACCGATATGCTCGGTTCGTCTGGAGGGTGAAATGTCACGTATGAAATACAATTTTAGTTCACCAAAACAATTCCTGATGCACGTTGAACCGGAAGAGAGAATCTCAATAATATATGAAAACAATCATCCACCACAAAGAATTGGCTAAAATTCAACAAGTTTTATATAAACAACATATTTTGATGGTCAAATACTTTAAAAATTCTTCATTTCTAGACACAATCTATCTTGGATGTACAAGAAAATTACACTAATTAAACATCCCTCACGTCTTTTGCATCCCAAATGTGTATCTTAGAGAGAGAAAAAAAAAAAATCCCCAAGAAAGTCTTCTAAGCAATTAATCGTGTGTGCCACCTAGTAACCTTTTACTATATATTTTTCAAAGTGCACCTTAGATTGATCAGCAAGACAAAATCAATTCACAAGCCATGGCCTCCCAAAAAACTTATCTTCTACTAATCATCCTACCTAGTCTTCTAAACATCATTTTCTCCACCACCCAAGCTACCTATTATGCCCCTAATAGAAAAGGCATGAATATCATTGACTCTTGTTGGCGAACCAAGTCTAATTGGGCACAACATCGACGTGCATTGGCCGATTGTGCTATAGGCTTCGGCAAAAATGCAATGGGTGGAAAATACGGTACAACATATGTCGTTACAGACCCATCCGACGATCCGGTACACCCGAAACCGGGCACCCTCCGGTACGGTGTCGTACAAACAAAACCATTGTGGATTATTTTTGCTAGGGACATGGTTATTACTCTCAAGAATGAGCTAATTGTGACTCTAAGTTTCAAGACTATTGATGGAAGAGGGGTAAAAGTGGAAATTGCCTATGGACCTTGCATTACAATTGAACATGTTAGTCATGTGATTATTCATGGGATTAGCATTCACGATTGTAAGCCTGGAAAGGCTGGCATTGTGGAGAGCAGTGTAACTCACACAGGCCATCGTCGTGGCTCGGACGGAGATGGCATTGATATATTCGATTCTTCGCATATTTGGATTGATCATTGCTTTCTTGCCCGGTGTTACGATGGCCTCATTGATGTGATTCATGCTTCCACTGCTATTACCATTTCCAATAACTATTTTACTCAACACGACAAGGTAAGCAAAATGGACCAAAATGCACGTATCTTATTATTATTATTATTATTATTTTTTTACCTTGACTAAATTTCATTAGGGATGACACATTGCAACATAGAATTTATGGGTCGAAAAGCAAATAGAGCTACTTGATAGTTGAATGAAATTTGGTTCGATAAAAGTTCATTCAGGTTTAGTCTCATCAATAATCAAGTTGAGTTTAAACAAGATTTAGTATTCGTTAATTTTTTATTTTTGACTCAAACTCGACTTGATAAATTAAAAAATTTAAATTTATATGTAAAACATCCAAACTATTTGAGTTCGATTTGATTTCGACTCAAAAGATAAATTGAACAAATTAAATTACAAAATTGTTAAATAATCAACAAACTTGGATACTAGAATATTCAAGTTGTTTGTATCATTTAACATTCTGATCGAATTAGGTTGCTTTTCAAATATTTGCGAACCTTTCATATAGCTTAATTTCATTGGATTTTGTGTGGTTTTATTGGCAGGTGATGTTGTTTGGGCACGACGATAATAACATAGAAGATAAAGCTATAAAAGTTACGGTGGCATTCAACCATTTTGGCCCTGATCTTGTTCAGAGGATGCCAAGGTTTGGGATTTCTTTTGCATTTTATTTTGAAAATTCTCATTTTAATTTTTGTGAACATATGACTTATTTTATGTAGATGTGTAATAATTTGAAATATCACTTAGGGTCAGACTAGGTTACGCACACGTGGCAAACAACCAGTACGATAGATGGGAGATGTATGCAATTGGTGGAAGTGCCAATCCAACAATTTTCAGCGAAGGGAACTATTTCATGGCTCCAAACAATCCTTATTCTAAACAAGTAAGATTGATTTCTTGGTGAGGCAAGAATTGGCGTTGTTAGAACATCTTTGGATGTTATCTAGAATTCTAGGTTCTTTCACCTAACCAGCTTGCCAATCCAAAATAAATTAAAGACGTTAACATAATCAAGAGATCTATATATTTATGTTACCATGACCTTAATTTATGATTTAAAAGTCACACAAAATTACTAATGGAGCAAAATCATATCAGATCATCAGATCTCTGATTTTAGACACTTGATCAGTTTTCATTCTTTATTTCGCGAATCTAATAACATGTCAATGTGATTTTTATCATTTTGTCACTTGTTTTATAGAATTATTATTTCTTTCTATCCCCATTATATTACCGGAAAATTCTATGATCTAGTCATAGAGTTACCATATCGTTGTACTTTAAATATTTATACAGTACAATACCAAGTGATTTAAAACTTATACAATATAAATATTAAATCAATAACAGTATGGTACCCTAACAAATTATGGAATTTTCCTATATTACTATAGATAGCTTACTTTTTAGTGCATCCAATATTAACATTTGAACATTACATATATTGCTTGATTATCAGGTAACCAAAAGGGAGGCTAAAAAAGGTTGGAGTAATTGGAAATGGAGGTCCTCAAAAGATAAATTCATGAATGGAGCATACTTTGTTCAATCTGGATACGGAAGCTGTTCCCCTGGTTACAATAGGTATCAGACTTTTCCGGTTGCCGATGGATCGTTAGTGCCTGCTTTAACGGCGGATGCTGGCCCTCTACGCTGCACTACCAATAAAGCTTGTTAAATAAATATTTGTCCTAGGTTTATTAATTAATTCCAAAGTGCATAAAAGTATACATAGCCACTTAATTAATCTGGAAAGTCGGATTATTTTCTTACACTAACTCCATTTTACAACCCTTATCAACTTATATTCAATTTTCACTTTGCTTTCTAAATTTTCGTTTTGGACACTTTACAATTCAAATTCTCAAATTCGTCCCAATTCAACCATTTTTTTAATTCAACCATTTTTTTAACGCCATATAAAAAATTAAAAGAAATTTTTCGTGTGTACGATAAACAGGAATGATGTACATAAATCTTTTTGCATGCTAAAATAAATATTATTAACTATCTACATCTCTTAATCTCAATATTCTTATTTGTTCTTTAGCTTAGTTGATATTGGTATTTGTGCAAGTTTTTATTTGGTGCATAAATTTCTATTTGTTTTAGAACTCAAATTCACCCCCCTCTTAGGTTGCTTTTGGGGCCAACAATGGCTTCTTTAATTAGGTGAAAATTTCAGGTTTTCGGCACCGGTTTTAGATTGATGCCTGCACCTAATACCGGTGTCATCATGATAATTGTAAAATTGCACTGTACTTGTAGTACAATCAGTGGCTCAATATTATGGTCTTTTGAGAGAGAACCATTAACTTACTTTTGGGAAAAAGCTAGTGATTATTGGGATAGATACCTTGTTGTATGTGGATGGTTAATGCTTTTGGCCTGTTCAATGTAGATATTTTCAGTCTTTCCATATTGCAAAGTCTATTTTAATTTATGAAGTTAGATTGATAATGAGCATATTTCATCAGGGGATAAAAGAGTTGTAGTATCACAAATATTATAATTTTCAAAATAGGAGTACACACAAGTTATAACTTTATTTAGAAGAGTTCTTATTTTAGTACTTGAGTGTCTAAAAACGGGAGGTGGGGTCATAATACTAAAAATTTAAGGATGAAAGATAAACATGTAACTTGTTAGAAATTACAGTCTGTAATCTTTTTATTTTTCAAGGCAAAACAAGATGGATAGTACAATATTTAAGATGTTTTGATTTATTTTGGTAGCAAATACTCATTTCTTTTCACGTTTCAATTGCTAATTAATCATTTCTAATTGAACAACATCACAAAAATAAACATTTATTTTTACCACATTGTATTTTATGTCAACCTATTAATTGTACAACTTTAGTGTAGGGAAAAGGACACGAATTGTTTCCATTAACCTTTCCTAATCTTTTTCAACAGGATAACGGAAAGGGATAATTTCAGAAATCTCCTATGAGATTTAAATTAATTTCACTTAGTACATCAACTTTAAAAAATCTTACCTCCCTTATTTTAAACTTTTTGTATTTCAGCTCATTCTTTTAAGAAAAATTAATTTAAGTGGAGAGAGAATATTTTCCATCTAATTTTACCCCTAGTTCAAAGCTTTCATTGATTAAAATGGTTGGAAGAAAAGGTATAAAATAATTTATTAACAAATAATAATAGGTTGTAACTTTTCATACTCTTCACCAATTAATGTCAAAAAATATATTTTAATTATTTTTTATTTTTCAAGTTAATGATTTTCAAAATAAAATACCAATAATATTTTTTATTATTATATATTATGTATACTTATATATTCTAAATTTTTGTTCAAAATAACACATACAAATACATTAATACATTCCTAATTATAGTAAATAAGTTGGCTAAAAACTTTATCAAAAAATTCATTTAATTTTTCAGAAGTTTGTGATTTCCCAAACAAATTTGAATCATATTCTTTTAATAATATTTGGTAGTTTTTTTACGTGTTCAAATTTTTGTTCGAATCAACACACACTAGCACATTACATAACCATACTTTTTTGTAAATAAATTTATTAGTTTAATTTTTTTGAAAAATACATATTTTAATTTCAAGTTTTGATTTACAAACAAATAGTACTAGTTATATTTATTTATTATATCATATGATGTGTTTTATGAATTCAAAACTTTTATTCAAATCGATGCCCAAAAATACATTAATATGCGCAATATTTTCATAAATTTACTAGCCAAAAAAATTATCGAGAGAACATTTTTTTATTTACATGTTTGTGATTCCCCAAACAAAATACTAATTATGTATTTTTATGTGGTGAATATTTTTATTAAACATATAGAAATAATCAAATTAATGCATGCTCATATATATTTTTTAATAAGTTGATAAAAAATTATTAGAAACTAAATGGGTGTCAAATGAAAATTGTCAAAAATCTCGGATGTGATTTTTAAAACTAGCCTTTCATAATATAGCTAAGCTATCTGGGGTATAAATGTTATTTCATACATTTTAGTACTATAAAGTGACCCATTGGCAAGAAATGAGAGGTAAGTGATATTTTTATGTCATGTGATATTAGCATTAACCTCAAGGGGCGTTTATGAAATTATCCCTAAAGGAAATTTTACAGTCTCTTGTTAACTTTAAAAATTTGTATTACATGCGATACAAATTCTTAAAATACACATTATATTATATTATACAAAACTTTATAATTTATCAAGATAACAATAGAATAAGATAAGTGGGCGGAGTGCCTAATCGAGGAAACATGCGTTACCCGCCCTTGCCATCCCTATTACACTGACTCCTATCAGCCATCGACACACATACCTACTGAAAAATGCTAGAAAGCTATAAGAAAAGAGGAAAACTGCATTGCAGGTCGTTTGTTTTGTTCCAACATGTTACCAATCTTCATCATGTCTCACGTTGGATTTCCCATTTATATGAAAAGTCCCAAGTGCTCTTATTTATTGCATCCTAGAATGTAGGTGGAAAATTTTTATTTAGATCCAATCTATAGTAAGTGAGATGAATCTTTTGATTCATATTTATTTATATGAAAAACTATTTTTATTTTTAATGAGTTAGAATGGTATAAATGAATATAGATCAAGAAATCTATCACATTTACCGTAGATCGAATCCATATAAAAATTTTCTAAATGTAATTTATTATCCGATCGGATTCTTCGTGATCAAGTGGATCTCTGTAAAATTTAATCATAATTAACCAAAAAGAAAAAAGAAAAAGAAACAATTTTTTTATTACACTTTTGACTCACGACATAACAACCCTATTTGCTTCTCTCTCTATATATAATTGGTTTTTATCAAATGCATCAATTTCATTTCTCATTAAAAAAAAACTCGATTCTCTTTAATAGATGCAAGGATTAATTTCATTTTGCGCTCTTTAACTTGTACTCAATTTTTACTTTATAGTCCAAACTTTAGTTTTGGACACTTTGTACTCCGAACTCTCAAATTCGTCCCATTTCGATCATTTTTTAACACCGTCTCAAAAATTAACAGAATTTTTTTGTATGTACAGCAAATTCAGTAGGATGTACAACAATATTATTCCACATTTTAGTGCTAAAACAAAGATTCTTTTAACTTTTTTGACGGTGTTTAAAAAGGAACTAAAGTGGAAGAAATTTGAGAGTTAGAGGTATAAAGTATTCAAAACTAAAATTTGAAATGTAAAGTGAAAATTAAATATAAGTTGAGGGGTACAAAATACAATTAGCCCTAGATGCAATTAAGCATACTCATAATAGTAGTTGAAAATAGAATCACTTGGCAACAAAATTATTAATTTTTGCCAAAGGATAGACTCGAATTACCTGGAATAAGAGTTCCATGAAATTGATACTATTTGAATTTCAATCCCAAACAAAAACCGGATGCAGCCGTACATTGATCACATTCAACTTCCAAGTTCTTTCACTTTATGTAAGGCAGCTGAAATTTACATGTTTAAGATTTTAAATTAGATTTTGCAACCAAAAAAAAAAAAAAAATTTTGCAACCCAATGTAGCTGTACTCTAGGCTTTAGAAATTTCCTATTTCAAGGCAAATAATAGTAAAAGACAAGCATTAAAATAAGGTTGAATAAATAATACTATTGGTATATAAACTTTTTATTGAATGCCATTTTGATACCTTAACTTTTATTTATTCCTAGTAAATACCTAAACTTTCATAATTGTGTTCTATTAGTCCCATATTTCAATTTCGGCGAAAAATACTTCCTAAAATTTGGAATGGGCACTTTGCATGTAGTCAAAGCAGGGGGTATTTTCGAAACCAAAAAAACTGAACTTTTTATACAAATGGGGCAAAAAAAAAAAAAATAAAAAAAAAGGTAAAGAAAAGAGACACCTAATTTTTGCATAAAAATATCATGCTCCAAAATCTTTTCATTCAGTGTTAAAATAAATTGCTAACTTTTTTGTTACGAAAATATCCAGCTTTAAGACATGTACAGTGCACGTGTGGAACTCCAGGAAGCAATTTCAGTATAACATAATTATCAAAATTTAGATAGTGCTCTATTGTTTACACTTATGAGTCATGACTAACAGCTAAGAACAGTGTTCATCAATCGTGTGTTCGGTTTATAGGGTCATTATTCGATCCAATCTGATTATATCCGATTGAGAAAAAGTAATCCAGTACTCAATTTATATGTGTAAGGTATTCAGTCAAAACTGATCGAATGAGCAAGTATCCAATTCGGCCTAATGTTATATATTTTTGTGTCAAAACTTTAAAAAAATATATAAAAAAATGACTTGCTAATTACACATATATCTTTATGATTGGGAAGAGGAGAAGAAAAAATCCATTAATATTAGGTCATAATATAAAAAATTATAGAGTTACCCTTGTATACGAATCAGGTATGATACACATTGAGTCACAAACTTTCGACATCGATTTTATTAACTGATTTAGGTACTCTATTATTACAGTTCAAAATAGATCGATTCAACAGATTTTTTGAGTTATCGGGTCAAAATGAACACCTCTACTAATAGCTACGAGGCCACATGGTTAACCTTACATATAATTTAAGAAAAAATGATATTTGTCCAACTAATAAATACTACTTTTTTCATAATTATCCAGAAAATCAAATTTAAAATTTATTAGTTGAAGTTTTAAATTTTAAAATAGTTTGTTAGAATATTTAAAGTTGAAATATAACTTTAATGCTCTTTATTTTTTGAAATCATATAAAGAGTAAAATAGGTAAATTATCTTTTAATTATTTTTGGGAATTAATTTTGACACTACACTTACACTTTTTTATTAATTTAAATATCAAAACTACCAAAATCATATCATATTAATAAACTTCATGAATAGAAATAGTAACGTATCAATGGAACGGAAGGAGTATCCCTCTCTTTTATTTTATCTATCGATTTAGATAACTTATCTTATATCAAATTATTTGTCGTCTTAGAAAATCAAAAAAGTACTGAATGAACATTTTTCAACTTTATCCTTAACACAAAAATCAACATATTATACTCTTTTCATCTCCTATCTCTATCTCTTTTAATTACTATGGTCAACTAGTACTAATTCCAATACGAACGTAGATTTCAATATTTCACATATTCATAAAATTTTTCAATAGCTATTTAGTGTTAATCTTAGTGTCATATTATTGAAAATGGATGATTATATAATTTGAGAATATTAATATAAAAGAATAATTAAGTCAATTAGAACTATTTCTGTTTTATAAAATTTGATAATAATAATTTTGAAGGGTTAATAACACATTGCCCCCTGAATTAAGTAAGTAATTACACTTTGCTTTCTAAACTAAAAAATATATACTTTGCCCCCATTCACATTATTCATTCTTTAAAAATTTAAAAATCAAGAAAATCAAGTTAAATGTCTGGCATACACTTAGTTTTTTATTTTAATTTTTCATGTATTTAATTTTGATGTCGATAGGTATTAAATAATTAGGAAAAATAAACTAAAATAACAAATTGATATCTTTGACATTACGGAATGAAAATGTGAGAAAATATTGAATTAAATTATATCCGACATTGTATTTGCCCGAGTTATACCAAATATTTATACAGTGTAAATAATAAGAGAAGTAAAAAAATCACAAAAGTTTTATAGAAAATATATTGTGACATAATACCCTTGAAGAAAAATTTTAATAGAAAATAAGTCCATTTGGGAATTGTTCTACCAATATAGTTGAACATTCAAATTCGAAATAATATCAAATTAAATCCAAAATTTTAAAAATTTGACCAATAAATATATTGAAATATTGTATAGTTTATATTTTTTTATTTTTTAAATAATTATCACATCACTATCAAAATTTAAATACGTAAAAAATCAAAATATAATAAAAAGTATATTATAACCATTTAACTAGATTATTTTGATGGTTTTAAAATTGTTAATGGTTGAAGAATATCAAAGAGAGGCAAAATGGATATTATTTTAGTTAGGGGTAAAGTGTATATTACCCATGTAATATAGGAAAGTAAAGTGTTATTAATGCTTTTCTTTTAATACTTGTATACTAACCAAAAATGATACTTCCACTGTTTCGCTTTAGATTTTTTTATTTTTTACTAAATTATTTGTCACTTTAAGAATTCAAGGAAGTAATAAATAATTTTTTTTCCAACTTTACTCTTAGTGGTGTCTTAAATATATAAAGTATAAAGCTAAGCCATTTTGATGTAATGGCAAAATTAATAGACTTCCTTAATTTTCCTCATATCTATAACAACTTTTTAATTCTTCAGGGGCCGAATATGAACCTTCATATATTTTCTCCAACAAATGTGGTATAATAACTACTCATTACCATTAATTTCCTGTAACTTCATATCAAAATTATGTTTTCTATTTTAATTCTTTATCAATTTTTTAAAATTTGTACACTCATGAGGTGTGCCATTTGAACTTGTATTAATGGAAGAGATGATTATTAATTTTTTGAAATATTAATGTAGAAGAAAATTTTAGTCACTTTGAACTATCTTTGCATAAAATTAATACTATTTAATAATTTTCTTAATTGTTGTGGACCAATCCAATGTGATAGTTAAAATAAAATGAAGAGAGTTGTTATTAAAATGAAATGGATGGAGTACTTAATAGCTACAATTAAAAGTTGGTGTTCTAAAGTGAAACTTGGTGAAAAGTTTAAGTATTAATCGTGTCATTTTCCCAAAAGGTTTATTGGAGATATTTGCACTCATTCTCTTTCCACATCGAGAATGAATGGTTCCAACATGTATGGTTGGTTAAAAAGTACTCTACAACTACAACAATCTTTTTAATTTAACCATGTGGAATTCCCCTCATGCTCTATGCTCTCTCCATCTTTACCCACCCTTGAGGCCTTGACCTAGTAGTTAGAGACCTGGACTGAGACCAAAACAAGGCACAAGTAAGATAGGTAAATCACACTCATGCTAAGTTGTTTACTCCTCTAGGCTATATGTTAAATCTCGAAGGTGGCCTTGCCAAACCATAAATTCAAATCTATATATTGCTCATTTATGGAGCCAATTGATTGGCATCAATTAATCAGTTTCTTTTTGTTACATTTCACACAACTCCTAAAGATGTTTCTTACTTAGGCTTTCTTCTCTTGGTTTCTTGCATTGTCATTTCATTTCACACACTAAAGGCACAAAACTCAACGTCATCCAAACAACTCCTCCAAACTGCCCAAAGCAAAATCCCTGATCATTCCTCTGCCTATATAGTACATAGGGGCCGTATCAACCGAAAGCCACTTAACATAATCGACTCTTGTTGGCGATTAAAGCGCCATTGGTCCTCCAACCGCCAATCCTTGGCCGATTGTGTAGTAGGCTTCGGCCATGGTACCCTAGGGGGACGGCAGGGTGTGATATACATTGTCACAGATCAATCTGACGATCCCATTGATCCGAAACCAGGAACACTTCGATTTGGCGTTACGCGAGATGTACCCCTTTGGATTATTTTCACAAGGGATATGGTTATAAATCTCAAGAATGAACTTATGATTAATAGCTACAAGACAATTGATGGAAGAGGTGTCCATGTTGAGCTTGCATATGGACCTTGCATTACAATAGAAGATGCCAAACATGTTATCATACATGGAATAAATATTCATGACTGCAAACGTGGAAGGCCTGGCTATGTTAAAAACGCTCCAAATCATCATAGTTATAGAAGAGGGTGTGATGGAGATGGAATCAAAATCACAAATTCCTCTAATGTTTGGATTGATCATTGCTATCTTTCCAATAGTGCTGATGGCTTAATTGATGCCATTCATGCTTCAAAAGATATCACCATCTCAAATTGCCGCTTCACTAACCATGTCAAGGTCGTGCCTACTAGTATACTACTATATATTTTTATGGTTCAATCAATTACCTTTTATAGTGCCCTTAATTTGTAAACACTTAAAGAACTTTTCTTGAAATTATTTGCTGTGGAGCTACACTAGGTGACTATCACACCCTAAGAATAACAGAATTACATCTTTAATTAATTCCCATAAAAAGAATAAGAAATATTTAAGAGCAGTAGTTGCATCATTTTGGATTTTGAAGGCCGACAACTCTAATTATTGTCTCCAACTCTATTGGATCAGTTTAAAATATAACGAGAAAGATAGTGTCTAAAAATAAGAGGAGAATTTGATGGATCAAAATATTATATAAGCATGTTTGAAAGATGAAATTTCTTTTTTTTCAAAATTTAAATATAGCCATTAGAAAAATAGTAATAATATAATGCATCCAATGTATAGTGTGTATTTTGCTCCCCAATAAGTTTACATTTCCTTTCAACTCTAAATTTGTCTTAATAGATTCATAACACATTTCTGAAAAGACACTTATAATTGTTCCTTTTTGCTTGAGGATCTAAATTATTTGAATTCCAGGTAATGTTGCTAGGGCATCGAGACGGCTATATTGCAGACAAGGTATTGAGAGTGACAGTGGCATTTAACCATTTTGGTCCCGGGCTTACTGAAAGGATGCCAAGGTAAGTAAGCTATATATGTCGATCATCAGCGACTTTATTCTACATATGATAGTTTGAAAGATTTTCAAACGTTTTTCGAAATTATATTATTACACTCGAAAAAATTTATACCGTACTTATTTCAAATAATATCTCAATTAATGGGTTGTCAAAATAAAATATTAATGATTGAGTATTCAATTCGTGATAATTGAAATGTATGTGTGGTTTTATCTTTGGCCAGGCTTAGATATGGCTACGTGCATGTAGCTAACAATTACTACGAACCGTGGCTTCTCTACGCAATTGGAGGGAGCTCTAATCCTACCATACTAAGTGAAGCCAACTATTTTGTTGCTTCTGTGTTACTACGTCAAAGAATAGATGACAGGTATACAAAATGTGAGACAGAATGTTGTTTGAACATACATACGATCTTCCTATTTTTCAAATTACAATTAATACACCGTTTTTCAGGTTACAAAGAGAGAGCTTATCAATGGTCTTGGAGAAGCATGGCAAACGTGGAGATGGACAAGTAGAAGGGATGCATTTCGTAATGGAGCTTACTTTATTGCATCGGGTAGAAGAAATGGTGCTCCTCCTTACAATAGATTTCAAAGGTTCAATGTTTCAGATGCATCCCACGTTCCAATTCTAACTTCAGACGCAGGTCCTCTCCGTTGTGTTATCAATAGGCGATGTTAATTAGACTACTTAAGGAAATAAATATCTGGATTCTGGACTTGTATACTGTACCATATATATTAATGAAAGGTGCAATAAATAAATTAATATTGGAATAAAAGTATTTATGAATTAAGTATCAGAACAGTTAAAATAATCTCTTACATTGCTCCAAAAATAGTACATCTAGGCATCACAAAATTCAAAACTAGTCACTTATATGATTTTTTTTTTTGTCTGCAATAATGGGAATGTAATTACAATAACACATGCGGTGATAGAAAACTAAGTTTATACAAAGTGATAAAAATCACTAATATATCATTAGATTCGTTAAAAAAAAAAACCAAATCAAGTACTATCTAAAATATAATGTATTAGTGATTTGATTTGATTTTGGCACGTGGAGTTGATATCATGGGCAGATCATCAAGGCCGCGTCTCAGGGGAGTGGGGTGGGAATGCGGGAAAGGGCATCCACCTCAAGATTTGCAAAATTATAGTTGTCTTTTTAAAATCTTTTAAATTATTATTACACTATTATATAAAAATTAGACTTTGTTTCCCCCTCTCAAAATAAAAAAAATAAAATTAGAGAATATAAAAAATTTAAATTGGGACAGTTTAGTCCTTAGAATTTTTTATTGAGCAAATTTGGTACCTATTAGGCAGCGCCACCAAAATTAGTAAAATCTCGAGACCCAAATAGCCGGCCATTCATTTGACTGAAATTTAGTTATTTAACATCTTTGAAATGATAATACAAGCCTCTAATCAACTAACAAGGGCAAAAAAATTAGAAATAATAATTAAGAAACCAAATTAGGGTAAATTAGGCTGCTAGTATTTTCTCGAGAACGTAACACAAGTGTCTACTCGGTTTGATTCTTTATTTTTTTCCTATTTTTTGCCATGTTAAATTGAACAAAGGCATGTATTGTCTTATTAAATACATTAAATGACTGACTTGCCCTCATATGAATAGCTATATGAGTGGAGATTTTAATAATTGTGATTGTGCTACCTGGTAGGGACCAAAATATGCGAATAAAAAAGTACAAGGATGAAATTGTCTCAATTTAAATTTGAGGAATCAATACCGGGTATGTAAAAAAGTTTAAAAAAAAAAAAAAAAAAGTTTGGAGACCATTTGTGTCTTTTGCCCAAAATACTATCATAAAGTTACTATACATTACTTAAACCTACAATGTTCCCAAATTATTTAAAGTTGATTATTTCTTCACAATTCTTCCACAAATCTTCTAAGGATTGGAATTAAATTGTAGAATAGTCTAAAATCATATTTAGACATCTATTGGAGACGAATATGCATGGTAACATATAGATCATTAAATTGTAAAACAAAATTAAGATACCAATATAGTCAAGGTTAGAGTTCAAAATCTTTACAACAATATATATCATGTTTTGTTTTGGCTTTAAAAAAAAAAAAAATCTTTTGGCTTAGGAACAAAAAATGTTCAGAAGAGTCTATTCTCATTGCTTTGCACGCCTTGGGTTACAGGAGCTTTTGCCCTCACTTTCCTCAAGAACCATATGCCTGCGCCAATTCCAAGCGCTCCAGCAACTGAAACTGCTGTTGCTGTACCTGATGATACAGTTGAATTAAATGCTTAATTAGTTAGACGTTGCATAAACAGCAAGAGAATTAATTCTCCGGATTGAAAATTTTCAAGAATAAAAAAAATCGTGATTAATTGGGTGACTGAGACTGTATTAACCTGCTACTACTCCCGATCTCGTATGAGAATTACTGCGATCTGCATGATAGCATGAACTTAACAATGTCAAATAGCAAATAAAGTGTTAAAAAGTTCTAGAACTCAACTTAAGAACTTCCCAAGTAATCGGAATTATATTAACTGATCTATATATGTTTGCATCTGTAATGTTCAAAGTCGCAGCATAGATTGCAGTAGCAAGGATTATCGTTTCATATAGGTCATGATAGTATCAGAACGTCGTAAAAATTATAAAAATCAAGGTAGAAATTGCAAATACTTCCAATTAAAGTCCAAGAACTTTCCCAAGTAATCTGAATTATATTAACTGGTCTATATATGTTTACATCCGTAATGTTCAAAAGTCGCAATATGAGTTGCAGTAGTAGGGATTACCGTTCCACGTTGGTCGTGATAATATCGAAAGTATCAGGCAATAAATTTAGTAAAATATTATAAAACCGATGAAAGTGAAAGTCACAAATACTTACAAATTAGTTTTCAAGTAACTAGTCAAATATAAGCGTTATAACGTAACTTTAGTTCAAACTATAACTGTTGTCCACATAATCTGAATTTATCATATTGATAGCGCCTTTCTTCAATAAGGTTCGACTGAAATTTTGAACCATCTAATACATGTCAGGAATAATTAAGATAATCTCGACACCTTTTCCTGTAATTAGTCACAAAATACTATTTAATCTACAGTATTTTACATCTCAAAAATCGCTAGTCAGTTGCAAAATCGTTTATTTTCTCTGTACTACAGTATTTTTTCTCAAACATAAAATGGAAGAACAGAGACTCTGGGAGGGCTCTAATTAAACATACCTTTGCAAAAAGTGGTAACATTTCCCTTCTCACAAAGGCACAAGAAATTCTGTGTTTCTGTGTCAAACCCACAAATTCCACCACTCTTTGCAGTATCCTGGCACCGGAGACAACGCGTAGTCACTGGAATTCCATCAAAATCGACCCGTATACCATACTCAGGAATCTGATTAAAAGGCGGCGTTATGCCAAGATTTCTCCAATAAACACTAGTATAACTGGCACAATGCTTCAGTATCAACCTCAGCGATTCGGTAGCCTTCGGATAATAAGAGCAGCAAGAACTACCCCTCAATGCAGATGCACATTCTGGCAAGTGTCTGCAAAGATAACTAGAAACATCGCACGTGGAATCACATTGCTCAGGAAACCGTTCACAGAACATAGGCTTCGGTTCCATGATCACATTGCTTTCGCTACAATTGAAGAAGAGATAGTCATTTTGAGTGGAGAGTGTGAAATGTGTGCTAGTGTCTAGACTGAATGGCCTTGTGGGGCGAAAATCGGCACCATCTCGGCAATTCCACATAAAGGGATCGGTTACTAGAATGTGAGGATCAGAATAGCTTATGTTTCGAATTGGATATCTCCCTGAAGGTGTCCTGAGCTCAAGTTGTCCTGAATTTGAACACACAGGAGACTATAAATAGGTGTCTGTAGTATGGACTTCCGCAGCCATCATCAATCCCAAATGGATAGGTGATTGGTATATCACCACAAGATGTTCTGCAAGGTATTGATTTTGCATCCATGAAACCTATTAAATCTTGAATTGTGAGCCAAGGAAGCAGCACAGAGATGAAAGATATTTTCATGAATTTGGAAGCCATTTGGAATGAGGGATGGTCTAAAATCTCAAGCAAGATTTGTATAGTTCAAGATTGCCTAGCTTGTTAGTGTGGAGATTAATGGGTAAAGTTTATTACTAGTAATTACTTGGGGGGGAATCTATGTGAGAATTTCTTTATATACTTTATGCTTTAACTTTTTCTTTTTCTGAGTACTAAGACTTTGTTCCCACTTCATTTGAGTGCTGCTGCTTTTGCTTTTTGGTTTGGGAAGCTTCAATTATATTTTGACTGAAGTGGTTTTAATCTAGAAAGCAACATCCTAAAGCAAAAGTGTTCAGTTCAAAAGCATTCATGTTTTGAAGGGAATAAGATTTGATACGTTAATTATACCTGAAGTGGCAAATCAATAGATAACGAAACAAGGGCAAACGACTTATATTCCCTGAACTTTTAGGTTTTTTTATACTTTCAACCATCGAATTATAAAACGTATCAATATACCTACTAACTTTTTAAATAAGTATGTAGGTATTAAACCAAATACCAAAAGGATTGGATAGGTTTATTAAATTCTATTCGTATTTGTTTTAAGTTTGTAGGCTTAAATCTAAATAGGTTTTGGTTTAGTCCTTTATATATAATTATGTTGGTTTTTGTGCCGTTTTAGTGTGTGGTATTTTGAGAATTGGAATTAAAAGAGTGATTGAATTGTTGCCTCGGTTTTTGTGTTTGTCATTGAGGGAATAAAAAAAACGTTTGCTGCCTTTATTTTTCTTCAATTGTGAGAACCAAAAAAATAGAAAAATCAAATCAAACTTTGGTTAGTTGCTTATATTTTTCTTCTTGCGCCGCTACTGCTTATATTTTGTCTTTGGGGATTGATTTCCGTCTCTTGTTGTTTTTTCATTAGCTGTAATTCCGTAAATAATTAATTTTATTTTTAGGATTTTAAATCCTACAAATTGGTGTCAGATCTTTGTGTGATCCTAGATAAATAAATAAAAATAATAATATTTCATAGATAGTTCATATATCTTATACGATTGTCCAATTTTTGTTTTTGATGACAAAAATTATTTTGAAACCTGGCAAAGTCAGATGCAAAATTTCTTTATTTGTATTGGAGTTTGGCCTCTTGTCAATCAAGGTTTCGATGAACCCCAAGAAGGTGCACAGTTGACTGCCGAAGAAATTAAGGAATTGAAGAAAAGCAGACAATTGGCTTGCAATGCACGCCACTATCTCAATACCAAGGTCCAGTTGCATGTATTCAGTAAATTTATGAATGCAAAAATTACAAAAGAGACTTGGACAATTTTGGTGAATTCAAATCGTGATATAGCTGATGTGAGAAAAATCAAATTGCAAGAACTCAAGAGACAATAAGAGTTGGCTCAGATGAAACGAACTGAGCTAGTTAAAGATTTATTGGTAGGATCAGTGATATTGCCAATGATATGAGAACCAGCGGTGAAGTTCTCGAAAAAGTTAAAATTGTCGAAAAAATCTTACGGCTAATTAAATACAAAATTTCACACAAAAAATACGATTTTTGAGGCGACTAAGGACCTGAATACTCAGAAACTCGATGTACTAGAGGGTGAATTGGTGACTTATGAGATGTCCCTGAGTCAACAGACAGCTGATACGATTGAGGAGGCGTTGCAAGCTAAGGTGGATCAATCCAAACAAAAGGAGCAGATGGTGAATTTGACTGAAGCAGATGGTGAATTTGATCAAAATTTCAGAGGTAGAGGGCATGGTGGCAAAGGTAATTTTCAAGGTCGCAGTAGATGTAATTTTAATTACTAACAAAGAAATAATAATGGTAATTTTAGGAGGAACCGACAGAATAATCAGCTAAACAATAATTTTTAAAAAGTTGATAGAGATCTAAAATTAAATGTTATTGTTGTGGTAAAATTGGACATTATCAAAATGAATGTTGGCATAATAAAAATCGTGATGGAGAAATGCATGCCAATGTGGCTGAAAATAATGGTGATAAACAAGAAATTATTTTATTTTCTAGTTTTGGGATCGAAGAAAATAAAAAAAATGAATGGTTTATTGACTCTGAGCAATCACATGGTGAAAAAAAAGAATTATTTTCTGATCTGGATGAATCTTTTAAATCTTATGTGAAATTTGAAAATAATGTAAAAGTGTCTATTTTAGGAAAGGGTAAATTTGGTATTACTCTGAAAGATGGGTCTTTGAATTTTATATCTGATGTGTTTTATGTGCGAAGTTTATATCATAATTTGTTGAGTTTTGGGGCAATTGTCTGAAAAGGGATATGATTTACATTTTAAGCATGGTGTTGGTACTATCACTGATGATAAATTGGGACTAATTGCTAAGATAAATATGAATCGTAGTCGTTTTTGGCCAGTCTTTCTCTAAACTATGGTGATTTACCTTACTTTAGTTCTGTGAATTTTGATGATACTTTGATTTGGCATTTATGTTTTGGGCACTTTAATTTTAGAAGTTTGAAATTTCTTGCAAGGAAAGATTTGGTTATTGGTTTGCCTTTTATTAATTATCCTAACAAGCAGTGTGAATCTTGTATCTTGGAAAAGAAGGACAGAGACCCTTTTTCAAAAGGCAAGGCTTGGAGGGCAAAGAAACCATTGCAGTTGATTCATTTAGATTTGTGCTCAGTGGAGGTTCCTTCCAATGGTGGTAGTAAGTATTTTATCACCTTTATTGATGATTTTAGCAGAAAGACATGGGTGTATTTTTTGAAAAATAAATCTGATGCATGTGATGTGTTGAAGAAGTTCAAGTATTATGTAGAGAAACAAAATGGTTACTTCATTAAAATTTTGAGAATTGATAAGGGCACTGAATTTCTTGTGTGTGATGATTTTTTTGGAAAAACATGGCATTAAACATCTAGTTGACAGCTAGGTACACTACTCAACAAAATGGTGTGGCTAAGAGAAAAAATAGAACTGTGATGGACATGGTAAGGTCCATGATGCATTTTAAAACTATGCCTAAAGGTTTTTGGGTAGAAGCTGTCTCTTGTGCCATTTATGTGTTAAACTGGTGTCCTACAAGGTGTAATTATGGGCGAACTCCATATGAGGTTTGGACTGGTAAGAAATCACATATTTCTCACTTAAAGGTATTGGTTGTCTTGTCTATACTCATGTTCCTAATGCTTTGAGGAAGAAATTGGATGACAAAGTAGAAAAGTGAATTTTTCTTGGGCACAGTCATGAGACAAAAGGGTACAAGTTGCTTAACTCTGATACAGGAAAAGTGATCATAAGTAGGGATGTTACTTTTGATGAGCAGGATGCTTGGGATTGGTCCAAAAAGGATCCCGAGCCATCATCAAGACCTCCACCAATAATTCTAATTATGGAGAAAGGGAGTTCTAGTGCATAGCCAGATAATTCAGCTAGTTGTGCAGCTTATCTCAGCAGAGTCATCTAGTCGCTATAGGGACAGCGTCAGTTGCCTGCTCGTTTGCAGGATTATGTGATTTCTAATGATAATGATGTGTTTGATGAAGATATTGTTAATTTTGTATTATTTGTAGATTGTGATCCAGTTACGTTGGAGGAAGCTGTCAAAGATGATCACTGGATTCAAGCTGTGATGAGGAGATACATGCCATTGAGAAAAATAGCACTTGGGAGTTGACCACTCTTCCGCCAACAAAGAAGCCAATTGGAGTCAAATAGGTGTATAAAACCAAAATCAAACCAGCTGGAAAGGTGGATCGCTACAAAATGAGGTTGGTTGTTAAAGGTAACTAGCGAAAGGCAGGTATTGATTATTTTGAGGTTTTTGCACCTATTGCTAGACTTGACACTGTTACAATGATTATCTCACTTGCTGCGAATAATTGTTGGAAAATTTATCAAATGGATGTGAAATCTACATTTTTAAATAGTATTCTTGAAGACAGAAGTTTATGTTGAGCAACCTGTAGGTTATGTCAAAAGGGGTAAAGAAAATGAAGTTTACAGGTTGAAGAAGACATTATATGGGTTGAAACAAGCTCCTAGGGCTTGGTACACTCGTATAGATTCTTATTTTGTGGATCTTGGATTTCAAATATGCCCATATGAACATACTTTGTACATCAAATTCAATCTAGGTGGATATGTTCTCATTGTGTGTTTGTATATGAATGATTTGATTTTCACAGACAATAATCCCAAATTAATTTTTGAATTTAGGGAGGTTATGATTAGCCATTTTGAGATGACAGATTTGGGGTTAATGTCTTATTTTCTTGGTATTAAAGTGTGTCAAATGGATGGTGATATTTTTATTTCACAGAAAAAAATATGCGGGTGATATCTTGAAAAAGTTTAAAATGGATACTGCCGAACCAATAATACCCCGATTGAAGAAAAATTGAGATTGACAAAAAAATGGTACTGGTAATTTTGTTGATGCTACTTAGTATTTTTAGAATATTGGTTGGAAGTCTCAGGCACTTGACTTCTACAAGACCTGACATCACTTTTGGAGTTGGTTTGATTAACAGATTTATAGAGTCCTCATGCCAATCCCATTTCCAGGCAGCTTAGAGGATTTTGAGATACATACGAGGTATGCAGTCTGACAGTATTTTTTATTCTTATACTGATTATTTTAGTCTTGTTGGATATACCGACAGTGACTGGGCTAGTGACATGATTCAAAGAAAAAATACTTCGCGTTATGCATTTAATTTGGGTACTTATATATTTTTCTAGTTTTCAAAGAAGTAGCAAGTGGTGGCTTTATCTACAGTTGAGGAGGAGTATATGGCAACGGCAAGTAGTGCTACTCAAGCGCTATGATTGAAAAGGATGCTTGTGTTTCTACAACACAAGCAAGAGGGTCTTACAAAAATATTTTGTGATAGCAAGTCCGCTATTGAGTTGACAAAGAATCCAATTTTTCATGGGCACAGCAAACACATTGATATCTAAGAGAACAGTTCCACTGCATTCGTGAGTTATTCAAGACAAAGAAATTGTCATCAATTATTGCAAGATCGAAGATCAAGTGGCTGATATTTTTACAAAACCATTGAAGTTGGAATCATTTGTCAAGTTGAAGAAAATGTTGGGAATGTTGAGATATGAAGATCTAGGTTTAAGAGAGGCAATGTAGGAATTAAACCAAGTACCAAAAAGATTGGGCCCATTTGTTAAATTCTATTCATAGGTGTTTTAAGTTTGTAGGCCTAAATCCAAATAGGTTTTGGTTTAATCCTTTATATATAATTATGTTGGTGTTTGTGCCGTTTTAGTGTGTGGTATTTTGAGAATTGGAATTAAAAGAGTGATTGTATTTTTGCCTCGATTTTTGTGTTTTTCATTGAGGGAATAAAAAAAAAGTTTGATGTCTTCATTTTCCTTCAATTGTGAGAACCAAAAAAGTAGAAAAATCAAATCAAACTTTGGTTAGCTGCTTATATTTTTTCTTCTTGTGCCTCTACTGCTTATATTTCTTCTTTGGGGATTGATTTTCGTCTCTTATTTTTTTTCATTAGCCGTAATTCCATGTGGGTTAATTTTATTTTTAGAATTTTAAATCCTACAAAGTAATAGTATATTTGTGACCATTCCGTCAAAACTCATTACTAAACCTAACAACGCAAGGGCCAAATTTGTTATTTAAATATTTTCTTTTATTCTCATGGTATTATTCATCAAAATACGGCCTACAAACTAATTTCTCTTTTTTTTTTCTCCATCACAAAACCACAGAGACTACCCATTAAAAAAAAAAATCAAACACACACCAAATCAAAACAAATACAAGTGTGTTCTTTATTTTTCATCTCTTTTTCACCCAAATCAAATCTCAAACATTAATTCAAATGTGAGAAATAAAGAAAAATTAATCACAAACATAGTAGTCGGAAGAGGGATCTACTAGGTTGGTGGTGGGAGGTAGAGGGATCTGGGAAGAGGGAAAGGGATGGATTTGCCTCAAAGGGAGGAGACGTTTACACAGACTGAGGGGGATGCAGAGGAGGTTGGGTGGAATGAAGGATCTATAATTCTATATGGGAGAGGGGTTGCGCGTGCAAGAGAGGAGGGAGAATGGGCTAGGGTACGAGGGAGGAGGAAAGAAAGTTCAGTTGACCTTGGGATGAAAGAATGAGAAAGATGGAGGTGGTGGTGGTGGTGGAAGGAAGGAGATGACTGTGGACTAGTATCGTGGAGGAGGAATAGGGAAGGAGGGGAATTGACAAATTTATCTCAAGTGTTGTTAGATTTAATTATGATTTTTAGCACAATGGTCAAGAATATAATTTTTAAAAAGTTAAGTAGGTAAATGAATACTAATAATAATGTAATGGCTAAAAACATACAAACTTAAAAGTTTTGGGGGATGTGGGTTTGTTTGCCCATGAAACAATTATTTTTGCCTTTAAAACACCTGCTAGACATAGTATCTAGACTGCAAAAATGTACCAAGCTTACAATAAGCTAGTTTAGGGTCAGATGTAGTTGGCATCTATTACTTCCTTCTCTTCTATTTCATTTTCTTAACCCTTTACCTTGAAAGTGATCTTTTATCTCATTCTTTATACTAACTAGTCTTCGAGACACATTCAAAATGTGTGTAAAGAGAAAAATTTTGTATAATTTGAGTAATTTTGTGAAACAAAAAACTATTACGTTATGGAAATAACATTATGGAAATAGCATTATTGATTTGAGTACGTCATTAAAATTGTTTCAATCATTTATTGAGGCAATACTTGATACGTGCGCGATAAGAAATAAAGAAAGAAAAAATTTGTTGAGCATTATCATTTTTTTAAGAGTTAATAATTTTAATTTGATCATACTTATTTAAAAATTAAATTAAGTGAAAAACGTATTTACCTTATAATTATTTGTGACTTTGAATTGCATCTATACAAATGTCAAAAATAAAGTTGGAAAAATAATTGTGTAGATGCAATAGTATAATATTTGTTTCATAAATCAAGAAATCGAAGTAAATGGAGCAAATATTTAATATCTTATTTAACACACATATGAGTAAAGGAAAAATATCTATAATAATGAAGCTTCGCACTTACCGAAACATTTTAAAACTTCCAGATGTAAAGATATTTTCTATTGTCATGGTTAATTTCTAGCATTTAATAGTTGTAATTGAGTTTCCACCGATTCATAGTGTTACACAATTGAGTGATAGAATGGAATTTGTTTTGTGACCTTAATTTATAAATGGTTAAAAAAAATTGGATAGTTTGGGTTGAAGTAATTTTAAAACTATTCTCTATAATTCAAACATATATATATATATATATATATATATATTGTATGTGTGTATGTGTGTGTGTTAATAGTAAGATAAGATAAAGATATTTTTAAAATTTAAGTTATTAAAAATAAAAATAATAGATAAGGTGAAAAGTTCGGAGTGGTGGAACTAGTGAGGAAGGGGGAAGTTATGGTAATATAGGTAGTTATCTAATAATTTAGTAAGGGTATATTAAGAATAACATTAAATTTGACATATGAGAGCCCCGTGCTTTGTTAACAGTAAGAAGTAAGATTGTTACAAAATTATTTTGCATATCTAACTATATATAAAGTACAAAGACAATTTTATTATTAGAGTATGCAAAATAATTTTCTAACAAAAATAATAAAGTAGTATTTTTTTAGATTTAATTTATTAAAATAAAAATAAATTAGCTGGGTAATTGAGAAAGGAAGTTATCATAAAGATTTTTAAATTTAATTTATTAATATAAAAAGTATATGTAGGCACCGAAATTTTAATATAAATGAAATTTCTACATTACTATCTTGGAGTGATATACTAATTAAATCGTACCATGTCACAAAGATGTATAACCTAATATTTATCTCTTTATTTTAAAAAATAAATAAATGGAGAGTATTATAGGTAATTAAATTCCTTATGTATTTATACTACTTTAAGAGATAATATTTTAGATAGACTAATTCTCTTGTAATTTTATCTCTTCAAGGAATAAAGATTTATAATTGCTTGTCTCTTCAAGGAATAAAGATGATACATAAGTAGTGTAATTATTTTATAATTCATGTTTCTTAAGAGAAAATTTAGGAGTAGAATTTTGCCAAATCTCTCCCTCCTCTCATCCTACGTGTATAAATAAGGAGTCACACCTAGGCATGAAGACATATGACACATATTCTTGGAAGCTCTCTACAAGTTATAAGAGCTTCCTAAATTCTCCATCAAGCCTTCAAGTTCTCTCTTCAAATCTTCCATATATCAAGATTTGAACATCTTCATCAAGTATTTTTCAAGTCTTCCATATCAAGAGTTGAAGAAGTCCAAGTTCGAGATCAAGTTGTCAAACCCTCGATTAACTCTAAGTTCGAGATAAAGCTCTCAAGCCCTCGATCAACTTCAAGTTCGAGATCAAGCTATCAAACACTTAATCAACTCAAAGTTCATGATCAAGCTGTGAGGCCTTTGATTAACACCAAGTTCGAGATAAAGTTTTGAAGCCCTCAATCAACTTTCAAGTTCAAGTTCAAGTTCAAGCTGTGAGGCCCTCAAGTCAACAATTGAAAAGAAGAATCGGAGGAGATCCCAGAGATTGTATCTCATTTTTTTGATATAAATAAATTATATTCGTTATTTTCTTGTCCTGTTAATTTTTGCAGATTTGAAATATTTTGTTGCGCACAGTATAGTTGGATAATGTAGGACAGTTGAGAAAAGGAGTTACACAAAAATATTTAGGAAAAATAAATAAGAACATTTTAGGAAAAAGTATTAAGTTTGACATGATACATCAATAAGTTGTGTTCTTTTTTTATATATAGTAAGATATAGTAATATAAGATAAGATAAGATTATGGTGGACAAAATTAGTCAAGATAATTCAACATACAATGGACAGGGCTACAATCAAAGATCAATTAAAAACTACAAATATTTTATCTAGGACAAAATATCTTAAATTGTTGAGCTGAATATCAAGACCTTAAAGCCAGACTAAATTTCTTCCTAATACATAAGCCACTACAGGAAAATAAGGCTTTAGTGATGAAAAGTACAGTGACGACAAAAAATCTCGTCAATAAAAACAAAATTGTTAGTGACGACTTTTGACTTGGTCACTGCAGAACGGAAGGATTTTCCTGTTTGGTGACAAAATACAAAAAGTCGTCACTAAATAGTCACTACGTCGTCACTAAAGACTAGGCGGGAAAATTGCGCGAAAATATCTAGGACTAGTGATGATATTTTATTGTCACTAATATTTTCAGTATTAGTGACGATGTTTATCGTCACTAATATTTTAAGAATATTCTAGGATTTAGTGACGATTATTCGTCATTGATATTTTTAGTATTAGTTATTGGTTTTAGTTGTCAGTATTGACTTTACATATAGAAAGTAAATGTTCAAAAAAAATTCTATGCGGGTTTTGCTGGATTGTGTTGAAAAAGTTAGTTAGTTTGTGTAATTATTTTTTTAGCTATTAATTTTGGATTATAGGAATTAAAGAATTTAGATGTGTTATTATTTAAATGAAAATAATAAAATAAATATTGAGTTAAAGAAAAATAAAAAAATTATATTGTTTATGATATATATATATTTAAGTTACATATTTGTAAAGATTTCTAAATATTATTAATGTAAATGCTAATCCAATATTTGTAATTGAAGGGCAAAAAATTTTGTCTTTTCCCTAATATGATGGCCCTATTAAATAAATTAGAGATTAAAGAAATTAATTAATATTTTGTAACAATCAGTATAATGACCCAAATGATGTAGAAAAAATTAATTAGACTACCTTATTGGATGCTTACCTAACAAGGAAATTAATTCTAATTTGAAAGCCCAACTATATATAAAAAAGCCCAAACAATTTGTTGCCACATAATAGGCCAATGTAGTAACCTATACATGTATAAGACAAATAGGCCATTTAGATGGTTGTGTTAGTATGTTGTAGCCCAAGTGGGTAGATAACAAATTAGATAACACATTAAGATATATATATATATTGACAATTAGATAACATTGGGCTAATTAGGATACATAATGTAACTAATTGGGCTTGGTACTTGGTAGCCCAATTAGAAGTTTATAGATATTATTATCTTCAGGTGGTTTACATATAAGCTTAATTTGGTGGTTCATAAATTTACAATGTGATACTTATATTTAATCAATTTTCTTTGACTCTCTAGTATTCTAATTTTGCCCTAAAAATTTAATTAATGTATGATATTTATTTCTATGAAGTGCATTATAAATTATACTAATGTTAGAATGATTTTCATAATTCTTTTTGGTTTGTTAGTTAATTTGTAAGTAAATCATTATTGAACAACCTGTTCTAATTTGAGTCATAACTATTAATTTAAAATAATTGCAAGTTCGCAGTTTAATCTAAAAACAATATGTTCTTTTTGGCTTCTTAATTTGACACTTTCTAAGAAAGATAACAATAAGTTTTTTATTCCTTAATTTCACATAAATAAACTTTACATATACACTAATTTACCAACAAAATTTTAGCACTTCATTAATAACAATTAGTATTGTCATTATTATAATATTTTTGTTTTATTAACTCACAAACACATATTTTTATTAAACAATAAGTATTCAATTGACTTGTAATTACTTATTTATTATTTTTTGCAAGTATTTAGTACAATAAACTTAATATTTTTGTTTTATTAACTCACAAACTGAATGATGCACGTTGGCATAATTTAAGTAGCCTAGGTAGGTTGCTGCAAATGCAATGAAGACCACCATTGCTATAGAAAATACTGAGAGCATTTGTGTTGCCCTATAGTATATTGCCACTACAGAGGGGGTCTTCCCGGGGGATGTCCCCCCGGAAAGCTAAAATTAATATAGTTCTGTATGTGTGGAAATTTCAAGAATTTTGAGGGCAAAAGAGATAAAATTTACATGCTACTATTTTAAAAACAAATATCAGCACATATTTAATTAGCAACCTATAATCCATTTATATATTTATAAAAAAAATACTAAAAACAAAATTTAACCACTTAGATTGGATATGCTAATCAAACCTTTCTAAACTCTTTTAGCCATATCTCAATACTTTCTCCTGCTCCTCCTTCACCCTCTTACCAAAAAATCTCCCATTTCCTTCTCGCCCCATCATCCGCCTTCAAAACACCGCCATCTCACACTGCTTCACTACCATAAACCACTGCAACCCTCATCCATCACTATCTGCCCTCTTGCACATACTTATCTTCAAACTTCTACCCGATTCACACCACCCACTCAAGCCTCCACCCCGATTCACACCATCCCTTGAAGCTGCGCCACCAACTTCGAAGTAACTCCTCAAGCTACCGCTGTCACCACCACATGCAGGTAAAACCCCTCTCTAATTTGTACTAATTTTAAGTTTCAAACCATACCCCCTCCTTGAGTTAGGGTTTTTGAGTTTTTGATTTTGTTAGATGTGATTTCTAGTTATTGTTGTGAGAACTTAAATTTGTTGATCCTTGTCTGAGTTTGGGTAGTGGGAGGGATTATTTTGTTAGATCCCATATGATGTTTTGTGAATTATCCAAAAAAAAATAAAAATACCATGGGATCTTTTATAGAATCATTTTTCTGAGAATTTGCCTGGGGAATGTACTTTAAATAACATGTTATGGCTTCATTTGGTCTTAGCTTAACCAGAAAAAGCCTTCATTTCATGCCATGCCAATTTTGTGGTGTCTTTGTTTTTGAAGCTTATTTTATCCTTTTTTTTTAATAATATACTTAGTGAATATATTATTGTAGGGTATTATACAAAGTTTTACGATGAAAGCATGTAGGATTTTTTTGTGTGTGATTTATTACTGAGCTTGTTTTAAGTGAATGGAAAAATTGAATTCAATATACATGTTGGAGCTTATTTTATAGGCCATTTATTCTTATTTTACTAAAACTATACTTCATATGTTTCTATGTTGAGAAATATGTAAATGTCATCCTGTATATGTTGGTCTAAGTGTTTCGATTGTACACAAATGCTGCTGGAAATTCTTCTCTTTCCCTTTTGCCTTGCTTTATGAATCCAAATCTTTCCATACAAACAATTCCAATGTCAAACATTCTACATTGAATTTGTATACATCATTATTCACCTTTTCTTTATTTTTATTATTTAAATATCTTGAGGAAACATATCTAATTGGTAATCGAGAGTGTGCATCAAGATTCCATGACTAGTTTGTTAAACATTTGTGGTTATGATTTTGGGCATCTATGCTTACTTGATGGAAATTATTTAGTTCATTGGAAATTATCTAGAGATTAATGGTGTAAATAGCAGTTAGCGTACTGATGAGTGCTGCCTTCCCTTTCTAATTTAGTTAAGTGTCTTTTTTTTTTTAAAACAATCACTAACTATTTTGCAATTCATGATATTCGGAGTATAGGAATAAATTATTTGTTTTTGCCTCCGTTGGTCTTTTTTGTAGTTTCTTTTGTTAACTAAGTTTTCTTGATATTTAAAATAATTGCTTTGAGAATGATCCTTAATTTGTCAATGGATTAATTCTACAGGTTGAGTAAATGGTAATGTTCTATTAGGAAACTAAATTGAGAATGGCCTAAAGTTATTTGACCTTTAAAAACTAATCAATTTCTATACAGTTTTTTTTTTCATTTTTTTTCTAATATATAAATTTGAATGTGCTTATGTGGAAATGATAAAATAGACAATCTTGTGTCACATAGAGATCATTTGGCTTTGTTGTGCATTAGCTCGAATACAACTAATGTGGAGTAATTTTAGCGTATCTATTTGAAAGTTTGGACTTGGGATACTCTTCCCTCCTATTGTCAGTTTACTTTGAGTCCTAGTAATTCATTAAAATATTATTTGTGAGATTTTTTTCTGCTAAATTGTGGGTAAGTTTTTCTTAAAAGATTTGTCATTTGAGCAAGTAATTATGATATATGAATTAGATCAAAGAAAGAATTAATTCCAATGAATGTTAATGTTAAAGGTTGGGAGGAGAAATGTCTTTCACTTTAACATCTACTTAAGTCAATGGGCATTTATATCTAAAATTTATTTTCTATCCGCGCAACGTGCCGTCATATCAACTAGTAATAGACTAAATGGTGAAGCCATAATGCCAACTTTCTTGGTTGCTCGTGTCCTTCTTGGCGAATTGAGTTTAATATTTTTATTAAGAGAAAGTTTTACCTTGTAGGTTTCTTCTTTTAGATTACTGGAAAGCTTTATTGTCATCATATTTTAGAATTTTTTCAACAATTTATGGTTTGTTTTGGTAAAATTGCTAATTACAGATAATGATGCCCATTATTGGAGGAACTCTTTGTGACTACTAGAGCTCGTGAATCTACACATGTAGCTTCTACACAAAATAACATTGCAAGTGCTATTTAGTACCTTTCTACTTATACCCAGTTTTTAGCAAGTAATTGATTATTTTACTACAAAACATGATATTGATGATGGAAATTTAGTTAAGTTTTTTTGTGTTATATTATTAAGATGTCCATGGAAACATGTAAACATGTTTTAGTGATGATTTTCCATTAATATGTGAAAGTGCCATTTTCTATTGTCTTTATTGGTTATTGAATGTTTGACTTCTTTAATTTTGAAGTTATTGAACTTATATAAAAATTGTTTTTTGTTTCGAAGTGTTGGAATGAAATTAAGTTTTTTTCTAATTAGTTTAGTGGCTGATACTGCATACTTAGTGGTTGATTTTAAGTGAGTTGTCTAATTTTTAAGAAAATCATATTTAGGATATGGACAAGAGTTGGATGACAATTGACAACAGCAAGGATGAGCGATATGCATTGGGTGTTGAGGGTTTTTAAAATTTGCATATTCTAAAAAAAATGAGTCCACTAAAATTTCATGTCCCTGCAAATCTTGCAATAACTTTTGTAATCAATCAAAAGGAATTGTAGAGCATCATTTGATGGTGCATGGGATTAGTAAAGATTATGTTACATGGGTATATCATAGTGAGTCATATCAAGATGATTCAGATGGGAAGCATATACTGCATGAAGGGTTCCTTGATGAAGATGAGGATGATGACCTAGATGACATGTTAAATGTGTCCTACCTTTCTCGCGCCAATTGTGGGGAGGCTTGGAAAGACATTGGTTGTTTTTCAAGCGATCCGTATTGCAAAGTAGATGCATATTTAAGATTGTTAGATGATGCTAAACAACACCTTTACCCGAGGTGCAAATCATTCTTTAAATTTTCATTCATCGTTTCTCTACTTCACCTAAAGACCATGAGTGGTTGGACTATCAAATCATTTGATGGTTTGCTTGAAATTTTCATAAAAGCTCTTCCAAATAGTGCATATATGCCTAAATCTTTCTATAAATGCAAAAAGATCATTCGAGATTTAGGGTTCAAATATGAAAAAATTCATGCATGTATGAATGATTGTGTTCTCTTTCGTAAAGATAATGCATCCAATACCACTTGTCCTAATAATAAATGCAAAGAGCCACATTTTAAGGAAGAAGGTCACAAGGTGCCTAGAAAAGTTTTTCGCTACTTTTCTCTGAAACCAAGGTGCAGAGATTGTTTGTCAATGATGAGGTAGCGATCATGATATAAGATGGCACAAGGAGAAGCGTGGAAACATTTTGATAGGGCTCATCATTCCTTTGCACGTGACCCAAGAAGTGTTAGGTTAGGCCTTGCAACTGATGGATTCAACCCATTTGGTAATCTTAGTAATGGTTATAGTATATGACCTGTTTTTCTTGTCCCTTACAAATTGCCCCCTTAGAAGTGCATGAGAGATCCTTTTATCATTATGTCAATGTTAATTCCAGGATCTAAATCACCAGAAAATGACATATATATGTATTTCCAACCCTTAATTGATGAATTGAATGAGTTATGGGAAGGTGTAGAGGCTTATGATGCACACAAGAGAGAAAAATTCATGTTACGTGCTGCTCTTTTATGGACTATAAATAACTTTCCGGCTTAGCAATGTTATCTAGGTGGAGCACCAAAGGACATTTTGCATGCCCTGTTTGCATGAATGATACATGTTCTGAATACTTACCTTTTAAGCGTAGGAAATTATGTTACATGGGGCATCATAGATTTCTACCCTCTAACCATCAGTGGAGAAAGGATAAGAAAAATTTCAATGGCAAAATAGAAATTCGGGAGCTTGTTGTGCCTAAATCTGGATATGAAATTTTAAATGAGATTCAAATGTTGAATGATGCCATGAACTCTTTCGGTAAATCTTCATAGCAGGTGCATCTAAGAAAGAGAAAGCGCACTTACATTGGACCAACATAAGTGTGTTCTTCGATCTTCCTTATTAGGTATGTAATACCCGACCTTTTTCACTACATTTCATGTATTTTTGTACTGGATCATATCTTTTTGAATATCTATAATTATCATTTTTAACTATTAAATAATCGTTTTACTTTTAAAATATTTTCTAAAATTTTTGGGTCAAAATATAATTTTACAAAACTTGAGGGACTAAAGTGTAAATTTTTAAAATTTTACAAGACTTCTTCTCGAAGTCTTTTAGATTTAAAGTGCCAAACCCATTTCATTCTCAATAGAAGCATATCCTTGAAGAAGTTTACAAACCCCTTACAATTCAAAATCCAAATCTTTAAGTTTAGCCTAGAAAATTTACTCCCAAATCAAATTGGTGAGACAGGAATCATCGTAGACCTTTAATCCAACTTCAAAAGTAAGTTTTACTTCCAAATCTATATGATTTTTATGTTAAATTCCAAATTCCTCAGGAAATTAATTTGTTTAATTTTGTTGTTTATGAATTGATTTGATTACCAAATATTATTATGAGCTATTGGGATTGAATTTATGGTTTGAAATGACTTTTTAACTATTGTTTTTGTGAGATTTGAATTAAGGTTTTGACAATTCTTAACCTAGTGAGATATTTGAAATTATAAACCCTAATTCTTAAATTTTTATCTTATTTTCACAAATTTACGTCAATCCTTACTTAATTGTGTTCAATTAATGACTAATTTAAGATTTTGAGTGATGCTCAAAAGTGAATCCCTATCTCAATTTTTATTCTTAATGGTATAACACTCTCCTGGTTTAGGTGATTCGAGATTAGAGTTTTAAATCGTCGAATTTAGGATACGTCTACGGAATCGATTTTCGAGGTAAGTAATGTTTACACCTTTTTATCGATACCCTGTATATGATTGGTGTTGTAATCATAGAATAAGTGGTATTAAGGTAAGTATATTTATTTTGATTAATATTTATAAGGTAAGTATGTTTATAAATTATATGTTGGTTATGTAATGTATCAATTGTTCATTATTGTACTATGTGTTAATGAACGATTACAGTGAAGAGCTCAATGGGTCACTTTAATGGACTTGGCTATGAGTGAGCGAATGAAATGATATACTTGAGTACTCTGCTTCTAAATGTTATACCCAGTCTATCGGGAAGACAAGTGATAGACACTCCGTTATGCCTTGTCTACTCGGGCGGATAATAGGTAGACCTGGATCCAATGCTTGGGAAGACTTTAGTGAACTTGAGATCATTGACTGACATTTATATTTTATCTCGAAGAATGATAATATTTTGTATATTGTTCCCTGTCTGATTGTATACTTGTTATCTATAATTAGGTTTAAATGTTATTTACTAAGCACGATGTGCTTACTCCGTTATTATTATTTCTCCTATATTTGCAGTTGAGGACAAACAGGAGACGTTAGCAGGTCCTGAGTCGAGTGTTGATCAGGGAGGGGATTATAGTACAGACCCCAATTATTGGAGATAGTGTTTTTCTATTTACCATCCTAGTGTGAGGTTGGTTTTTATACTTAAGCCTGTGTGCCTATGGACTTGTTAGTTTCGTCTTGTGATTGAATTTCTGACTGTTGTGGGATTGTGGTTTGTTGTTTGTATATGACTGTGATTTGGCTATTGTGGATTGTTATGGATATGGCTGTTGAATATACTTTGTGGGTGGATCTTGAGGTCTAATTACAGGTATTATAGTTTGTATATTGCTCTTGTACTGTGCCTTGCATGCTTAGGGTGATCCAGAGGTGTGGCGTGTCATTATCCCTCGTTTCGGGGGCGTGACAAGGTAGACCTTAAATTACAGCACAACTTGGACATCATGCATGTTGTCAAAAATGTTATTGAGAACTTATTAGTTACCTTAATGGATATTCATGGAAAGTCCAAGGACACGTGGATGTCACATAAGGATTTAATGCAGTTGAATTTGAAAAGGGAATTGCACTTGAAACCAAATGGAGATTCTTTCACCATGCTGATGGCTTTCTACCATCTAACCAAGGAGGAAAAGAGAAAGGTGCTTCAATTCATGACATCAATTAAGTTCCCTGATGGTTTTGCTTCAAATGTCTCTCGCTACATAAAAGGTGAAAAGTTCCAATTGTCCGGAATGAAAAGTCATGATTTTCATATTTTCATACAACGGATTCTCCCAATTGCAATTAGAGGATGTTTGACAAAAGAAGCTCAACAAGTTTTATTTGAACTTAGTAAATTCTTCAAGAAGTTGTGTTCAAAAATTTCTTTTTTAGATGTTCAAGAGGAAGAGGAGAGGGAACACTGCTCTCATTTTTTCCAAGTTAAAACGAATTTTTTCGCCTTCCTTCTTTGACATAATGATACATCTTATGGTTCACTTACCATATAAATCAAAAATTGTCGATCCATCGCAATACCGTTAGATGTTTCTATTCGAGGGGTAACTGATACATATTAGTTTTATATGTGTTTTTTCACACAAAATATGAAATTAAAAGCTAAATATTTTAAGTATGTACAGGAAAATGGGGACATTGAAAGGTTATGTCCATAATAAAGCTCGCCCGGAAGGTTGCATTGCCGAGCGGTACATAGACAAGGAGTTCCTAACTTTTTTTAGTTTGTACTTGCATGATGTTGACACAATTTTCAACGGAGTTGACCGCAATAATGAATTGACTGAAGCATTAGGTGTAATATTTGTTTTTTCGGGAAAGGGTCATCCATTTGGTGGACCTAAAGTAGGTATTTTAAAATCACCTGAATTGGAGATACTTCATACATTTGTACTGAATAATTGTCTCGATGAATTAGAAGAACACCTACAGTAAATTTTTTTTTTTCTAATTTATGTAAAACATTATGCGCTTCAAAATTTTAGGATCAAAATATAATATATTTTTTAGGCCGAAGGATTACATTACAATACTTTCATTCATTTAGGGAGCACAAAGAAAAGCTGCAGCAGAAAGTAATGCAAATGTGGATCAATGTCATGATAAGCAATTTGCTTTATGGTTTCGTCAACGTATAAGAGACAAAAAAAAAGTACCTTGTTCATTACAAAATTTAAAATTTATAAATTACTCATTAATTTGTTGTTCTATTATATGTAGGTTTTATCTTATCCTGAAACCTGTAAGAATGAAATAAGATCTTTGGAATTGAGATTAGATAATAGAGTTAGTCGGTACACTGGTTGCATGATGAATGTCTATCGATTTCATACAACGAGTAGGGAAAAGGGTAGAAAAACTCAAAATAGCGGAGTTGTGGTGAATAGAGAGCATGGAAATAACATTGTTGAAGGATTTTTTTGGGGTATTGGAGGATATTGTTGAAGTTGAATACTTAGTAGGAAAGAAAAAGGTGCTGATATTTAAATGTAAATGGTGAAAAATTAGAGATAGGAGTGGATTACACATTGATAAAGAAGGGAATATTTGTAGTGTTAATTTTTCTAGAACATGGTACAATGATCAGCCTTATATTCTAGTGGATCAAGTTCACCAAATGTTTTATTTGAATGATCTTAGATTAGGTAGAAATTGGCATGTTGTACAAAGGTTTAGTCCTCATAACTCGTATGATGTATGAAGAAGTTTATCAAGAAGAAGAACCAAGCATAGACCTAGTCATTGATTTGAACTTTGACATGCCATCTCTTGCAAGGGGCACTTTGTCTTTGCAGATGTTGCCTTCTAATTCAATTCACACCAATGCAATGAAGGGTTAATCAAGGGTCTCTTCAATTCATGATAATGACTTTATCGATGATGATGACATTGATGAAAATCACGTATCAATCTCTAACGATGAAAATGAAAACTTGTGGCCTAATGACTAGTGTTTTGCCAATAGGTGCTTTGTATTTTTTTTGAATTTTCTGGTTGTTTACTAGTTTATGTGCAACACCTTAATTTGTATACTTAAGTTTTCATCAAATTTTTTTTTACTATATTGTTTCATCTTTTGTTCTTTTCCAGTAGTATTTACAACTAACTTCCCAATATTGATGTTTTGACCCTTTGTTACTTATTGCACATGGTTGGACTTGGAAAAAAATGACTAAGCAATAAAGCAATATTTTCAAATGCCAATCGACCTACATGAGCGAATAGTGAGGCAGGTTCAAGTACTGCTCGATCTCCATTAAGTAAGAGTAGGGTTGATCCACGTCCGATAAAAAGTTCAGTTGTGCAATCTTCTCCCAGACGAAGTGCACACCTTATACCTAACAAGGTCACCACTACTTTCGATCTTACGAATGAATCAAGAAATGAAACAGAGCAGCCAGCTTCACAAAGAACAATGTAGGCAAAAGTTCTAGAATAAGGCGATCTCTAAATTTGACAGTCCAGATACATTGTGGCAAGCAGCCTGTCATACCTACAGTTGGGCAGCACAGCCACCATGAAGATGATGAAGAAAATGGGAACAACCATCATGAGAATGATAAAGAAGATGAGCACAACCACCATGAGAATAATGAAGAAGATGTGGAAGAGCAAACATCTCGTACAGGTGATCCAACTCTTTTGTTTATTGGATAAGCAAACATCTCCTTCATCTATACTCAACTACTTTAATCATTTTTACTTTTTTTTCTTCTTTAGGTTGGGTTCAATTTTCCTTTCATCGAGTATGGGTGCATTTTTTTTTTTGTTTCCAAAGTTTCTATTTTTACTTAAAATTGGGAGTCAAGAACGCATCATACTATTATTTCTTACTTTGGGCCTTGCTTTCTTCTTTCTTAGGGTAATGAACACAGCAACAATATTATATGGTTCGGGTATTGACTTCTCAAATTCATGAATTTATATTTCTATACAATGCAATTATTACATGCATTTCTTCAATGTAAAAGTGTTTTCCAATATTAACTATTTCTGTATCTTATAATAAATGAACAGTTGTATTAGCAAAGAGGGGTCCTACAAGGAATATCAAATTGGCCAATAAAAGGAGGAAAAACTCACCTTTGACTATTTGTATAGATGAAGTATCTGGAAGGATAGTTGGGGATGATGCTCAGCATTTCATAAGTGATAATGGATGTATTGTTTGTAAACTTGTCTCCTCGACGAACCCAACATGATCCAAATTGAGCTAAGAGTTGAAGGATGACATATACAACAACTGAACGGTATTGATTCTTGATAATTAGTTCAACTATTATACTATATTGATAATTTTCATGATTTTTGTAAATGTAGCAACAATATGGGTTGAAAAAAGTCCGGAAGTAAAGAAACGTATTCAACAATAGCTTGCCTCTCAAATAAAGTCATTTAAATATAAGCTACATAAGCACTTTTAGAAGTATCCATCAAAAGAGAAGGCAATGAAGCATGTTCCTGAGGGGTTTGAGAAAGAGGCGTGGATTAAACTATGCGAGAAATTTGACTACAAAGATTTCAAGGTATGTTCACTAGTTTTAAATTTCTTTTATTTTCTATTTTTCTCTATGAGTTCATACTTTCATAAGATATAAGTATGAAGTTTGAAATTTTGAATAATAGATCATAGATTTGTGAAGGATGGATTTGTAATGTCACTAAAATGGATTGCTTCTAGCTTGTCCATTTGTTTTTTTTTTTTTAAAAAGAATCTTGATGACATTTTGTTGAATATGTTGGTAGAATTTTGTATTTAATTTTGAAATTATTTGATTACTGAAGTAGATTATAACAAAGAGCAAATAGCTTAATAACATAGATAGTATCAGTAAGTTGTATTTTGGTCTTGGAACTTTTAACATTAATTCTAGGACCGAGTCAAATGAAGGTGTTTGGTAATCAAATTATTCTCCTCACATATCTTTATAGCCATCTATATGTGATTGTTTTGACAGTAAGTTAACTTAATATTGTATATAGTCCTTGTGTTTAAAAGTCATAAATTTTGAACTATTTCAACTAGTCAATAGAATCAAGTATGACTAACATTTTTGTTTGTGTAAAGTTATTTAGATTAAGAAAAGAGAGTTTTCATCCTAATCAAGGCATCAACCTTAAATACATTTTGAAGTGATTCTATTACCAAAAAAGTTCACTAGTTTTAAGTTATGACCATATTTCTATGTAATGACACAATTCTATTTGTATATGACCTTTCAAATCTGCTTTTTTTATTTTAAAGGATCAAAGTGCAAGAAATCAGAAAAATCGTGCAAGATGTCGAACTCCAACTTCTGTTGGGATAAAGTCAATTGCAAGGATGATCGACGAAAAGGTATACACAGTTTGATTTATTTTACATGAAATCTTCTTTCATATATTTTTTACCTTATAAAATATGTATTGAAATTGCCACAGAGGAAGGTTGAAGGCCAAGATGGTTTTTCCATTGACACTAATAGGATGGCTCATTTCTCGAGAAAGAAGGGCAAGATGGTTAATGATAAGACTGATGAAATGCTGGTGAGTACTTAGAGTTATTATTACATAATTAATTGCTATCGTCGAACATGTTAAGACTCATACCAAAGTATTTCTTTCATTATAGGAAAAATTAGAAAGTTTGCAGTCTACCACAGAATTGCACTAAATGAAATTTGTTTGCAAGAGCTTAAGTCCATACCTGGGCATGTGCGGGGTTGGTCAGTAGCAAAGGGACAATTTCTTGCCTCTGAAAGATATCGCACTACAGTTGAAAAAGAGAGACAAAGAGCGAATGAAGTTGAAAAACATGCTATAGCTTTGGTCCAGCAAGTCAATGCTCAACAATAATTGATCAAAGAGCTCAAAGACCAACAAATGGCTACCGATGCGAAGATGGATTCACTTCTTGAGAAAGTTGGTCTATTAGTTGCAATGCAAAATCTGGAAAAAAAAAATATAAGTTATCATCCATTTAGCTTTTACATTTCTTGAATTGTGTACGGATTGCTGTCATCAATTATATATGATCTTCCACCATAATGAGAAACTATAATTGCTACAGATAATTGAGCATATTCTGAAAATATTATGGTGCCAGACTATTATTCATTAATGAAAAATTAAAGGAGATAAGTTGTACTGATGTTTGTCTATATTACTAACATATTCAACAAATGTTTATTGAATTTGGTATTTGTTTAATAAGTCTATTTGTCATACTTTAATCGACCTAATAAATTTGCTAATTAACGTATTTTCTTTTTCCCTTGTGATTCATCTTGCAGTAAAGTTCACCGACAAGCTAGCTTATTTGGGAAGAAGTGTAACTTTTTTTCTTGCCCATGCTTTTGATGTTGCAGGCCTTGTTTGGCTCTTATGTACTGCTGAATTTATGCTAGTTATATTTGAAGAAATGAATATTGTAATCTAGTAGGTGTTGAAACTTATAAATACTTAACTATTATAGTTATTTGGTACTCTTTTGTGTCATTATGCTGTTGGACTGTAATTATGACAATGAAATCCTATTTTGCAGGTTATAAATTTAGTTTTATAATTGAATTTTACTAAAATGCCAATGTATATTTTGGTTTTGGCATTGTTAGTAATTAAATTTTCAAGGAAAATTACTTACAAGTCTGAAAACGTTGTGACCAACTTGACTTGTCACAAAAAAGTTTCGAACGTCGTCACTAAATGTGTTGATCAAACAAATATTTAGTGACTACTTTCCGTCGTTACTAAATCTATTGACCGAACACATATTAGTCACTCATCTCCTGTCATCACAAATGTCGTAACTAATTACATTAACCGAAGTTTATGTAGTGACTCCACCGCCGTTACAAGTCGTCACAAAAGATTGTCACTAAATGCGTTGACTGAGTACATACTTAGTGACGTCTTTCGATCGTCACAAAATGTCATCACAAATATAATATTTAGTTGACGACATGCCATATTTAGTTACCATTTTTTACGGCCTTTTGTGACCACGGATATTCAACACTGTCTTGTGACAAATGATAGTCGTCACTAAAAACATCCATTTAGTGACGACTTTGATTTGTCGTCAGTATAAGGCTTTAGCATCGAGCCTTTAACCACGCACAGTGACAAGCTGAATTGTCATCACTAAAAGTGTTTTAATGACAATTTCTTAATTTTTTGTGATGACTTGACCTGGTGACTAAAACTCTATTTTCTTGTAATGGAGATTAAAGTCCTTAATTAATACTAGTACGAGAGAGACATCAGCATCATGTATAATGACATTATATACTAACCAATTACTTGCATGATTAAGTATTGGCCCAGTATTTGCCACATACCAACCCAAGAAAGGGTCTCGTCTGTGGTAATCGGTGAATAATCACAGCATCACACCATAATTGACCCAAAAAAGAGTGAATGAGAGAATATGAAAGCTATAGAGAGTCATGCATCTAGAAGCCCAAGATTTACATCTCATTGTTATCAAAACAACCCAATAATGTCCTTTTAGCATACACATACACATTATAAAAAAGAAAAATTTTGATTAGGAATTACGGTTGGATTGTTAAAATATAGGAATCCCCATTTTTAGTTAGTTTAGTAGTTAATGCATACCTTCTTGAAATTGTAATTATACAAATTCATATAAATTAAACAATGCACCAAAATTTGGTTTTTGGCTCGACTGTTTTTTAATTTTGACTTGATTATTTAACAAATCAGAATCGAGGTTAATCAATTATAAAAAGTAAATAAATAAATAAATAAATAAAAGAAGAAGACATGTTGCACGCCTATGCTTTAATTATTTATAGGTGGAAAACTGTCCGGTCAAAATTTCCAGCTAAATAACAACACTTCAAGTTCAAGGAGAAATAAGTGAATACAAAATAATAAAGCATGCTCTTGTAGCCTAGGTTGAGTTAGAAATTATTGTATTTGATAAGATTTTTAATTTAGCTTTTTTCTTTGAGAAGTATTGTAGATTATGTCACGTCGATATCAAGAGAAAAATCTATCTAGGAGACGAAAAAATGTTGACAAAGTACACCCCGAAAATCTCAATTGGTGAGAGAAAAATTGGGCAAAAGAAAAACAATAAGGGCAAATCAACTGGTCTTCCTCAAGAAAAATAATAATAATAATAGTAGTATGAGTTTGAAAATGCATAGATAATCAGAAGAAATCCAAAACTTGTACAAATATCACTCACAAAAGATGTTTGATCCATATCATTCAACTCAATCCCCTCTCAATTGCACTAATTGTGTGTAAAAGGTATCTTATTATGTCAATAGTAGGGAAAATTCTTTGCTTGTGGAGTGACTAATAACTGTTAAATTATCTATAAACAGGGGTGTTCATCGACCGATATTTCAGTAATTTGGTAAAAATAATTCGGTATCTCGGTATTTCGATGTAAGAAAATCAAAACCAAATCCGAACCAAACTTTTTTCGTTTTATCCGATTAACCAAAGTTCACTAGTTAATTTAAAAATTAAGTACAAAATTAATATTAAACTAATCAAATTAATAAACAAAAATTTAAAACTACTAAAACTAACACAAGAAACAAAAAAAATAAAAAAGAAAAACAATATCAAAGTGTTGAAAAAAAAAGTGTTAAATGAATGGAACATGAAAATGAGTTAGTAAAAAATTAAAAATTAAACTAATAAAACTAAAAATTCGATAACAATTAATTCGATATTTTATTTTCAATAACTAAATTCGAAATATATAATCAATCTATTTATTCAATTTATCCAAAAATCAATTATATAAAAATCGAAATTCAAATTAATTTGGTTCGACTGATTTGTTCAATTAAACTAAACTATAAACACTCTTAATTCTTATTTTTTTAAATAAATCAAAATTACTTTAATTATAATCTAACAATTGTGATAATCACTCCAAAATAACTAGCAAAGAATTACTCAATAGTTTGTAGACGCTAATTCAACTAGGAAATATACCTTTAATTTTTCGGAACCGCGCAACATTCATGAGTTGAAAAGTCTGCATCGTGCCATGTCACTTGAAATAATTTGTACGAAATATTATTGCCCTCTCCATCTCAATCTAGCTATTGGCTGTTATACAATATACATACTTGGAAAAAAATGAATGGATGAAATTTATGGATAATGGTCTTTTATCTTTATCGTTTGATTTAATTTACTCATTTCTTCGTCAACAGGAATACCATCACTTGCGTGCGTGCAATTTCCTCTAACTTCATTAAAACTTTCAAACTAAAGGGTAGGTATTGAAAAATGAAAACTTGGTTTTTGGACATTAGGGTTTGCAGTCCATCTCAAATGGTGCACGTCCAAATAATATTGATGTATAATGTGTCATGATGTAATGTGTTATATATATCTATTTCATATAAGATATGATTTATATTTTTTAACTTCCCTCAAACATTAAATATTTCAATGTAGGGATGAACACTCAACCAAAACAGTAAGAGATATGGGTTCTGAAATCTAACCTTCAAAAAACTAGCATATTTATAGTTTTAGGAAATGCTACAGTTTTTTTTTTAAACCATCCCGTTATACTTTAAAAGTTCGTATATTATAATATTATATACTTTAAAAATTTATACTATACAAAATTTAAAATTCAACGGGATTAGTTTTGATTTCATTTGCTATTTAAAGAACCAAAAATAGAAGCAAAATAAAAAATAAAAAAATTTAAGTTTTACATTGATCATGTTAATCATGTCACTATTAATTAGATTACTTGCATGTTTTGATTCTAATCGACTTAAGACCATCTATATCAAAAAATAAATATTATGTCATTAATTTACACCTATTTTGTTTAAGAATGAAGTTAATTTGAAGCTTTTGTTCAGAAATTGAAAGGCAGGATAATTGTCTCAAAAGTCATAATAAGTATCCAAAAGTTTTCTAGTATTGGTCAAAATCCAAGTAGGAAATTCAATAAAATATGAACTTCAATGAGAAATCACGAATATTTATGTGCATGGATGCCAATTAATCAACTAACAACATGAAAATCTGAAAAAAAAAAAAAAAAAAAAAAAAGAAAAAAGGAAGACATAATTAGACGACAAAAACTGAGTTTAAAAAACTGGAAATCGCCCTGCTTACCATTAACCAAAATAGATCAACAAGTGATAGAAAGAAATATATTCATTCATCTAATCCCAAAACTTATACATTTATGGTTCGAAAAAATTGTCAGTAAATAGTAGTAATTTGAGATAATGTTCTTGAATCCAAAATAGGAACTAATCACGTTAAGGAAACAGCACTAAATTATATGTGCTAAATAGCTTAATCAAGATCTTCATGTTGAGAGCATCATTTCGCGATTCTGATGTCAAAAGAATTGACATCGAAGAAGTTTTTTATATATATTTTTTTATTTTTTGTCATTTTCCTCCGGAAGTAGAGTTACACAAAAGAGCAAATAAATGGCAGCATGGAAATGGCAATTGTTTTATAAATTAAGAAAGACAAAACGTACCCTAGAGAGGAAAAGAAATTCAATGCCAAAATTTGCCAAATTAACTAGTTGAAAACGATTGGTGGATTCATTTTTGAAGAAAAGCATGGTTTGAATGTGATTTATTTGTCGGTTTAAGAAATTGGTGAAAACATTTTGAACTTTTGAAGATTAACACAAAGTAACGTAAGCCAACGTCCTTAATTTGACAAAGATCCACACGTTCGGAGCGGCCATTTTGCGATGGAAACGTCCCCTATAACTTGCCCAAAAAAAAAAAAAAATCTACGTTTCTATTAATATACTACACTTCTTAAACTAAAATTTTATATATTAATGATAAGAGTATACTAAAAGTACAAGTTAATAATACACCTAGCACAATAATATCATCAAACCATGATTTACTGTAGATAGTATGATAATGAAAAAATCTACAATACCTGTCTCTTATACACATCTAGGAGGTAAAAGGAACCATAGATTAATTTTAAAAATTAAAAAAAAACTGTTGATAGTAGGGTGTGGTAGAGACCAAACTATACTACTATTACAAATTCAAGATCCAAATTTCAGTTTTCTAGAAATGTTAAGAATCATTTAGAAATTTGCCTTAAAACAAAATTGTATTTTTTTTTTTCGTTTTTATCGATTTTAAAAATAGTAGTTCCGTTTGAATAGAATTATCATTAGTTATTCATTGAATATTTCTTCTATTTCAAAATAACTGTCATCTTTAATTAGTACACATGAATTAAGAAAGTTATTAAATTGTATCAATTTATAAAAAGATTTATGACAGTTCAAAATGACAAATTTACCTCTTTACATTAATATCTAACTATCTAATACTCCTTCTATTAATATGACACTAAGGGTAAAACTTAAAAAAATATCATTTAATATTTCGTTGGCTTTCTAAAACAACATATAATTTGACGCAAAATAATTTATTTAAAATAATTGCTATTTTAAAACAAAAGAAATAACATTTTATAATAGTTTCTAACATATTTTTCAATCATCTTTGTAGCTCACATACATTACATAATCTCAAAAGTAAAAAATTACTGCGACAATTATTTAATAATATTCACAATAATAATTATCCAAACGAATACATTCTAGTCTCATCATTTTATTCATAACTTATAAAATGATATTAGTATGACAAAAATAAAATAAAATAAAAAAGAAGAAGAAGCAGCTATACACAAACATTGTCCACAAGTATTAGAAAATTCTTACATGAATCCGATTCACGGTAAGTGGGATGGATCTCTTATACATATTCATCCACATTATCTTAAAGATATTTACTTTTAATGAGTTAGAGTGATGTGGATGAATATAAATTAAGAATTCCATTTCACTTATCGTAAATCAGATCCTATAAAAAATTTCTCACAAATATTGAATGCGAATGCCCTTTCTATTTGATTTCAAAGGTCAGCTGCTTTTCTTTTCAAAAGTCTTGAATCTTGATGGTCCAATCACACCTAATCTTTTACACCAATTTTCTACGCCAAGGAAGTAAGCCACGTTGGAGTTGGTGTTTGGTCGACGTAAATCTCAGTCAACTCTGCTTTTTATTTTCTTCAATATTTTTTTTTCCCAGAGCGGCGCTGCTGATTTCATGGACCTACATTTTAAAAGCTATTCAATTTTCACCAGTCACGCTAATGATATCTGTTCATATCATAGTCAAGTCATCTCATTAAATTTATTTTTTTCCGTCTATTTTATATATTTTTACATATTGGTTATGATTGTAAAAAAGTTTAGTTGTAAAGTTTAATTTGAACTTGATGTATTGATCGAATTTGAATGTAATTAATTCGAGTTTTAATAATTATTAATAAATTTTGAACATATATATATTTAAATTTATGATATATAATTATTTTTTATACGTGTAAAATTATTAAAATATTTATATTTTTATACAAATTATATCATTTATATATTCAAAAAATTGAATTAATTAAATCTGAACTCGTTTCGATTAATTACCATACAATAATGTTGCTCGAATTTACTTAAACATATCACGAATGGAACTCAAATTCTATCTTTTATGGTCAATCGAGATCAAATTCGAATTTGAGCTCTGATAATATTTCAAAGATCGAGCAGAAGAAAAGGACCAAGAAAGACTTTGTATACAATAGCTGCAAATGGAGACCGATTGTAGCCTCATTGTTGAAAGAAAGTTAAAAGTAAGAAGGATGAGGCTGGAATCTTTGACATTCGAAACCCCACAAAGGTCACAGCTAGACAATCTATTACCTGCATCTGTTGACTGCAAAATGTGACATGAATTACGTGTTTCCACCTGCAAAAATAAAGAACCTATTAATCTTTTCTTTTTTCTTTTAACCATAAAGATTTCAATTACTTAAAAAATAGATTAACTTTTTTTTTTAAATTCACTTTTCTCACAAATGACTCGAACTCATGACAAATAAATTATAAAAAAAAATTATTTACTTTAAACTGTATTTTGTTGTTAAAAAAAAAAGATTAAACTATGAGGAGGTTTAATTAATTAAGCAGTTGTACATTCTGTGGTAAAAAAACGAAACAAAATTTGGGTAGCCAGAAAAGTCTTATACTATGTAGGTGAGGCACTTAATTAGTTTCATTTTTTTTCACAGTCCAAACTATAAGACCAGAGATTTTTTTTTATTTTTTTGTTAACCTTTTTCTACATTTCGGTCGGACCACACTCCTTTTTGTTTTTGAAGATCCCAAAATGGATACGACTAAAAAAGATACAGCCGACGGGGGAACACGTTTTAATTAAATTTTTCTTTTTTTTGAAACAATTAATAGTAAACATCAACAAGTTACTTTTAATTAAACCTTTTAAATAGTACAAACAAAGAGTATCTTTTTTCATGTAAATTAAGCAGTAAACTAAAATTGGTGTCTGTCATAGAACCCTCCTTTTAGAAATATTTTGCTTTTACGATGTCATAAAGATCAGAAATATAACTTCAAATTCATGAACATTGATGTTTCCTCCTTTGAACTTAAATGCGAAGATGAATAATCATTTACAAAAGTATAATTCAAAATTACTTGTCAATATCAATACACGTGACAAGATTATTTTAACAAAATGCAAAATTTATAGTCTATCACAAGTATAAATTTTCTTTTTGTTATTTTTTCAAGGAGAACTAATACTTTTAACAGAATGCCTCATAGCACAAATTACATTTCTCTCCTTTTGAATCTGTTGGCTTTAGAGAAAATATAAGAAAATGGATGAAAGAATAAGATGTGAGACTGATCTTTAGACTAAATTGGATGACAGGAAGGAAGGGTAGAAAAACTACATCTTCAGTCGTGTTGATTGAGACTCACACAATTGACCAAAGAACTTGATTAAGTAGACTAATTAATGTAACCTATCCTCACCATTAATTTGCTTATTATTACACTTATTTTTTTAGTTGGTGTACTTCCTTACATGAGTTATCTATGTTTCATATATATTACTATTCATTTTAATTTTAAAATAATTGTCATGTTAGATAATTTATTTTGTTTTAAAATATTTGTCGCTTTAAGAAATCAAGAAAATATTAAATAATATTTTTCAATTTTTTCTTTAGTGCCATATTAATAAAAGAAAGATTATGTAGTGAGGATGTTAATATCAAAGGTTATTTTAGTCATTTTGAACAATCTTTTCATTAAATTGATACAATTTAATAGTTTTCTTAATCTGTGTATACCAACCAAACGCAATACTTATTTTAAAATGGAGTGAGTATTCTCTTAGACCTTTTTTAGTTAGACTTATCAAATTAAGAAATTGGTATGTGATGGAATTTGTTTTTGTAGATTAATTATTTACCAATGAATAAAAGTGAATTTCAAATAAGTCCTTTGAAGGAAATGTCAAGCAAATTTATTTGACGTTACACAAAGGAAGGAAGAAAATTAATATGATTATATATTGGTCTATGGATCCGACCTATCAAAGTTAGTTACGTTAGAAATATTTCCTTCAATTCTCTGATTCAAATTTAGTTATGCCTATTTCGTATTCGTACATTGTAATCTTTCTTTGTTTCAATTTTCCAACGAAAATTTTCTAATAATTCTGTATGAGACTGTTCTTTTTTACAACGTTGGAAAAGTAAAAGAATTTATGAAATGACACAAACATTATCTTAGCAACTCAAATGGAAGACTTGGCGATAAAACATGGGGAAAAATGCAATTTTAGCTAACTATCAGACAAAATGTATTTAATTTTTGAATTTTTATCAATTTATAACATATTTAAAAATACCATCAATTACCAATGAGAATAGTCGCAATGACTTTAAATCTCAATGATCCAAGTATTCAAAGAACGGAAAAAAATTTATCCTCTAAAAGGTTATAAAATTTACGAGATAGTTTTCTTAGCATTATTATAGAATTTTTCAATAAATACATTGAAAATTCTCAATGAAAATATTTTAAAAATTCATAAATTTCAATAAAAATATGATAATAGAAAATACTTTATAAATTCACATTTTAAAGTCACTCTCCAAAGTCGGTCTACGTGAAAAAATCTTATCAAATCACGACTCTCTGATTTTAGATTTTCAACCAGATTTCTTTCCCTTTTTTTTTCAAATTTAGTGACACATTAGTAACTTTCATTTATCATTTTATATTTCTCACTTTGTATATATACACTAATATAATAAATTAAACAAAAAAAAAAGAGAGAACACTTCAAAACTTCAACAATAATTTTGACTATAATTAGCAAGTTACTAAAATAATTTTGATTAAAAAAAGAAGTCAAGGAGACCACTTAATTTAATTAATCTCACGCAAAGAGCGTAAGAAAGAATCATTCACTTGAGATTGAAAGTCTAATGACCCGGTCCCACGGAGCAATCCCGAAGCAGGAGAACAGTCAACACACAAAAATTTTCCACACAGATCCAATCATTGTCTCCTGCTCAATGATGAAGACGTGTTCCTGTGGCCGTGCGTGCACACCATCACCACACCCAAATTTGCACCAAAAACTTTAGTAAAAAGCTTGGCCGTCAAATCGGTTGACTTTGACTTCTTGCTTTTTCATCATTTTCATCACGTGGAACGCGCCGCACTCTTAGGGCCGGTGGAAGAGACTCCCTTAGGCTTAGTTTGGGAGATTAGGAGAGAAGGGAAAAGAAGGGAAAAGTTAAGTTATGAGAGAAAGGAAAGGAAAGGGAAAAGAAAAGAAGGGATTTTTATTTTGTTTGCTAGTTTAAAGAAAATATGGGATGATTTTGGATATGGTAGGTATTAAGTATTTTGTTCATTGATATTTTATGGATAGTTTTGATATTTTGAAAAAGTTTGTTGGTTTTAATGGCTTCTTCATTTTCCTTCCATTTCCTTTCATATTTTGAGAGAAAAGTTTTTTATCTATTCATCCTTCTATTTCATTCCCTTTCCTTCCATTTAAAATTTTCAAACAAAAGAAAATTTAAACATTTCCCTTCTTTTCTCTTCCTTTCTCTCCAAAGAGAAACATAGTGTTATTCTTTTTCTTCTTCTTGTGTCTTCTTTCACTTCTATGTAGAGTTAATTATAATTTTGTCCTTTAAATTTTAATCTCTTAACATTTTAGTCCTCAATTATCGTTTATTCTTTGATCACTTTTTTTTTTTTTTTTCCAATTATTCTTTGAACACTTGACGACTTTCATTATGCATTATGAGTATTTTACCTCTATTTATTCTAGTATTATTTTTTATCACCAATACTATCCATTCTAACGATTACCATCAAAATAAAGAGTTTAAAAAATATTTCTCTATTATTATAACTTGCTTAAATCTTTTTAAACAATAAAACTAAATCGAAATTTTTGGAAGCCGAGTGCATTTGTTCATTAACCAAAATTTCATGCTAAATAAGTGATTTTGGCCATTAAAAATGGCTCTTTTACAATCCATGAATTGATTGTTAGTTTAGAGATTTAGTGCCGAAAAACGAAAACGATATGTACAAAAGTATTAGTGACATATATTAGAACTCAAAGGAGCTGAAGTGTAATTAATCCTTCATTAGATGAACCAGTCAAACTGAGTCTTGACGAAATACACAAGAAACCTTCATCTATTTTTCTACATTTCTTTTTTCAACTCTATTTATTAGCAAACTATTACTTTATTCTAATAGAAGGGCAAAGATTTAGGTAGATCAGATTTTTAGCTCCATTTATAGATATTGTAGTGTAGATTAAACTTTAGAAAATATATGACATCACCTGATGTAATGTAAAAATTTTTAAAATTTAATCCTGACTCATAAGATTTATAAGTAGAGTAAAAAATCAGATCTACTTAAGTATTTTCTTTAATAGGAGTATACTTTATTGCCATCTGGCTGACGCATCACCTTACGTATATTTATCAAAATGATCATAAATCTAAACAATTTTCAGTCTACGTAACCTTAATATTAGTGTCCCTTTATATACCTCTGCCCATTGCACCTTTAAAAAACTTCTTAGACTCTTTCTTCACATTTCTCATCATATTCTTACACTATAAGATCAGCAATCTTTCATCAATTTTCTTTTCATATACTAATATTATTTTTGTAAAAAAGTTTTTGATATTTATGGACAAAGGATGGGGTGTAACCGTGGATAATTCTGATAAAATAGTTGGATTTTTTGGAAACAAGCCGGTTTTTGGATTCAATTTGAGTCCTAGACTGAATCCTAACAAGGGTAGTCTGAGTATGTTTCCGGGCACGGAGTCTTCGGTGAATCAGAACCGGCGGGAAGACTTTCAGGCTGCTTTGTCGTCTGACGGGGAGAAAAGGGTTGTTGTAGGTCATGAAGTTGACTTCTTTTCTGATAAGCAAATCAAGAAAGAAGAAGATTGTCATCATGGTGATGAAGCTACAATGAAGAGTACTAACATGGATGTAAATGTATGCAATCCAGAAAAAAAATTTATTTTTTTTAAAAAAAAATTTCCTATATAGTTTTGGTGAATTAATCATGTCCCATTATTTCTTCTTTTATTTTATTTTATTTTTTTGGTTTGTGTTTAATTACCTTTTTTTTCTCTCTCTCTCTCTGTAGATTGGCTTGCAACTTGTTACTACAAACACGGGAAGTGATCAATCAACGGTGGATGATGGGGTTTCATTAGATATTGAAGACAAAAGAGCTAAGGTTGAGGTAACAAGATGATAATTAATTTACTTTAATCTTATTGAATGATTGACATTAATTTCAAGTCTAATTATGTGATTTAGCTAGCTTAATTAGCATAACATTTTAGTGTATAACTTTTGTTTCCTATTAATTTTGCATAATTCAGCTGGCTCAAGTGCAAGTGGAGCTTGAAATAATGAATGCCGAAAATCGAAGGTTGAGAGAGATTTGCTAAGTCAAGTTAGCAACAATTACAATGCCTTGCAAATGCATCTAATGACATTGATGAAGCAACAACAACAACAACAAAATGCACAAGCCAAAAGCATACAAGATGACCGTGAGGTAAATTAATTTGGATAATAAATTAATAATTTAGTCTTGATCAATAGTATTATATGTGGATTTTTAGAAAAAAAATAAATTTGTTTGAGAAGCTAATTAGTTTTATTCCTATCAAATTTTGTTATTTAATTAGGTTGTTGAGAGGAGAAATGAAGGAAATAAACATGAAAATGGACGAGTTGTATTTCCAAGACAGTTCTTGGATTTATGCCCCAGTGGCACAACCGAGATGGATGAGCCAAGTCAGCCAACTAATTCTTCATCCGAAGAGAGGACTCATTCTGGATCACTACGTAATACTACTATGGAATTGTCTAGGAATAATAAAGGAATTGGAGGGGATAAGAGCCCCGAATCACAAGGTTGGACTCCCAACAAGGTTCATACTATCTAAATTGGACACTTCAAAAAATGTTGTTGATCATGCTAATACTGCTGAAGCTACCATGAGGAAAGCTCGTGTTTCCGTTCGAGCTCGATCAGAAGCTCCCATGGTACGTAATTCATAATCCAATCAATTCTGCTACGGATCCTCCGTCTCATGACTTCCTGTACAAATTTTCTTGTCTCCATCTTTGGATATTTGATGCAAAAACACTGACTTATAAATGTTATTATTCTATCAAAATGACAGATTTGGTACAAAAGATAGTAGGATGGAAGATTGATCTTGTAGCCAATTAATCTTTATGATTAAATTGATTAATTAATGATATTTGTTCACTAATTCAGTTTTACCGAATTAATACAGATTAGTGATGGATGCCAATGGCGAAAATACGGACAAAAGATGGCCAAAGGAAATCCTTGTCCACGGGCTTACTACCGATGCACCATGGCTGTTGGTTGTCCAGTGCGCAAACAAGTACGTAATAGAATTACATAAATTTATGAAGGTTCATGGGAACAGTTTCATTGAATGAATAGATGATTTCGTTAGTTTTAAATATTTTTACAATACATTATGCTGTACTCTAAATTTATAAAAGGTTATACCGTAACAATTTCAAGATTCGTATGACTAATTATATATGATCAATGATCATATTACAGGTTCAGAGGTGTGCCGACGACCAAACCATCCTAACAACAACATATGAAGGTACACACAACCATCCACTACCTCCGGCGGCGATGGCGATGGCATCGACTACATCTGCCGCAGCGAATATGTTACTCTCCGGCTCAATATCAAGTGGAGAAGGACTAATGAACCCTAATTTTCTAGCAAGAACCATTCTACCTTGCTCAACTAGCATGGCAACAATTTCAGCGTCAGCACCATTTCCAACTGTCACATTAGACCTAACTCGAACCCCAAACAATCCACTTCAATTCCAAAGACCTTCAACCCCTTTTCATCAACTCCATTTTGGAAACCCACAAATGCCTCAAAATCTTGCAAGCCAAGCAATGTACAATCAATCCAACTTTTCGGGCCTCCAAATCTCCCAGAACATTGCACAAAATCATGGCCAACATCCATCATTTGCTGACAGCCTCAGCGCCGCCACGGCCGCCATCACTGCCGATCCTAACTTCACTGCCGCTCTTGCAGCCGCTATAAGTTCTATGATTGGTGGTTCTCATCCCAGCAACAGTAGTAATCCGAAAACATCAGCACCACCACCGACAGCCAATTTTCCTGGGAATTAATGCAATTTTCCTATGTTAATTAATTAGTTTTAATTTTATCTTTTTTTTTTTTTTCAGTTTAAATTTACTTGGGTTGAACATGGTTTATAATATGTTCATATTTTTCATTTTTTTGGTTATTGTCCTGTGAGGGAAGTTAGAACATTGAATTTCTTTATTTCGTTTTTGTTTTTTATGTTGTAGTAGTAATTTTGTTTTGAATTTCAGTAAATACAAAAAAAAAAAAATGCCAAGTGCAGTGCATTATTTTTGCTGGAATATTATCCTGAATATTATAGTAATTATACTGGAGTTACTTTATAAGATGCTATATGTGTATTGTATTTAAGAAATTATTACAAAATATTATTTGAAAATTTTGTTATCTAAATTTCAGTTTTTTTTATTTTATTTTAGTTTTCCATTTGTATTTAATGTAAAAGGAAATCGAGGAAGTAAGCTTTTTTTTTTTTTTTTTTTAAATTAACAATAATACTGTCCTACTCCTACCTATCTAATACTAAAGGAGAAGGGGAGAGATCAAAAGGACTAAAAAAACTCTGGTTTTAGATAGGGTGTCAATAGGTCGGATTATCATGTTAATTATCGTGTCATGTTTGTGTCTAACTCATTTACTAAGTATCAACCTATTTAATAAATTAAATAACTTACAATCCATTTAAGTTAATATTTTGAATTTTAATTATTTAATAACTTAAATAATTATTAATACTAATCATATTATCATAGTAGTTTAAAACACATAATTAAAATTATTAAATAGAAAATTAGATTATACTTAAAATAATTATTCTGTTTGATTTAATAATCTAATATTAAATCAATTATTCACAATCTTAAAATATACTATATTAAATTATAATAAGAAAAAATTTCAACAAAATTTGTCATGTAGTAATTTAACAGGTTATCGTGTCAATTCACGGGTTGATTCAATCCAACTCGTTTAATTTCGTATCATAAATAGATTGATCCAATAATAACCTGATAAATTTTGAATCGTGTCATAATTTGTTAATTTCATATTATGTTTGTATCGTATTATCTAATCATGGCAAAAATTATTAGTTCTAGTTTTAGATCAAACGGTTATACTAGTTTGGATTTAAGTCATGAAATATAAGAAGAAGTCGACGAAGAGAAGAATCAGAAATTCATAATCAGACTTATGAAAAGTATATTCTGATTCGATTGGAGTGGTCGCTGGTCAATAACAACGGCCATTATTGTTGGACAAGTAAAATTTGATAGTTTTGGATAGACTTGATGACTGAAAGGTTGAAGAAGTAAAACAGAAGAGACTTCAAGGCAGCTTCTTTTGGCTTGTGTTTCTAATAGGTGGATTTGAAATGAATGAATTTAAATTGAATAGATTTGAAATAATATAAAATTTGGATTGATTTTAAATTTATTTATTTAATTATTAAAATTACACTCTCATTTATTAATAGATTTTAAATTTACAATTAAATTAATTGATTTATTTAAATAATTCATTATAAATTTAAATTTTAAATTAAATCTCTAAATCCCTCCAGCCAAATACTATGATGAATGCACGATCTCTTTGGTTAATTATTATATATGTGTGACTGGAAACAACGGTTTAGCTATATTGTCAATATTAGTAATTATTAATAACTTTGAAGTCCAAAATATCAAAGTTCTACGTTACATGACTTACTTTATTAAAAAAAAAAAAATTTAAAGTCACCTCATCAAAAAAGTAGTATGTTAAATTGATGGAAGAGTGATTCTTCTTTTCAAAATGTAAGTCTAACTATAGTAATCCTAATTCTATGGACTTATACCACTTTGCACCCCTATTACTCGATTTTACTTTACATTTTATATTTACTTTTTTAGATATATTACACTTGAACTCTCATATTTATTTATTTCAGTGCAATTTTTAACACCGTCATCAAAATTAACGGATATTTCAACTGTGCACACCACACACCTAAAGTGAAATATTATTAAAAATTGGACAAAAGCGGAACAAATTTAAGAGTTAGAAGTGCAATGTGTCCAAAATTTAGAATTAGGGGCGCAAATTAAGAATTGATCATAAGTTAGGAGGTGCAAAATAGAATTAGTCATGATTACTTCCATTGATGTACTATGCCCCTAACTATGCGCATTCTATATACTTAACATTTGTTAACTTTGATAACAACATTAAAAATGGGCATAAAATAGGATAAATTTAAAGTTTAGAATATAATATGTCTAAAAAATATATACAGGATATAAAATGAGAGTTGCTGTGATCAGAAATAAGTTAAAAAGTGTAAAGTAGAGTACTACCTAATTCTATTTAGGGACAAGAGATGAAAATTTTCCATTGATGCATAAGAATGGGAGAGATAGAAATTATTGGATAAGTATTTGGGAGTTTGTAACTTATTGAAAATTTATCATATATATAAGGGTTAATAATACTTTGTTCCTGAATTAGGTGGTAATTCACTTTGTCCCCCTAAACTATAAAAATATACATTTTACCTCTCATTCACATTATTCATAATTTAAAAATTTTAAAATATCAAGAAAATAGAGTTAAAAGACTGAAATACCCTTAGTATTATATGTTGATTTTTCATGTATTTAATTGATTTTCGATAGTTATAAAAAAATTAGGAAAAAATAAAATATAGTAACACATTGATATCTTTGACTTTAGGGAGTTAAGATATGAGAAAATATTGAATTATTTTATATCTGACATCGCAATTTGTACAGGTTAAGTCAAATATTAAAAGTACAAAATACTAATTAGAAACATAAAAAAATCACAAAGTTTTATAGAAAATATATTTTTATACAATACCTTTAAAGAAAAATTTTCAATGATATTTTAGTTATTTAACTAAATTATCTTAATGATTTTAATATAGTAAGAGATGAATAGTGCATATTTTTCTATAGTTTAGGAGTGTAAAGTATAATTATCCACCTTGTTCAGGTGGGCAAAGTGTTAATAGCCCTATATATAATCTTCTTAGCATTTTCCAAGCCAAGAAATTAATAATCATCTTTGTCCATGGAAAATTCTTCATATCCCCTTCAATCCAAATAGAGATGAGGCCTTCTATTTTTCTTGGCATCTAGAATTTCGCAAGTTTCAAGGCAGAGTAAACCTCTAGAAAATGTAAGTCGACCTATGTAGATTTATAACTTCCTGTCCTGACCTCAATTGGGATGGTTGGCTGATTGCAATGTATCTCTGGAGACATTTAATTTGGACATCCTAATATAGTTATGTTGCAGGATGTTCGCAATATATTCTTGAAAGTTATTGTCAAATTTATCAAATAACAATAATTTAAGGAGGCGTTTGGTTTATGGGTATGAGAGGGGAGAATGTAAATAAAAGTTAATAATACCTATAAATGTTATTTGGTTGAACATTATGGGAATCATTCTATGGGAATGAAAGTATTAGAAAATGCCTACTTTCATTCCTCACTTGTGATATAGGTTTCAAATTGAGTAATTCATTAATATAATGAAATTCATTCCTATGTTAAACCAAAGAAGTAATGACGAATGATATAAACTCATATCAATAGTAGGGTTTATGATTCCCATTCTGATTCCGATTCTGATTTTCGAATGTGAACCAAACACCTACTAAGTTTCGAATTGACATATATTGCTTAAGAATTTATCTTTGATTTCCTTCTTCTAGCACGAAGATTTTAACTTTCTAATTGTGATTCCTTTTCTAGTATTTTGAAACACTAAAAATATAAAGTTCTAAATACACAAAAATTCAAAAACCAAATACAGAAAAGCATTCATATCGAATGAGTTCTATAATGTGCAGTTTCTGATACTCAATTCTTACCTTAGAAGCACAATTTTCAGACCAAAATATTGTTAAAAACTTGGGTTTAATCCACTCTGTCTCCTTAAATTTTTCAGTGTTTACCACGTTGCACCCAAAACTAATTTTTTATTCACTTTACCCCCCAAAATTTTTGTTTTTTGATACTTCACCCGAAAATGTGACTACATAATGTTGGCATGTTCTAAGCACGCACCGTAGCAGGGACTAGCTCAAGAGTTGAGACTTGAGGGAGTCCAAGACTAATATAAGTTTATATTTGGAGGAGAATTTTACACTTCTTGTAAAATTTTAGGGGGGCAAAGTATAATTTTCTAAGGGTTAGTCAAATTTTATAAAAAAAAAATTAAGTGAAAAAATGGAATTATGAAATTCTTGGCGAGAGCCGTTAGTGTTGTGTTAAGAGTTAGTGGCACACATAAAAGTATAGAATACGCCTATATTCCGTTATTCTTCTAAATTCCATCAAATTTTGAATTGAAATGTCAAAAAATAAACACTTGAGGGAGTAAAGTGGTCAAAAATTATTTCGAAGTACAATGTGATAAATGATTAAAAGTTTAAGAGGTCAAAGTAGATTTAACCCTAAAAACTTTCATTTTTTTTTCATTATTAACCCTTAAAACCCATGTTGGCTCAAAATTGGGTGTTGAGTACTGGTGGAAAATTTTTACTTGGATCGAATTTTTGTTCTATATCATGGAAAGAGTATATTGTCCACATGAGTAATATAACTCTTCAATATCGAGAAATCTATACATTATAACATGAATCAAATTTAAGTAAGAATTTACGAGTACTAGTTGCAGAGTAAGAATTTACCAGTACTAGTTGCATATGGTTGTTTGAGAACTCAGATTTTATTGGACAAGTGAGATACATAATTGCTGCACTTTTACATGATCATGCCACCACCAATCATGCTTGTGCCTAGGAGTATAAAATTTGACAAGAACTGGAATGTGTACCTGTTGACTTCGTCGGTCGCTCCGCACCTGATCCGCCGTACATCTATGTTTACCATCGTTTTTCCAAGTCCACATGCTTTCATGTGATTTGGTCGGACACCCACATTCCATGGATTTAATTAGTTGTTCTTTCTTAACCCCCCACCCCTTTCGGCCTCTGTAGATATTAATAGCTTTGTTAGGTTAGTGATTATTTGATATATTATTTAAAATAAATATTGCAACAATTTTTTATGAATGATATGAGATATAAGAGAAAATAGTAATTGAAAACTGTAATCTTTCAAAAATTATTTGAAAAATTAAGAGCCATTCCAAATAGGACCAGCATTTGTAGGGCAAGATTGATGTACTCGTAAAAAATTAGATACTAATTATTCATCTACTTTAAGATCTTAGATGCCAAAATAAGATTTTTAGAAATGTTTGAGAATTATATAGCAATTATTCTAATATTCGAACTATACTAATTGACCCAAGAAATTATTCCAATTAATCCATTTCATTGTTTGTAATGATTGACATTTTATACATATTTTTCATTGACATTTTAAATCTAAGGTTCCAAGTTAGAATCCTTTAAAATATTCAATGGGCTTGGAGCCCAAGTATCTGAACAAGATTTCAAAATCTATTGGATGTGCTCCAAATTACTACCAAATTTGCTTACAATGCTTTGCTTAGGATAGCAGAATGTTGTAGGGCCGAATTCTTAATGGATAGGCCATTGTGATCCGTTTGAATTTGATCGGTCATTATTACGATTATGAATGTTAGTATACAAATCGAATATTCTAATATTAAACTCATAATATAATTATATTAATAAGATTACGAAACGTTTAAAGTTTAAAGTTGGCTTGTTTATGTTTTTATCCGAACTTAATCCATAATCTAATTTATTTGTCCTTTGCTTGGCATAACAAAAATATGATAGTAATATTTTCACACATTTCTTTAATCTTCATTCCTTGCACTCCACTCTATTCTTCACCCACTGATATTCTGATAATTGAACTTTGCTTCTGAGGTATGACGATATTGCTTGAGAATGCGTAAAAAGGTTTTGATAACGAAGTCTAATTTTTATTCGTTGTGTCCGTACATTTATTTATACAAACACAGGATAAATAAAAAAATAAAAAGTGACAAAGTCAATAATATAAATTCGTAAAAAATAAAAAATAAATTCTACCAGCATAGTGTTAAATTGTGACCTCTCTGCACTTCATAGTTCCTTCATGAAAGAAGAGCGAATAACTGAATATTACCAGCCAATGAAGAACTAAATCCAATCAACTGAGTTGTTGTTGGCATTTTTATTCACACAAGTAAGAAAGGTACACTTTATGAGTGTGCAACTGAAAAAGAAAAAGACACAGAAATTAAAAAAATAGGGAGTAGAAATTCTAATAAAAAATTAGAAGGATTATATAAGAAGGAGTGAAAGTTGGAAAGGAATTTATCAATAGTTAATGAAAATATATAAAAGGGGAAGGAGGGTAAATTTGGCAAATCACTTAAGATGACGAATATCAAAACTCTCCCTCATGCTTTCTATATACTAGTGAGAAAGGCACATCCTTATGGGTGTGTGATTTTATTGGTTAAAAAAATACACAATTTTTTTTTATAAAAAATAGAGTAAATTTTTAAAAATTGTTCAAAAGATTAGAAGAAATATAGATAGTAGAGAGTAGAGAGTAGAGGATGGAAAGAAAATTATGAATAATTATATTTTGAACAAAAGAGTATGATGGGTAAGTTAAGAAATAAAAGACATCAGAATTCATATTTTTATTTTTATATATAGTATAGATATATGTATACATATAGATGTTGGAATAGAAACCCAGATTTTTGATCTTGGTTATAGTTGCTTTGTACATCTTGACTTGACTTCTGAAAAGTTAAAAACAAGTAAATTACCTAATTCCAAATCTTTTTTGGAAGACTACTCGAGGCGATTGGGCTAGTTCTTCAAACAATATTTATTTTTAGCCTCGTCCATTCTAATTACCGAGCATTGCCCAAATAATTGTTTTAGTATGAAATTCAGATTTTCTTAATTCTTCTCCTTTGCTTATCTTTTTTGCCCCTTCCGGCCAATCATCACCCAGCAACCCGTCCTTGATTAATTAAATTAATTTTAATAAGAGTAAGAGTATAAATGAATCGAGTAAAATCGAATTTAAATAATTTTAAATCGTTTGAACTCGAACTTGACCAAAACTTAACTTGAGTTCGAGTTTAATCAATCCCAATCAAGTTTAATTGAGTTTGAATAATAAAATATTTTAAAATTTTAAAATATTTAATATTTATGTAAGTTTTGACTAAATTCGACGAATTTTTAAAATTCACAAATTAAAGCTAGAGATAAAACTTGTAAGATTAAAAGCGAATTTTTGACCGAGCAGCTCGATTGTTTGCCCCCTACCTACTACTATACTTGGATATTAGCAACCCATAATCTCAAAATTAACCAATTAATTAAGTAGTGGCATTAAGCATGATCTATGGTTGAACCAAAGTTCGAACTTTCAAAAGGCAGGTATCGCGTGCAAGCCTCAACAACGCAACATTTTGCATGCTTTGCTGACACGTAAGCACGAAGGCCGTTTAAATTTCTCTTGTCCCCACGCCTCACACTCTCACGTCATTTTCCATCACGCTGCCACATTCTTATCACCGACCTACCTCAACAAATTCATTCTCTTTGCTTCCTAACACTTTCTTTACCGCCCGATAAAAAATCCAACGCTCCCGATTCGCCAAACCCATCCTAATGTAAAGAGTCTCGACACAGACAATCCCCACTCTCTAATGTTCCTTCCTTTCCCATCCCATAAACGAGAATTACGTGAAAGCGGCCTTTTTTTTAATAGAAAAAAGATAAAAATCAACGGATCAGATTAATATCCAACGGCTGGAAAACTTTCATGAACGGTAGTTCGGAAAGTTAGTTTTCGGTTCCCGCTATATAAATTCTTTTTTGCCAACAAATTCATTGTTTTCTATTTCAATTCCATCCAACTCTTTTTGATTTTGCGTCCTCTCATTTCCGGTAAGTTTTTTTTTTTTTTTCTCTTTTTTTCGATGAATTTATTTTGTTTAATTTGTTAAGAATGTATTACACTGAGGTTGACGGTTAATTAACAGGATTTTTAAGGATTTCTTTTCGTTTAATTTAGATATAAATTGTGTACATTTGAATAGTTTTTAGGTTTTAAATTTGCTGATTTTACTGCTTTTTTATTTATTATTTTTTTAGGAAAATGTAGGGTTTAATAAGGTTTTATGACAAGATTATTGTTGCAATTTGTAACATTTTTTTCTTGCATGAAGCTTGTGTTTAGCTAGGATTTAAGAAAAAATAATTTGTTTTTTGATGAATATTATGGTTTCTTTAAGTTTTGTTGCATTTTTTTTTTTTCCGTTTTCAAAAAAATTCCAATCTTGATGATACAATTGAGGCTTTTTTTTTTTTTTTTTTTAAGTTTTCTTCTTAAAGGCTGCATGAATGAATTGGGGAAAGGATATAAAATGGATGAGAAATGTTTATTTTGTTTACTTTAGGAAAAATGTGTGGAAAAATGGAGTACAGGGAAAATGGTAAATCCTAAGATTTGGAGGCTGTGGCCTGTTAGAGTTAAATGATGGTTTGATACTATTTCCTTTAATGGAGAAATTATTAAAAGTTTAATAAAGGGCGTCCCAAATGCCCTAAGAATATGTAGAGAGGCTGTTTACATGTATGGGTTGTAAATCCTCGAAAGCTCCTCGAATCGAACTCACCTCGATAAGAGCTCGTTCAAGCTTGGTTGGTCAATAATCAAGTCAACTTTGAATACAATTTAATGTTCGTTAATTTTTTGTGTTCAACTCGAATTCAGCTCGATAAGGTAAAAATTTTAAATTTACATGTAAAAATTCTAAGTTACTTGAGCTCGATTCAAGTTCGGCTTGATAAAAGATCATTTGCTTTTGGCTCGAAAGATAAACAAGCCAACATTGAACAAAATTTCAGAATTGTCAAAATAATAAGAAGCTTGAACACTAGTGTGTGACTCGTTTAGTGTACATTTGCACCCCTATTTACACGGGTACGAACTCGTGACCGGAAGGTCATGCAGTCTTACCCTGCAGGCTTTGCAGAAGGGTTTTTTTGACGACCTGACCCGTTTGATGTCTGGTCACAAAGAGGCATATTATATCAAGAATTTAGTAATGTAGAATTATTGTTTTGATACGTTATAGAAAATTATGGAAGAGACGGTGATTTGTGAAGTTTTTGTAGGTCGAAATGGGAATCCAATTAAAAGCTGTTACAGTTGCTCTGTTTATTTCATTGGTGTTTCTTCCTCTGGCGTTTTCTTCTTCAAATGATGGATTTGTTAGAATTGGATTGAAAAAAATGAAATTTGATCAAAACAACCATCTTGCTTCGCGGCTTGAATCAAATGACGGGGAGCCTTTGAGGGCTTCGATTAGGAAGTACCACTTTCGTGGTAAACTAGGGGACCCTGCTGATTCTGATATTGTTTCACTAAAGAACTATATGGATGCTCAGTACTTTGGCGAGATTCGTATTGGTTCTCCTCCTCAGAAATTCACCGTAATCTTTGACACTGGCAGCTCTAATTTGTGGGTGCCTTCATCCAAGTGCTACTTCTCGGTGAGTTGTTAAGTTCAGCTAAAATGGCAGCAAACATGATCGAGCAATTCTTATGTTGGTTTTCTTGGAGGAGTCAATGCAAACTTTAATAGTTGTATATCTTGATGCAGGTTGCATGTTTTTTCCATGCTAAATACAAATCAAGCGAATCTAGTACTTACAAGAAGAATGGTGTGTTTTATTTCCTTCTCCATTCTATGTTTTATTATAGAGATGTTGCGTCATTTTATTTTTGACAAAACCAAATTTAAATTCTCGATGCCAAATTTTATAGAAAATCACTTACTCTCAAAGCACAATCAGATATGCTAAATTACAAAATATAGCAAAACCATGAGGTTGGTTGTTACCAACCACTTCAGTGACATGATTGCATGAAATGGATGGTGAATTACTGTCCTTTCCCACTCTTGGCTTCCAGAAAATCCAAATAAGCAATTGGAAGAAATCGCTCCTTGAATAGCTTTATTCTGTCTGCTGGCTAATCGTCTTCTAGGAGTCCTTCTACACTTGACTTTAGGCTTGTAACAGCTACGCTTATGCTTACTTAATCTGAATTGTATTCTGGTTACAGAACACTAAGCAAATCTATCCTTGTTAGAATATCCTTTCTGTGTCATTTAGTGACTTGACATAGTTTGACTGTAGGGAGTTAAAGTCATTGTGGTAGAAAGAGTGAGACTTGAGATTCAAAAAAATAAGTAAATAAAATTAGAACATCTAGCAGTTTGTACATTTATGCATCGAAGTCCTCAACATGGAATTCTACCATAGAAATAAATGTCCGTGAGGGTAACAGTGCTTTGGTTAAGAAATTTACCGTGGAATGGTGGACTAAATACCAAAACTTCAGTACATTATCCATGCTTATTAATAGTTTCTGTTCTCTTTTGATATAGGGAAGTCAGCAGAAGTAATTGCCTATGGTTCTGGAGCTATATCTGGATTCTTTAGTCAGGATAATGTCAAAGTTGGTGACCTAGTCGTGAAGGATCAGGTTATTATTATTACTTTTTTGGCTTTTATTTGTCTGCATTGCAGCTAAATTTTCATGACTAATAGTTAGTTGGCCTCTCAGGAGTTTATTGAAGCAACAAAGGAACCCAGTGTTACTTTTCTAGTGGCCAAGTTTGATGGTATACTGGGTCTTGGATTCCGTGAGATATCAGTTGGAAATACTGTTCCAGTGTGGTAAGTTTTTGGTTTTCAGGTTTTATGAACACAAACTTTGTACTTCTTTTCTGGTATTGAGGTTGCCTTTTCTTTCTTTAAAGCATTGTGGGTAGGGAACTGGATATGCTGGATTTCATTAATAAAAGATTACATGACAGGTATAGCATGGTCCAGCAAGGTCTTGTAAAGGAGCCAGTGTTTTCCTTTTGGCTGAATCGAAAAACTGAGGAAGAAGAAGGGGGTGAGATAATATTGTTTTTGGTGGGGTTGATCCAAACCATTTCAAGGGAAAACACACGTATGTTCCAGTGACTCGAAAAGGTTATTGGCAGGTTAGTCATCTGGATATCAAATGTTGCTAAAAGTAAGTATAGTAAGTCCTTTTGCTGATCTTCACATTGTTGTGCTTGACAGTTTGATATGGGTGATGTTCTAATAGGTGGTAAACCAACAGGTGTGGTTGATTGAAATGCTTATTTCTATTTCTACAGTTATAGAACTGTGTTTATTTCTGGTCTGGTTAATTTGATGTTGTTCTGGTTAGGTTACTGCAAAGGTGGATGTTCTGCAATTGCAGACTCTGGGACTTCTCTTTTAGCAGGTCCAAAGGTAGGTGGCAAAACCCTTTGATTAGTTTACTAGAACATTCAGTCTGGTTCTTTTGACAATTTTATTGATTTGGTTTGGTCATTCTCCAGTAGTCTCAAAAAATTCGCCTTCACACATACTAAGAAACAATTTTTGCATGCCTAGCGATTCATGATATTTAGCACATGAACCATAACGATTCTAGTGTGCTTTGCTAATTTTTTGCAAATGTACTTGTCTACTCTCAAAAAACATGCACATGTATCTGCAGACTATTATTGCGATGATAAATCAGGAGATTGGAGCTTCTGGTGTAGTTAGCCAAGAATGCAAAGCTGTAGTGCAACAATACGGGCAGAAAATTGTGGATTTGCTTTTGGCAGAGGTGCATTATTTAAATATATATGCATTTGATTCTTTGGGATTCTTTATTTGTTCCACTCTTCCTTTTCCTTTCTTTGATTATTTCCAACTGGTACTGTTGTTAACAGTGTAAAATGGAAAATCATGTCGTGTCTTTTTTGCTGCTCTTGCAGGCTCAACCTAAGAAGATATGCTCCCAAATTGGATTGTGCTCTCTTGATGGAACTCATGGTGTTAGGTTGGTATCAATATGCATTCATTCAAGTGCTGTAATAAAATGAAATAATCTTTCCCTTTTAAAACCAGTATGATCATATGGGGGTGTAGCTTGTCTAATCATTTGAGTTGAAGATCACACACTTGATCCTGATCTTTCTTCTTGTTCTCTAAACAGCATGGGTATTGAGAGTGTGGTGGATGAGAATGCTGGAAGATCAGCTGGACTGAGTGATGCTGTGTGCTCGGCTTGTGAAATGGCAGCTGTTTGGATGCAGAGCCAACTCAAGCAGAATCAAACTCGAGAAAGTATCTTGAACTATGCCAATGAGGTGAAGTTCAGTGTGGTGTTAATTCCCAACTTCATGCAGGTTTTTTCTTGTCTGACCTTAATTATGATCACCTAAAAATTTTCAGCTTTGTGAGCGGTTGCCTAGCCCCATGGGAGAATCAGCTGTTGAGTGTGGAAGCATTTCTTCAATGCCTACAGTTTCCTTCACTATTGGTAGCAAAGTTTTTGAGCTCTCCCCAGAAGAGGTACAATCAATGTTTTACTGATTGTGGTTGTCATGTTTCTTTTACATTGTTTGTTGGGGCATCTAGACGCTAAACTACAGCCCACCTGGAAATACTTGAAATCTACAGTTTGTGTAATTTAAGTTACTACTGTAAATTTTGATTTTGTTGATTTCTTTTCTTTTCTATTTCCTGTGCGGGTAATGAAGTTATCACATGCCATAAATGTGTTCTATTAGCCCTTCCCCAACAGAAGCTGTCCCCGTTGTAATAAGCAGTTATATTTTTGTAAACCAAGAGGACGGGAGAATGTCATCATTATGCTCTTTTTGTTATTATTGTCGGTTTTAATTGTACCAAGATGGGTTATTTCTGGTGTGAACAGTATATTCTCAAGGTTGGTGATGGTGCTGCTGCACAGTGCATTAGTGGTTTCACTGGTGTAGATATCCCTCCTCCTCATGGACCGCTCTGGTACTTATTTTCCTGAATCTTATTGCTTTCTGTTAATAGTTTTGTCCACACTAGGGGATTGACATGACTAACTTTGATTGTGTTATTAGGATTCTGGGTGATGTATTCATGGGTCGCTTACAGTTGTCCACCACACAGTTTTCGATTATGGCAAGCTTAGAGTTGGATTTGCTGAAGCAGCTTAGATGGTGATGTACCACTACAGACTTTCATATTCTTCTCGTTTACTTGTCCCTTGTGTTCATATATGTGTATTACTCCTTTTGAGTACACACCAAAAGGAACATGTTTAAACTGGAAGTTGCAAGATTTGGAATTGCCTGACAATACTTGTATATATTTGTGTTGTGTTCTTAGTGCAGCAACTTTATAGTTTGTTATGTTATTTATCTCCTTTCTTCGAGTGTATGCATGTGTTCTTGATGTGTGCTGTGCTGCAATACTTGGCCGTCTTGCTCCATACAAAATGCTCTTGTAAGAGATAGAATCAGATTGACTTGGAAAAATATGCTTGAAATAGTAAACAATCTATTTTAAATATAATCGAATCATGAATAAGGTTCACAAATACAGTGTATGCAAGTTTGGATTACAAATACACATTTTGCTTATTTCAAACCGTTGCATATTGAGACTAATATTTCGATTTCTCACTGTTAATATGATGCAATTAATATAATGGGAAGCACAATTCAAGATTTGTAGTCTGTTTCATGATTCAAAACTGGAGTCTGATTTGTTAATCAGATCAATATGTTATCATCCAATTCACTTCCTATTTTCACCTTGCAAAAACCCTACCTGCTTTTTCTGTGGTTCAGATCTGTTACCCAATTTATTTTGCCTAATCCACCTATTCTCTTTTCTCCCCTCACTCTTAGCCATGGGAGGATGATTATTGTGTTTGGAGTTGGAGGTAATTAAAAGCCTCCATCTTTTCAGAGCCCATTGGTGTAGCTAGAGCTCTCCCACTCAAAAAGTCTTCTCATAAAATATCTCAAGTTCTAGAAGGCACTTATTTGTTTACTAATTTGAATAAAAAAAATCAAATAGCAATACATTACGATAAAATAACAATAAAGGGTTTATTTTGGTAAATAAACCAGTTATCTTTCTTCATTCTATTCCACTTCAAACATAAAATGGAATTAGTTCAAAATGTCCAATCAGAAAAACCAAACACAAGAATAGCTTATAAGAGATCAGTAACACCAGCATTCTCAATTCCTGGTCCAATTATCACACCTAATCCAATTTCCAAATTAGGGCCCCAACAAAGTCTCCAAGCACTGTTTTCTCTGCCTTAATAGTCAAAATTTCTCAAGTTCAAATTAAGAGCAATATAAATCCATGCATCAGTATTTCAAAAAGAATTAAAGCAACCAGTACATATTCATTTATCTAGACAAATTAGATAATGTTACCACACCAAAACTCAAACTCATTTAATGTTCTTCTACTTTCATCCTTCACCCCAGCTCTTTTGAGTATCAATGAACCAAAAAATGTACGGCACAAAACTGCAAGAAACCGCAGAACTATATAAGATTGAAGGAAAAGCATTAGTCATTGTTTGTTACATACTCTTTTTGCTATCAGAGTGTGAGAATCTCCAATCCAAGGATTGCAACTGACTTCGAAGGCTTTGATTTTCCTCAAGCAAACGGTCATATTCAATGAGAAAACCCTCCGATTGCTTTTTCAGAGCCAATTTATTGGCTTCAGCACTACTCGCTTCTTTTGTCTTTTCATCAAGCTCTGCTTCCAAGTGCTTAATCTTTGCGTGCAATGCAGCTGATTCTTCTTCCAATGCTTTAATATCACTAGTCTTCCCATCATTGGAAACCCGGTTTTGTTTCTTTACAGCTTCCATGCTCTTCCTCCGTATGCGGAGTTCTCTGATATAATGGTGTAGTCTGTCAATCATGAATGCAAGGAAAAGGGAAAACCCTGCAGCAAATACACAAATTATTTAAATACGAATCAAGACCATAAAGAAAGCCAATTGAAAATGGCAACACAACCCTACTATATATGTGAGGTAAAAAAAACTTCAAAGCTATATGTTGAACCTGCAATCTTCACATTTAACCAGATTCCTATCAAAAAGATTCACATTGGCTAGTGTGTCCTTGTTTATCGTGGTTTTAAGATGTTCGGGAAAGGAATAGTTAAAAATCCAATTTACAAATGGAAAGAACCAAGGATCTCAAATTCTTCCAACTTGTAGCATCCACATAGGAGTTTCCGAGGATATGTTCAATATACAAGGGATACTGACAAATCAAACTCAAGCTTAAAAGTTGGGATCTATGAATAGTTTAATAAATGACCCCTGTAACTACACCTTATCCAGATTTCAACACATTTTTGTACATAGATCAGATTACTTGCCTCGTAATCTTTAAACAACTTGTAATGGATGTGATTAACCTACAACAGAACAACTTGTAACGGATGTGATTTACCTACAACAGCACGACATGAATTATAAGGCATCTTAATGATGGATGCACCATAGTAATTAACAGAAAGTTCACAAGTGGTGTATGAATTTAGAATGCACTATATATCCTGGCTTTGATTTTCCCTAAGCAAACTGTCATATTAAAAGAACCTGATATGTCGTCTTTTTTAACCTTTTTTATAGCTTCATATGTAATCCTCATAAGGAAAAGTTTCACCTTTTGCAATAACCAAAAACTCTGCCACTAGCACGAGTAACAGCAATACCACATAGCAAATCACTTCATTAGAAGAATGAGAACAATATGCATAACTATTATACTGGAAATCCAAAAGAAAAAGAAAATTAGACCGCAGCCAACAACACAGCTGATTTATCCAACATCAACACCATATTGATCAAGTTTTAATCTTTACCTTAAAAAGTTCAATGGTTACTATAACAAATCAAGATCACATTTTTATAAATCAGAAAACTTTGTACAACAAAAAATCAGAAGATTATTCAATAAAGATAGTAACTTTTCCATAAATTCACTCATCTATTCTCCAACACTAAATTACCATATTATGCAAAACCTAGTCCTTGAGCAATACTATATTAGTATTTTTTTTTTCTCTGAAGCAAATTCACAAACACTTTCCGTACATACTGTAAATCCTGCAAAACATACACACAAGAATTGATTCAGATTTCGAGGTGGAAAAATAAGCATACCCATAAGAGAAGCTTCAAGGAGGTAATTTGCCATAAGAATTTGATCCGTCGGATTGATATCAGCATCTTCAGACCAATGTTTGTGGATCGCCACCGCATTGTAGACGGCGGACATCATAACCACAAAAACGGTGCCGGCAACAGTCTTAACTATGACTGGACCGCGACCCCTTTTCACCCTATCGATACCCATTATCACTAGTTTCCTCAAAGGGGTTTTAAACACGAAGATCACGATCAGGGCCATCTCTGCAAATACCAAACTAAATAGTAATTGAATCATTTTGCCTTTTCGTTTTTTTTTTTTTTTTTTCAGTTTCTCCTTGAGTTTAGATCATATAAATTGTGGGTTTTGTTCAGGAGTCGGATTGGAGTAAAGAGTTGTTGGAGAATTGAATTAGAATAAATGTTTCAAGAAGAAGAAGAGAGATGGAGATCACTGATCAGACAGAGTGCCTTAGACTAGTGGGTTTGTTTCCTTAAAATAGATTACTTTGAAAGCTTTTTAGTTATTTTTAGTGTGTGGGTTTCTTTCCTTCAACATTTGGTTGCTTAATTTACTGACTAATGTGTAATTTAAGGATTGGAATTGAATTATACTTTTGGAAATTTCGACAATAGCTTCTAAAAATCATTCTTTTATATTTTAAATATTTACATAATGTAAAATACAAATCATGTTTTACCCTACTAAAAATATTGAAGCAGACCTTCTCTTTTGCCTCCACCTTAGTCAGAATTTAATTTTATAAAATCTTTCTTATATCAATTTATTGTAAATATTTCATAAAATTTAATTGAATTTACAAGCGAAGTCAAAAATCAAATCTAACTAAATATTTACTTTACTCTTTTAGTCAATATTAGGTTGAAAGCATAACAAAACTAATTGACTTGAGTTGAATTTCGGCTCTATAAGAGTTTGTTGAATCTTGACTTGTCAATAATGAAACAAATATTAAACAAGAATTAGTATGTATTAATTTTTTGTTATGTTATTAAATTCAAATTCCATTAGATAAACTATAAACTTTAAATTTACATATAAAAATATTCAAGTTACGCGAGTTCGGTTCAATAAATGTTCGTTCAAATTCGACTCAAAAAATAAATAAAACAAAATTAAACAAAATTATAATTTATTAAAATAATTAAATAACCATGAATAATGTTTTATATATATTTATATGCGTTGATTTATAGACCTATGTCAATATGATCCTATCATCATATCCTCCCCATTTCTATTTTAGACTTCAGCTACCACGATGCATGCTCAAGTTTTGCATAAATTGATTCACTTACTCTTCTCATTTCTACTTTTTGCCAAAAATTTAAAATACTTAGAAGTTGAACTTTCTTGCATTCATAGAATTCAGTTACTTTCACATGCAATTTCATGGTTGCCATGATGAATGATGGGGAGTGTATTCATTAACAATACACAAATGTTATGATACTGAAAAGTTGTAGTATGAAGTCTTTAATTTCTTTTTTAACACAAAGAATAAACTGGTACTGATCTTCTCTACACGTACTTTTGGAGTCCATTACCGGCGTAACCCCCAAGCAATACCAATATAAGCACCAACATCAACATCAACATCACTACATTAACTCTATTTGTTTTCAATGTTATGGTTGCATAAAATTTTCTTACATTGTGATGTTAGCATACAAAATTGGGTTAATTCCACTCTACCCTCTTAATGTTTAGGGTCATTATCACTTTAGTTTCTAACGCTATTTTTTAGGCACTTAAGTCCTTCCGTTAAATCTAACTTAATTTTGCTACTCACTTTGATAAAAATACCGTTATAACTTTGTTTAAATAAAATGTTATTTTTTAACAAATATCATTATCTCTTTTTTTTTTTTCTTTTTTTCTTTTTTGCATTTTCATTGATTCATTTTTCCTTTTTCTCCCATTTTATTATATGATTCAACAATTTTTCATGAAAGTTTGAGGGTAAAAATGTCATTTTAGTTGAAAATCTAACTTGACCGCTAGACTTGATCATTCATCCAGAGACTTAAGTGGTTAAAAAATAATGTTAGCGATTAAAGTAATAGTAACTCTAAAAATTAACTGGGTAAAGAGAAATTAACCCTGAAAAATATATGGTTTAGGGTACCCCAAGTAGAATTGAAGTTGGTGAGTATAGATGGACCTTTAAGTTGTTAGACGTTTGCTCATAATTTATTTGTCATAAGTTCGATAACAAAGAAGATATGTGAGATTTTTTTATTTTTTGAAAGTACAATTGAAGTCAGTCAAAAGTAAGATGATTTTTAGGTGATTAGCTTAAGATTGATATATTTCTTTGCCACCTTTCTCCATTTGGTTGTAAAAATCCCACTTGTTAGGTTATCTACCATTGTTGTGAAAGTTATAATATTATTGTGAGATAAATGCATAATAATCCGTTTTAGTACAATATATTAACACGATGGATGCATTGGACATTTTCAGCAACTTGCAATGATTCCCATCTCTAATAAAAAAGAGTGAAATATTACATTAAAAAAAAATTTTTTTGATAAACAGATGTAGAGAAAGATGTCTCCACAAAGAATCATGGCTACCACTAATTGTTGACTATGCAGAAACCTTTTGTGCTGTGGAATGTATAGAGTAATAGAACTATAAATAGTCTTAAACAAACAAAATTAATAGGACAAGCAGCCTCACGTGGGGAGATGACCAACCATTAATTGACAAAAAAAAAAATGGAGACCTAATTTGGCCCATGTCTTCACTATTTATTTATTTTATTTTTTTTCAGAATTTACCCCTAGAACAAAATTCCATGATCAGAAATGGTCATACTAGGATATTGAATAGAATCAATGAAGATGAATAAGAGAACAAACTTTGCAAAATATCACTAGTAAAATTACAGCAGAAGTTTCATAGTCTTTATCCAACATAAACCACATGATAAGAACACATTTGTTGAGCAACCAAGCTTCTGCTAACATGTTCAATGTTGAGCAAGAAAGAATACGTTGGCGACAAAGTAAAGGAAGTAAGGAACAACAGAAGAATTTCAAGAATACATTATTTTTTGCATACTCTTTTAAGAGTAATAAGGCACGTTATTTTTTATTTCTGACCTAAAACATAAGTAGTATACTATTGGTACATCGAGTTGATATGCTTAACCTTTAGTCAGTGCCAAAGACCTTGCTCGGAGATTCAAATAGATTCCCCTAAAATAGAAAACAGAATTAGGGCTCCAATATTATTGGAATCAAATCAAAAACTTTTACTATGTCCAAAATTTGAGGTAGAAATGAGAGAAGAATTACCAGCAAAATGCAATCATACTCTGGAAGACAACTCGCAGCTCCAGTGGCAGATACTGGTGATTAATCCATCCCACCACTGGCCAGAACTGCAAAATTAATTGCGCAATTTATTATGTTGCACTTTGCTCTTTTTTACTGATGACAGTATAACATAACTACATGTAAAAAAGGTAAATTGAAGAGAAAATTGATATACCGTCCATGCAGTATATTGCACCGTTGGATATTCCTTCTTGAGTTTGGATTTTACATGGATCCAAGGTCTTCCTGTACATAGCATCAGATTAGATTTACAAAAGTTCCAATACACTGTAATTGGGATTTACAGTCCTGAAGCGAATCAAATTTGAAAACGCAACAGTCTATTCCACATTTGGAATTGACTGAATGACATGTTAAGACTCGTATGCAACACAACCTGAAAAAACAGGTGAGAAGTTCAGACTGACATTTACAAATTCCTGAGCTGGTGCTGTAAACATTGACTCAAATCATTACAGTAGTTATCCAACATCAGTTGTTGGTTTGACAGTAACTAAACGTCATATTGTGCATGGCTGGAAGTGCTACTTTTGCAACCTCAATTTACAAGTGTTTCCAAGGAAATGAAACCCCACCCCACAATCAATTTTAACTTGGCAGATTTAACATAGTAACTTAAACTTTTTGAGCAAATGATATAGTCTTGTATCTACAGGTTGCTAGTGTTGTAGCTATTACTCCACTTATGTCAATGCAAGTATGCCAGTTCCAAACCCATCCTATAAAACTTCTAAACACCAAGAGTAGTCAGAAGTACTTAATCATAAGTAGGCAAAATAACCTTGTGGATTGACGATGTCCATACATGGGAATATCTCCTTTTTTTTTTTTCCCACTGACATTTGATTTTTATAAGTAGGCATTTCATAGGATGTAATTGATCTCTTTCCTTGGAATTGCAGGACAAACAAATTAAGAACCAGTTGAGATGTTACACTAGAAACTTACCCTCAATTGCCAGCCCATAGAAAATCATGAAAATCAAGTTGTTCAATGGTGAAATAGTAACCTGTTCCAGCACAACCTGAAAATTTTTTTGGACATTACATTATCACATAGATATTTTGCAAATTTCCCTAATTTGATTCCAATAAATCGATATGACAGTCATGAATGATGTGTCAATTGCAAGTTGGAAAAGTACTAAGGTTGGTTCATTTTTGGTGAAGTTTAGTTAGGAGAGTCCAGTCATTTAATTCCAGATTACCAATTCAAAGATCATACTTGCATATCAGACTGAGGGAAGTGAAACTAGTATGAACAGACTGAACCATTTGTGCTCGACGGACATGTTGAAACTACAAGGAATTTCACAGCTGTACCGTTTATGAGGAAGTTAAAATCCCAATCTTATATCTCACCATGACTTCATCAAGTTAATGGTGGCTAAAAGGAAAAAAAGAAAAGGTCTACAAGGAGATTATACCTTCTTGGCGACTGTTTTCGAGTCCTTCTTTCCTTTAAAAAGCTTATCCAGAAACATGTGAAAGTAGTGCCCCAGTGGTCCAAGATAGGCAGCACCAAAAATCTGCATGGAGGAAAATTGGGATAGAGTTAGTAATTTGGGCAACAGGAAACACAGTGATGATGATGTTCAAGTGTAAATTTGTTCAATAAGGTTCAAATCTGCAAGATCATAGCTCCAAAAATGTTGTTAAACTCATGCACAAGTTCCACATAGTAATAGACGCTAGAAGAAAAGATTCAGAAACCAAGTCATATTAACAGTACGGATAAAATTAAAACTAAGATATTGGTTTGGAAACACTTATTTAAACCATGTATCAGACTAACTATAAATCTATGAACTTTGTCAGATGAACTTATTCGGAACTCTGACCTCTAAAAGCTAATAAAAGAAGACCAGAAGGAAAAGAACCAGATGTTGCACAATGCACAAGCAGGAAAAAAAAAAAAGATTCTTTACATTGAGAAGAGATTAAAATGAACCCAAAATCTTTCCAGCCAACCAACTGTGCCATTGAGGATTAGGAATACATGTTCAAATACATATACCATGGAGATCGAATTAACAAACAAACAAACAAACCAAGCCATATTTCCACTAAGTAGGGTCGGTTGCATGAATCTTGCTACACCATTACACTCTGTTATGGATCATATCCTCCTTAATTCCTAAATGGGCTATATCTTTCTTACAAGTTACCCACCAAATCTTTTTCGGCATCTTCCCCTACCCCTCTTATGTTGACTACTTTCTCTAAAATCTACTCGCCTAACAGGCGCGTCTACTGGACGTCTTAGCACATGACCTTACCACCTTAAGCGTGTTTCTCTCATCTTCTCATCAATGGGGGCTACTCCAATCTTATCACGAATATGCTCATTGCGTATCTTGTCCATCCTAGCGTACCCACCCATCCATTTTAACATTCACATTTCTGCTACTCTCATCTTTTGCTCATGGAGATTGAATTAACATAATAAAAAGTTTTCAACTTTCAAAGGACATGTTTGAATGCACCTCCTTCAATGTGTTAGTCTCCTTAGATTTGATTGAGCAACATATAGGAAACTGCGTGTGCACGTGTGTGCATATATAGTTTCATAAGCATGTTTCTAACAACTAAGTCCAAGCTAATTAACACTGCAAAATCTATATAACTCCCTACAGAAGAAAGAACTAAAGGAAAAACCAAAATTCTTGAGACCCACCAAACTTTCTTGTTTGGAGAACATAAACTTCATGCAGCTATCAAAGTTAAATCACATTTAAGACGCATAAACACAAATGGAAAAGCAGTAAAGACATTTTACATCTCCACATATTTTATGCAAAATTTATTTGTTGCACAATAGGAATGAATCAAAGTAAGAGCAAGTAAATCCTGATGATTGTGAAGGGCTATTTTTTAAGAGCGAGTCATAAACAGGATTAGGGGAAAAAGTTATAGCGTAAAGTTGTAACCTTTTCATCCTAAAACTGCCAACCTGTAATATACTTTTACTCTGAAACATTCTAAAAGCAGGAGGAAATGTCCTCAAACTAAGATACGTGCTTAAAAAATTTTGATACATTAATGTGCAGATACCAAGATTGTAATAGTGACTAACATAGAGTATGCAGATAGAATTCATCGTAAAACCGAGAAAGATCCAAGGGATTCAAGAAGCACTCTGAAATTATAAGTTTTCCTCTTGGATTCGTCAAGACAATGAACTCCAAAATCCGAAGTACTGTATAATGAACAACACTAATAAGGTCGAAAATTTGAGGCCAGGTAATAGGTGAGAATTTTGTAGCATGTAATACAATAGTTCAACTCTGTTTGCTGCCATTGCAACATCCAATTCTGGCATATCCCCCTCAACACACACACACAACCCCCCAAAATAAATAAATAAATAAATAAAATTCATGCACCCCAAAAAAAATGAAAAAAAAAAAGAGGACAAGGTTAACTAACCAATTCACAGAGACAATGTTATTACAATTTTTTTTTTCTCCAAGGACTTACGATCATCAAACTAGAACTAAATTAAGTCGGTCACATCACCAATTAATAGTTCAATATAATTACCACTTTGAGAAGAAGGCGTCTGAGTTGAAGTTTCTGAATACCAGAGAGCTTCTGAGACACTATATCACTCACTGCTGACAGAACTCCAGCAGTGATTGCCTGAGGTTAAAATGCAACAATACCCAAAAAAAAAAAAACACAAAAAGGGAAATTTCAGACACCAAATTTCAAGAAAAACGTTCTTGCAAAAAGATCAAATCAAATAAATAAGAAGGGGATGTGAAAGATTGGACCTTCGTTCTTAAAGGGTTCTTCTGAAGCTGAAGAAGGTACTGTTGCAGACCCTTTTTGGCTACTGATCCCATCTTTCACTTTGCCTACTCTGGAGAAGACCTTGACTGAATCAGAAAGTGAGCAAAACAGAAAACTATAGTCTGCTACTACTTAGCAGACTCTTACTATGCTGTATTGCTACAGTAGAGCCACTAATTAGATTCCCAGTGCTCTGTGGTAAGACTTGCTGACTAAAGTATCTTTTGCTTGCTAAGCCCAGCTTAAATAAATGCGGTTGTTGATGGTTGATTTAGTGATATATTAATAATTTTGTGGTGATATATTATTAATTATAAATTAATTCAAGTTTGTAATTGCATAGGTTTATTAACTTTTTTTTTTTAATTTTATTAAAAAAGTTTAAAATTCTAATTTTCTATAGTAAATATAAAAAGAAAAATTTTATAGTTCGCACATTACGATGCAAGTGATGCTAAAATGTTATGTCTAATAATGGAGGTTTACGTGGTTATGTGTCTGAATTCATTAAAGGCATATTAATAAAATTTATTTGTTTATTTTGGAGTGGGATGGTAGTTAGACAAGTTGTTAGGTACGAAAGCAGGAAAAATAAAAAGAAAGAAACGAAAAAGAAGAAAATGGACTGAGTGTCTAATTAGGTGGCGGATTCTCCCATAATCTTTGCAGAGAATATTTAGTCATTGCGAGTATATTCTATTACCATTTTGTCCTTGCAATGGTGGACTTGGGCTAAAATTAATGTTAATTAGGACTAGGTCAAATTAAGGTCAGATCAGCAACATAATGCCAATTAAGGAACCTATGTGTTTCAACAATGAACCATTTCTTGGAACCTCTATTTGAACCCTTTCATGGAACTTGGAAGGTTATTGCAATGATGCTGGTGAAAGGAGGATGGGGTGTTACATTAATGTGGTCTAAATTTTGCTCATATTCACATCTAATTTATGTCCTAACTCTAATGTGAGTTTTTAAATCGATCAAAATTAGTTCTTAAGACATATAAGGTGAAAAAGAAAATATTTCTATTATCATTGATGGTAATACCTCAGAAACCACAATAGTGTACAATGAAATTAATAGATATCCTTTTTGTTTTGAAGGGAGAGACTGAAGACAAGGATAATATAGTAATATTCACAACATGAATGTGGTTTGTGATTAGGCAGAGAACTTTTATCTCGGTAAGTAGTTGCTTTTCAATTAATAAAAATTTTTATTTAGAGTGGGATGTCTGTATTCTTTCATTAATTGAAAAATAACTATTATGCATGCTCAATAATTGTTCTTACCAAAATAAAAATTCCTCCTTATTTTTCTGTCTGCGTACAACATGGTGCTCAATGTCAGCATCTACCACTTGTAAGCAAGTTTGTTAAGGGTTTTTCCTAAATATTTGCATGCATGAAATTGCTCCTAAATACCTGCCAATAATACAGGATGTTTTTTCTCTTTTCCTCATATCAAATACCCCTGTTGCTTGCTTAGAATTAATGATAGTCATTTGATCTAACTACAAACTCCTAATTATATGGGCATGAATTAGCTTAATGGAAAATAGCGATATTATACCCGAACAAATTTTTGGCGCCATTTCCAAGGACTATTTTTCGTGTAATATTAGTTTAGCGAGCCTAACTAGATTAGACATTTTATTTATTTATTTACAATTGCTTTTTTTATTTTATTTTTATTTAGGCATTTTTTCATTCATAAATTTCTAATTTGTTTAGCAACATCTCTAATCTTTTAATAAGATTCCTTTCAAAATTTATGCTTCACTTTTAAATTTTATGTTGACCCCGTTTAATTATTCTTTAATTTTTAAATACTCATCCGTAAGACTTATAAGTAATATATATGATTTTAAAAATTACACTATTTGTGATACTATTACTGTTCCTAACTTAATATGGATTACTTAAACCTTGGAGGTAAGCAAGAAGTCAATAAAGATTTGTTCTTAATGAAGATGTTTTGTCCACGCACGAGGTGTAAAGGCTTGGCTGTAGTCACCTTGTTTGAATTCCAAATTATATTCCAAGCCAGGCATTCTTTTATTCTGTGGTTGTTGTGTGCGAAAGGAGGTTAACAACAAAGGATGGTTGTTAGAAAGAAACTAAAGACTGTTTTGTGCCCAAAAAAAAAGTATGGTTGTTATTCAATAGATAGTGAAGACCATTTGGGATGTGTAAAAATAGTTTCACTAATAACATCTTAAATAAACTCAAAATGAGATTTAGAACATATACTTGAAACCAAAGAAAGTTTCATACTCACAGACAACATCAACTTTTAATCATTTCAGTTTTTTTTTTTTCATTTCTATTTTCCATTTGACAAATGATGTGTTGCATTAGATTAAGTATTTGGAAATTTTGTTATTGCGAAATTCAAAAGAAAATTTAATTGTGAGAAAACTTTAGATTTTTTTTTTTTCATTTCAACATAGTTTCTTTGATCATGAATTTTTAAAAATGGTTATTTACTACAATTTGTAAAATTTTTCGACTTGCATAAAAAGTTTTATATATGTGTGTAAATGTGTATATATATATATATATATATATATATATTGAAATGTAAATAATTAAAAATTTTACTCCCTTAGAGTAAAACAATTTTGATCATGACATGTAATAACATAACAAAGTAGATTAATTATATTAAAATATTATGAAAACTAAATATGAATTTTTACCATTTTAGTATTATTCCTTTCAGTTTATATCTATACTTTTAACATGCATAAAATGAGCTTAAAATGCTGAAGCTAGAAACCGACATTAGCTCCATTCCTCATTTGAAGCTAGAAACCGACATTAGCTCCATTCCTCATTTGTTGGGTTTTCTTATAGATTTTTGCCGTTACTTTTTCTTTCTTTCTTTTTTTTTTCACATTCAACAAGAAACTAATATTGAACTAATTAAGATTTCATTAAAAAATCCATCCATGGAATGGACGTGCATTATGGTTCCTATCTCAGTGCAGAACACACCAGCCGAGTCTATATAGTCACCAGCCGAGTCTATATAGTCTAAACTACGTTGAGGATGAACCATGTTAAATATCGAATTCTATATACCAATTATATTAGCTATACCATCAATACAAAATAAACAATTACAAAAATCTACATATCTTTTCGAGAATACAATACATTTAAAAATGAATTAAAAATTTAACCAAATTTGCTCCACAAAGGTAATTAAGAAAGCCGCATAAATAAATATATAACCGACAAAAAGTAGACTAACCTAACCAATCTTGTGCAATACTCACCAGTGAATCAAATTAGCTAAAGGTGTACGAAATATTTACTTAATAGACCAGCTTTGGTCATTCCATTGATTCTTAGTTTTTGCGCTGAAAAAAATCGATCCAAATGAATCATTCTGCAACGAACTTCGGTTCATAAGATCACAGCGGCGTGGAGGAGCTGCGACACGAAATTCCTTACCTTAGCTAGATCTGGCTGGTGTCACCTAAACGGGAGGTAGGCGGTGTGACGTTTGGAGTTGTCGTTCGTGCACCTATCCCCAATGGAAAAATGACTTTGGTTTTAGAAAAGATTGAATTTCAAGAAATAGTGAATAGTCTTATCAATACACAAATGTATAACTCCCAGCAATTTCAATTGTGCTCATAGAATTGGGTTCAAGCTTTCCCCGTCCCTCTCATCAATGGACTCCTGACATATATGAAGGAGTGCGGTTCGTTCGAGAAATTTCTACCTCTCTATTTATATCTATATGAGATGTTTGGATTTTTCAAAACTTCATGGACATGCAGAAGACTCAACTTTCCACCATTAATATCACTCGGCAATAGACACAACATTAATGGTACTACATGGCTGTCAATAGACAACATTAGTGGTAGTACATGGCATAACGGGGAGAAAGGCCAAGCATGAGGCTGAGCCATTGCTATCTCGAGGAGGAGAATAGAATTCGGAGATTAGAATTTAGATTGATTATGGTGGTGACCAGAATATGGGTATTAGGGTTGAATTAGAATTTACAAATTAGAATCTAGCAACAAGAGTTGGGATTAGGGTCACAAGTTAGGGCATATGTGGCTTAGAGGTTTGATGTATTGGATGGTAGGTTGAACATATGGGCCAGTTCATCCCATGGCCATAATAAAAGTTATATAATAGATCATGAATTTTTTTATTTTCTATACAGGAAGTTCCCTCGCTACCGGACACCTTCACTAACCACAACAGGCATCCGTTAAACTACTTCCAAGATTTGGGTTTTGTGTAGGAAAAATTTTTATTTAATGCACTAAACCTATACTATTATATGCACGAGAGTTGTTTCTCCAGTTAAAGTGTTTCTCCCTTCAAAGTATTTTTTTCTTTTTTCATGATGACTAAAATACATTCCTTTAATAAAATATAATTCTCAATCCTGATAGGAAAACATAACCTATTTTTTGTTTTTCCTCATTTTGTGATACCTAAAATACCCGCTGACTTGGTCTAAATACAAATTATTTTAGTGATATAATAGTATTATTACTATATCTATTTAATAGATGTGTTAATAATACTACCATGTATATTTGTCACACCTAATATACACTTAATTAAATAAGATCAAATAATTATAAATTCTTAATGAATTTATTTTTATTTAGTTATTTATTTCTAAGAACACTACCACCTGTTTAGATTTACGTAAATATTTGGAATAAATACATAATAAGATGGTAGAAATTTTCATTTGTAAAAGGAAATTATATTTTTGCAAAAATAAAATAAAGTAGTCTTTATAACTATTATGTTTCTTCTTTGAATTTGGTATAAATACATAATAAAAAGATAGAAAAGTTTAAGAGTTAAAAAATCATTTATACATTAACAAATAATAAAAAATATTTTATTTATAACAATTCAGATTGTTTCTTTTTTTATTCCTAATAAAAAAATTGTGCGAACAAATATGGGAAAAAAAGATCAACTCATGGTACGATGCATGATTCAAAATATTGCAAAACAATCATAGAACAAATAAGTAGGTAAATAATATAAACAAATAACATAATTTATGTAAATAAAATCATACGATTAAATACGCTAATTGCAAATATAGATTGAGTTTCCATGTTAATTTAAGAAATTAGAATGCAATTGTTACACTATTTAATTAAACAACACATATGTATATTAAATGTCTGGGTAACCAATTAAATAATTGATCACAAATGCCAGTTGTTTCTTAATTTTTGTAAAAATTTAAAGTGTTTCTCCCTTTGGAGTGTTTCTTTCTTTTTTTGTGATGACCAAAATACCCGCTCTTAATTAAATATAATTCTCAATCCCGATAGGAAAATATAATCTATTTTTTGTTTCTCCTCTTTTTGTGATACCAACATACCCGTCCTTAATGAAATAAAATTGTGATAGGAAAACATAATAAAATTACTCCTCATCTATTTAATTACCTATTTTTAATAATGCTACCATGTATTTTTTTCTCACTATACTTAATATACCCTTAATTAAATAGTTTCACACCTAATAAATCCTTAATGAATTTTTTTTATTTAGTTATTTATTTCTAAGAACACTACCACCTATTTACATTTATGTAAGTGTTTGGAATAAATACATAATAAGATGGTAGAAATTTTTATTTTTAAAAAGAAATTATATTTTTGCAAAAATAAAATAAAGTAACCTTTTTAACTATTATGTTTCTTTCTTGAGTTTTTACAAAATTTTGCTATAAATATATAATAAAAAGATAGAAAAGTTTAAGAGCAAAAAAATCATTATACTTTAACAAATAATAAAAAATATATTATTTATAGCAGTTTTATATGTTGAGATTGTTTTTTTTATTCCTAATAAAAAATTATACGATCAAATATGGGAAGAAAATATCAACTCAAGGTACGATGCCTGCTCAAAATATTGTAAAACAATCATAGCACAAATAAGAAACTTAGTAATATAAACAAATAACATAATTTATGCAAATAAAATCATATTAGATTAAATAGATGTGTAATTGCAAATATAGATTAAGTTTCCATGTTAATTTAAAAAATTACAATGCAATTGCTGCACTATTTCATAAAACAACACATATGTATATTAAATATCTGGGTAACCAACCAATTCAAGAAATTGATCACAAAAATTATGCAGAAAATAAAAATATAAAATTCATACATCTTTATTAGCTTTATGCTTCGTTTATGTATTTAATAAATAAAAATTTTAATTTGGTAGTAAACTATGATATTAAAATACAATTTTGGAGTTAACCACAGCCATTTAGAATAAATAAAAGAGTTCAGAATGTCCAAAAAAGAAAAAGAGTTCAGAACAATAGAGTCTTGAAGTGAATGTTATTATAAGTTTAAAAAATATAAAAAAAGCCAGTATATTTGCAATAACGGCATAAAAATACCAATATATTCTCTACATGTATATATATTTTATACAATATATTAAAAAATTAATTCTAATATAAATTATATAAAATTTGCATGTTAAGTAAAATTTTAGATGTCTTTATAGAACTACATGTTTTGCATGATAGTTGTGTACATTTTAAAATAAGATAAAGGATTCTTTCATTTACATTCTATACATTTCAGAGTAAGATTAAAGAACAATTTTTAATTTTTCATCTTTCACTAATTATCTTAATATGTTGTTGGATTTCTATCCATAATATGGATAATATATTAGTTTAATCTATTTTGATTTTTATAGACATAAGATATAGTTTTTGTTTAATGTATTTGTGCATAGTTTTTGTTTGATGTATCTATTCTTTACATTTTTATTGCATTCATTTTTTCTTATTGTTTTTAAAATTTTTAAATAATCACTTTTATAATTATTATCCATACATCATTTGATTTCCTATAAGTTTTTTTGTCTATTAAAAGAATTTCAAAATACTACATCTATAAAATGATGTTTAATTGATACTTTATAGTGATTTTTTCTTTTGTACACATCTATTTTTTTTTTATTCATTAACATTTGTCCTCCTTTAGAAAGAAATATAATTTTCAATAGAAAAATATAATCAAATTACTCATAATCTATTCTAACTATCTATTTTTAAGGATTTATACCAATTTTTTTGTCATACAATTCCATTCGAGATATTCTACTATTTTTCTTTTACTATTTGTCATGAGTAATATATCTTTAATTAAATAGTTTCATACCTAATATATCCTTAATGAAGTAAAATTTACCTATCTAAAATACACCCCATTTAATTTAATAACAATATCTATTTTTTATAATTCTACTATATATTTATTATATATGTATATTTAAAACTGTTGTAACAAAATTCCTTAGATTTATATGAAATTTTGGCATAAATACATAATAAGATGATCGAAATTTTTATTTGTATAAAATGATTTATATTTCAGAAAAAATAAAATAAAGTTGTATTTGTAACTATTATATCTATTCAAATTGTTTATTCCTTAAGTTATAAAGAAAATTTGCTATAAATACATAATAAGAAGGTAGAAATTTTCAATTAAGAGTAGAAAAATCATTTATACTCAAGCAAAAAATAAAATAAAAATATTACTTTGTAATTGTTATATATTCAAATTATTTCTTTTTTATTACTAACAAAAGCAATCTTTCATAATTATCTATCTTATACACGCACGCACACACACACACATATATATAGTAATAATATGAAAATGATACAAAAATTTTATTCATATATCTTTTTACACAATCTCTTTCTTATTGACAATGGAGTGGAGGGAATTGACTATTTATCTTCTACTTCCTCCATTAATTTGTCTTTTATTAGTTTTCAAAAGACCCTCCATCATCTATAGTTAAGTATAAAAGATGATTGAAGGAAGGATTTTTTGGCTAATTGGAAGCAATTAGCAAAAGAACAAATACTTTTCCCTCTCCCTTACTCACATATTAGAAACTAATTTGAAGGAAAATTGGAATAATTTAGCTCTAGATGTCAACCATGATGACGATGATAACTTTCACGGATATCATTCTCCTAATTATTGGAATGAGTAAATTCAGTTGTCAATCCAAGTATTTCTCACTATTTTGTTCATTCATTTTCATCCACGTATTTGTCTTTCATTGCCAATGACTTCGATTGTTTTCTTGGGGTAAAATGACACAAAAGGGACGAAATTAATAAAGATATGAAAGAGAAGGAACCTACGCGATTGTGAAGTTGTAGAAATTGAAATTGCTAAGAGTGATAGGTAGATGAAAGTGGAACGGTAGTAATTAATGGGCCATAGTAGGGAAAAAAATTAAACTGTGATAAATTAATTGGAAACTTTTTACTATTGAGAAATTTTTGGTCCAAAACAACAAATTTGCTTTGACAATAGCACCACCCATACTCTAATTATGAATACTATGTGGCCTTTAAACACAAATATTTAGAGGTTAAATACCTGAAACTCATGAAATTTGATTCATTAATTTCTATTATTGAGGCATACTCCAAAGATAAGATATCAAAATGGTATTTTTTTTTCTTAATATATATTCAATTACAGATTAAATTCTTACCTAATGACATTATCTTATAGAATAACACGTATTAATTTAGAGGTAAAAAGAAATTAAAATTTTCAATAACTTAATTAGAAGTGTTACACGTGCAAAACACATGCCTTTTTCTAAAATTATAATAGTTAAAACCAACCATTGCAATTACAATGACATATTAGCATGGATGAATGTTATCAACCATCTTTGTCCTCGTTCCACAACTACATACCTTTATTGATCTCATGGATTGAATTTTAGGTATGGGGATTTCGAATTGAAGGTTAATGTTTAGAATTTTTTGGTTAGTGAAGTGGTGTTAGTTCTTCTTTGCTTGTTTCGGGTAAATGAGTCTGTGTTCCTCAATATGGAATGCACTCGGCTAGAATTTTGTACATTTCGGCAAGGATCAGTACCAAACGAGTAACCGAGTAGCACGCGGGATGCTTGGTAAGGTTAGCATGATTCGATAAGGCAGTGTGCACGACAGGCACGTGCACATGCACGAAAGATGTGCAACATTTGGCAATCGGTTGGGCATTGACATTTTGGGGCTGAACAAAGTTGTTTGGTCGAGCTTGCACTTTTTGTTGGACTTATATGCATGGAAAAATAGTTGAGGAGATCTGGTGACACGTTAGGTAGTTGTTTGTGGGCAGTTACGGGCGATTACCACCACTACTTCAAGCATGTTCATGCCATGTGTGTTGCTAGATGGCTATTGTGCTTTGTTATATGTGTCATAGTCGTCCAAATAAGTTAGGTGATTGAGTTTGTCAACTGTAATACCCCATTAAAGGGTGGTAATAAAAAACTTGACAACTATTAGAGAGGTAGTGACCAAGATTGTTCTGCATGCCACCTATTTATGACAAGTCTTGTTGTAAGCTTTCTTAATAAAAGGATTATAAAAGTTGACCTTAGGATCGTAATCTACATGTTTGTGCTTCACAATTCGTGTTGACTATTGAATGCTTATTTAGTCCTTGAATTCGAATGAGAGGTTCACCACCACATCATTGCAACAAATGCAAGGGGAGCTCGCTCGATTCGCCGATTGGTCCGACTCATAATTCACTTTTGACCCAGTGTTCGGTAGCCCGACCCTAGTGATGTTAATTGTGGTTACATTCATAAGCTACTGTAGCTTATTAATTGTGGTTACATTCATAAGTAGCTTGATCCATCTTTATTCTATTTCATATCTATGTCTGAGGGTGTTTTTTACATGTGTTGTTGATAAGCATCATATATGTATAGGATAAGCACTAAACATGAGAGTGAGGGTTGGCTAATCAAAATTCTAAGGTGAGTTTTGTTTTCATTGTTGGGTAATCTTATTTCCGCTAGACAATATTGTGAAGTTAACCTTTGTGACATGTAGTATGGTGTGGGAAGATGATCATCTTAGGGTTTTAGAAGCTATCTTTTACACCAGGTGGGTGTTGTGAAGTTAACTTTTGTTACAAGTGGTATGGCCTGGGAAGATGATCATCTTGAGGTTTTAGAAGCTATATTGTTTACGTAAAGACCATGTGACTAGTAGCACATACCTTGGAATTATATTTTAGGTTAATTGTCCTAAATTTGCCTAATAATTGAAACATTGAGAACTAACAAGGTGTTTGATAATTCTTTAAAGTGCTTAAATTAATTCATTGAAAGCTTTTGTTATTAAGTATGTTTGATAATATAATTCTTTTATCTCTCAATACGTTAAGTAACACTTAATTTGTATATAAATTTTTTAGTAAAAAGTTTATCACTTAGGGTTCGTTCAGTTGGATGTAAAATGTTTTGCTTGATAAAATATTCTTCCTAGTATACAATTTACATGAAAATTGTCATTTTTTATATAATTTTTCAGTGTTTGGATGACAAAATGAAATCTTTTGAAAGGTAAATTTTTTTGATATGTTTCATTTTTGATTTTATCACTATGAGTTAAAAAGACTCACATCAATTATAATAAATAAATTATAAGTGATTATGATCAACAAAAGATTGATTTAATTTCAAATTAAATTATATGTCAATGCAGTTTAAGTATAGTATGCCCCACACTAAAGAGAAACAAATGAATAAGAATTTTTAAAAAAAAAAAAGTTTAATGGAAGTTATAAAAGTAGATAAATGAGTTTAATGTCATCATTCAACTATTCAAAAAAGTAATTAATACTCAATAACTTGGTTGGTAGTTCTTAGCCCGATGGAGGTAAAATGTTTTCAAAAGATTTATGTAGATTAGGTTTTTTATCTTACTTGTAAATCTTGTAGTGTAAATTAAATATTGTGGACATTTTTGACATAAGTTGATGTAAGCAAGATTCTGTAAGATTTAATCTTGATCGTAGGTTTATACATATAAATTTTTTCCATTGTTTTCACGTGTTTGGCGTAATTAGAAATTCTAAAAATATTTTCCTAAGAAAGCATTTTAGTCAAATCAAGCGGACTCTTTTACTGAATTCTTTACTGGTACAACAAAAGTCACTCAAAAATATATATATTTTTTTAATTTCATATACACACTTTCACGCATACTATCATAGACACATACATAATTTTCTTCTTTCAAGCACACTTAAGGCAAGCACATGATTTAGCTCTCACACACAGCAGTCATACTCATACACATGCATACTTTCACAGAGTATATTTATTTCTTCTTATACATAAATATACAAAAAAATTCTATTGTCCCGTTAAGGTACCGTACTGTTGTGCATTAATGTTTGTACTGTACAAACATTCGATCGTACAAGTATTCAAAGTACCCTAAAATTTTTCTAAATTCACACTTGCACATATTAGCTCTCTCGTACACATACATTCTATGTAAGTAAACTATTTATTTATATTAAAATATGATATTTAAAAAATTAATTTAATACAAAAAAATAAACATAATATTATTATTAAACTATATTATATACATTAATTGAATATTTCAATCCTCGAGTTTAATTGATTATCAAACATATATAACTTTACGAATTCAACAAATTAATCCTTCAAAACTTAAGTATTCAAACTCAGCTTTCAGTTTTATCAACTTAATACTTCAGCACAACAAGAATTTTGGAAGCCTTGTAACAAAGAAAAAGGTACCAAGAATTGGGTTAAGGAAAGATATTTATACTAAAAGGTATATGTTGATGGCTTTTAAGTGTGTGTTTAGTGACCTTCTGCATCTCTTGCTTGATCACAAAATCAAGATGACCTCAGAAACGAAGATTAGATTCAACTGAAGCAATATGTGTTCACAAAAAAAGATGTTTAAACAGAGACAAGGGCAGGAGCAACTCTAAAACTTGAGAGGTTGAAGTAGTATTAAATGGAGAAAAACAATATACTTATGATGGCTTGTAGTACTTTGTAGGTACAAAAGGCATTTTTGTGACAACTCCATCATATGGCTTTCCTCGAACAACAATCTTCATTTTGGTGCCAGCCTTGTGGTTTCCAGATTTTACATATCCCATGGCTATGTTCTTCTTCAGGCAAGGGCTAAATCCTCCGCTTGTGATTTCTCCGATATTTTCGCCTTTCTCATTCTGTATCTCACTGTGACTTCTGGCAGGTGGCCCGGATGAGAAAAATCCGACTCGCCTGATTGATGGACCCTCTTCGATTTGTTTTAGTATTACGTTGGCTCCAAGAAAACCTCCTTCTGCCCTTCTTCTTTTCCCTATCGCCCACGTAAGTCCCGCCTCTACAGGCGTGATGTGCTGCTCCATGTCGTTGCCATACAAGCACAGCCCGGCCTCAAGACGAAGACTGTCTCGAGCGCCCAAACCTGTTAATCTAACCTTCCCTTTGGATTTCTCCAGAATTGCTTTTGCAAGATCAACAGCATTCTCTGAAGGAACTGAAATTTCAAATCCATCTTCACCGGTGTACCTGTAACTCGTAAAAATAGAACTAAGTTAATTCATCCTCGGTCTCGCTCCTAGATCATGATTTCAGTAGGATAAAATGGAGAACAAACTGCAAATTGTTCCTTTTACAAGTATTGTGATGTTCGCTTCAACCTCCGTTGTAGCACACCAATATTGTATTTAGACAATTCAAGCTTATTTACTCGACTACTGGTAATTTACAAGATTGTAAAGTTAAGGAAAAACTTTATGGTTCTAAGCTTAGGCTAGGGGTGGAAACACTTCAAATCAAGCACGTGTCCTCATTTGTGTAACAGAATGTGGGGTTTCTCGACGTACAAACTTCCAATAGCTTTTAGCAGCTACATAGCTATTCTACAACTCACTTTAAAATAACTCATGGTCTTTAGTTAATAGAGGTCTTAACAATTGAATTTTTATTTTAAACTCATTACTCACTGCCAAAAAAAATTACATTATTGCTTCATACTCATAAGAGAAAGATCTTATTTTGGTTTCCATATTATGAATACTGAGAAGACAAACAAACCAAGCCTTACTCCCACTAAGTGGGGTTGGCTGCAAGTATCCTTCTAAGCCATTGAACTTTGTCATGAATCATATCTTCATTGATTTCTAGAAGCCATGCTTAAAAACAGAATAATTTCTAGGGAAACTAGGAAGCAACATACCCTGTCCTTGTGAGGAAGCAGGTTGCCCCATTGATATCCATAAAAGATCCGGAATTCCCCAAAGTATAGCTTGCTTAGATCATCTTTTGTCAGGTGTTGAAGAACTGGAGCAGCAAGGGGACCCTGCACTCAAAATATTGAGAAAATCCTGTGTACAATGTTTTCACATCCATAGCTACAGAAATAGAACAACTGGGACCAGAGTTATTCTGCAGCAGTATGCCTCTCCTCACCAAAACCAATTTGCCACAACCTTGTGCCCATGAATGAGGGGAAGAAGAAACAAAAAGGCTAGGAAAGAAAAAATGTGTACAAGATCTTGCCACAAGCTCAAGAAATGTAAAAGGATGAAAGATAAATAGAGAGAACATATTAAGAATCATAATGCCCCATTGCCTAAAGCAGTTGAAAGTTGAAGGTAATATCCATCTGCTCAACTAGCATGCTGATGCATACAAGCAGAGAAAAGAAACCAGCTTAAGGATGAAATATATGCCAATACTTGTGGTGGAAGTGCATTTGAGAATGAGTGCAATCCTATATCTGCTGGAAATCCGTAGGTGCAATCCACAGTGGTCAAGAAGCTTTTAGGATATTATAATCTACGACAATGCTAAACAATTGTTTCCACCAAAATCCATTTCTAGTTGTAATTAGGATAATCAGATTAGGCTGGAAAAATACTGAGGAAAATCATATGAATGTTTCTGCTAATAGAATTCACGAGTTGCGAGACATCATGCCATGTGGTCAGCAAAAGATCCCACTCTCTCTCCGTGTTTGTTCACAAGTCCAGTGTTGTACGCTTGTACTCAACAACACTAGGAGTCTACAGACAATAAAATCCGCTCAATATCAGAACTTAATAAATGAACCATTAGATGCCTGAAACAAATCACCTGAAGGGCAAGAAGAGATCGCTCATCATGGATGTGCCAAGAGACATCACCACCTTTGGCTGTGAATGACTTCATATGCTCCTCAATGTGAGCCAGATCCTTATCTCTACATCCTGCATTCACAACCAAGTATATGTGATCATCTGCTCACCTTGGTAATCACCGAATCATCAATTGTGCCTCCCTTCTCATTTGTAAATACAGTTAAAGTTCCAGTTCCAGGGGCAAGTCCAGCAACGTCAGCAACAACAAGTTTTTCCAGAAAGGGAATGGAGTCCTTCCCCTTAAGGCTGAGGCCACACATATGGGAAACATCAAAGAGGCTACCATTTTCCCGACAATTAACCGTAGAATCCATGATTGAGTCCTTGTACTGAATCGGCATACTCCAACCAGCAAAAGGCACCATTTTTCCACCATTGGCAACATGGAAATCATACAGGACTGTCTTCTTAAGATCAGCCTCTGATGCAAAACATCTCCTAGCAATGGCCTTTTTATCAGCCTGAGCCAGTCGGCGAGTAATGGATTGACCAAGTTGCCACAAACCTCCTCTCATCTTCTTTGCTAAACTCTGATCCATAAAACAACAGAACCATCATAATCACTAAAAACACAAGTAGAACTAACAATCAAATATCAGAAAATGAAAAGATTGCATTTCTTTCGTGATTACATATTACAATATCCAACAACTAGCTACAAAAAATCAAACATAAATTTAATCAAGTTCAATTAATGACGATATATACAATATTTACAATCCTTAAATCTTATAATGACTAAGTTTACTTAGTATAGTAACCTTAAAATTGTCGAAAATTTTTTGAAAGGCCAAATGAACCAAGGACAACCTTAAAGTTCATGCAGCTCTGACAGTATGCCTATCAAATCAAACACAAAGAAATTCAGATTAATCAGATTTCTACCATTGTAATAAAAAATCCAATCTTTACCTTAATCTCAACCAATATGATTTAAACCAAAATATATATATATATATTTCAGCATTTCCCATATATATATATTTCAGCATTTCCCAATAAAAAGATTGTCACTGACACACAACAATCATGCAGATAAAATAGCATCAATCCCAGATCCCAATACAAAGACTACTATTTCAATTAACCATGTCAATATAGATCTCAAAAAGGACGCCCAGGAAAAAAAAATTGATGCAAATAACAAGAAGAACCAACCATTCATTTTAGTGTAAAGGATGAAAAGAATCACAAAAGATAGAAACTTGATGCATATTTAATGCATTATCAAAGATACAAGATACTAACCACAATGGATAGCTAAAAGCTTCAATCTTTGTGTTTTCTGTTGAGAGCCCAGATGAGCTTTGTACTCTCTTACACGTAAATGTGCATAGAAAAGGAGAAAAGATAGTCCTTATAGAGAATGTTTGTAGGGGAGGGTATTATGAGATTTATCTCAAAATAAAAAGGGATATATGTAACTAGAGAATTAAATAAAAGGGATAGCAGTGATTTATACATCTATTGAGGGAATATACTAATAAATAAATAAAAAAAATGGGGGAAGTTTGGTGAGATGTAGTGGGTGGAGGAGGCTTTCTGTGCTAAGTCGAGACCAATCTATAGTGAGTGGTGGTGGGTATTTGGATTCCAGCCCCATATATTTATCTTTCTGGGGCTATAACCTCCATCGGGCTTTCTTTGAAATCGCGATATTTGTCACTGTCACGAATAATATTGTTCTATATTAATAATCATGTATTAATATGATATATAGTTAAAATTGTTAATATTATAAAAAGTAGATTGCTTAATGTTTTTAGTTTTAGAATCACTTTTGAATGATATAATCCGTTCTAAATAACTAAGCCCAATTAATTTAGAGTGGACGAATTTGTGAAACATGTATGGGACATGGGAATTGGGATGGTGAGAGGCTAATAATAGGAGAGGAGAGAAATCAGATTTTCAGGTGTTGTTGCTTGCACCATCTCAAAGCTTTCTTTTGTGGACTACACTATTTTGGCAATATCTTAGAGTTTTTAAGAAATCAATCTATTTTAGATGAATTGGTCACTAAGTATTTTAAATATAATCGCATTATATTTTTAACAATAGAAGATAGATTTCGTATATCTCTTTCCTAAATAGTAAATATAGGTAGATAAATTCAAATTGAACTATTTCAATTGAAAAAAAAAAAAAATAGAGTTCTTAAGAAGTCTAATGCTATTGTGATTTTCTTGAAAATTACCATTGACAAAAAGGGATCAGCACCAACTACTGATCGGTAGAATTTTCCAACATTATGTACATTCTTAATTTTTTGCATTTTTTTAGAAATAAAATAATGCTGCTAGCAGCACTAATATAGAAGCCTTGAAGCCTAATAAAACACATTACAAGAAAAAGACTGCATTGGATTATTCATTCAGTTTGCCTTGCAAAACCAATTGGAGAAAACACCAAAGAGAGGAGAATAGAGAAGCCAACTGGCCAATAGCCAGAAAATTTTCAACTGATTGAAAATAATCTTTGTGGCGATTCAAATGAAAGAAGTTTTAGAACCATTCATGAAATTTGTGGGTCCCCTTTTCAGATTCTTCATCAGATATATCGCTCAACATCCATTCAGTATCTTTCCTAGCAATACATATATTATTCATTCACCTGTCTTTTATACTACTAAGTGAACTTTACTTTGGGTAATTTTTTTCTGTTTTTTGGCAGATGAGATCATCAAAATAAGATAAAGGATTAAAGGTTTGTATTTTTTTCATTTTTTTTTCATTTTTTAATGTCAATTTTTGCTAAGATGACATATGTGATCATTGTTTATTGTTTCATGATTGTAAAAGGAAGCTAGAATTAGCATAACAATTAACAATTTTAAGCTTGTTTCTGTTTCATGAATGATGAATTTGACAGTTTTAATCACCACCATGCTCTTTGAATTCTAGTTTTCTGGGGGTGCTGACAAACTTTCAGGAAGATGGTTTCTTTCTTTCTTTTTTTCTTCCCCCAAAAAATTTGGATTGCAGTTAGTTTCGGTGTATTATGAATCAGAAAAGGATGACCCTTTTTGAGATTTTATAAGTTATAGTTGCTGCTGTAAATTGCAAGGATTTTCATGGTTTTGTTTCTGTGACTAATTGAGTGGATTTGTTGCTGTATAAAAAGTTGAAAAGTGTTAAACTTAATATGGCATGTAGATAGTTACTGTCTTTGATATGCAGAATTTTAAAAGAATGAAGCTTCAAACATTGTAAAGATAGTAACTTTTTCCTTTGTGCTGCATCTGGGATATCTGATATAATGATTGATTTCTATAATCAACTATGATTGGTTAAGGTCTTGGATTGATAGATAACATATTGCCTGATAACAGGGAAATGATTTATCTATCTCTAGGATAGATATATAGTTTCTTATTCAAGTCTACATAATTTTGGATTCATTGAAAATTGGGAAAAACTTTAAAGAGAAAATATATTTGACAGGTTGAAATCTAGCTGATATGAATGGTACTATCTGAACATGGAGATGTATGATAGTGGTACTTCTACTCTCTTTATTATTTGCATGAAAGTATTTGCTTTTGTTCATTCAGTTCTTTGCAGAATGCTTTTGAGTCTGCTTAGATGCTAAAAGCATAAGTAATTTGTCCTGGAATCTTGGTTTTTGAATTGTATTACTCTTGATATTACATTTTCAATGCACTACTTATGACAGAGTGTTTGGTATTGGCTGAAGATAAAGTATCATGGTTCAACCATGTTGACAGTTCACATTCTGGGAATGTATAACAACTGCCAAGCTAATTTGGACTCAAATTTACTGAACGAAACCAGTTCCGGAAAGCTTAGACTAATAAATCCATTGAGCTGTAATGTCAGTTCTGCTAGCTCTTCAGGGGGCCCTTTTACTAAAAGGGTACAAAATTGCTCCTTCTCTCGGGATTTCTTTACTCATCTTAAAATCCATCACCTTTCACACCAGAATCCTTCAAAGAGATGGCTGGTAATCATTAAGTTGTGCATTTTTCCCTTGATAGGGGAATCCCCAAACTCCTTAAGTTGATTGTTCTTGACATATTTTTGGTTCTTTGATGTGATTGTGAATGTAATCATTTCAGTGCCGTTCACAAGACTCTATTTCACCCGATGATGAATACCGTTCATCACGTAATATAGCAATCAGCTTGTTCAGGCGTTATACTTAACAGAGACAGGAGTTTTGTGGAGCGCGGAGGAGGTGACAACTTAAAAGTATATTTATTTCTTTGTTTTTTTATTTTGCATGAAATGAAGTTATTTGCTTCTTGGTGTAAAGAGGTTATAATGGTAACTGTAGGAGTTCATCAGTGCTGGTGTAAATGCCTATGCATTGGGATGTACTGATGAAGGATTAAGGAAAGAACTTGCTCAACTGAAAGAATCTGGTACTGAAATTGAAGCTTTACAAACATATGGTGGAACCACCAGCCTTAAGTACAAGATTTTCAATGAGGAGGTAACCATAGTGCAACAGTGATATTCTGCTATTTTACAAGGCATTGCCAACATTAGTGATAACAGCATAGTTCTTCAATTTTATTATAGTTCATGTGAGTATCCATATGTTAGTGTGAGGGATTGAAGCTAGAAAAATCTTATATGTGAGAAGTTAGAGAGAAAAAGCACTTAAGATTTGATAGCTTAAAAATATTTAGGCTCAATGTTCAATATCTCTCAGGGAGTGCTCATGCATGGATGATATAACTCCTATTATCAAGGCTTTGGCAGAGTTCAGAAGTGCAACTAGCATTTTGTACGATAATCACGACCTAAATTAAATTTCTGCACTTTGGGATAAGAAGTTGGCTTGTAGGATACCAGACAAATAGCAGAAAAGAAATAGCATGCCCGTGAAGCAAGTTTAGTTGTTCAAAATAATAACTAGGTGCACCTGTTTGGGCAAGTTGATGGTTATATCTCAAAGAAATAATTAGAGGGAAAAAAAACAATGTATGACATGGACTGAGGCCTTCATGGGCAGAGTTAGCATGATTGAACTTTGTGTTCTCCAGTAATTGCCTGCTCACTCATGAACTACCAACTTGGATACTTAAGTCTCGGTATGTGGAGTCATAGCTGTGCTTTACAGTTGTATGACACTCGACATGATGATTCGGGACAGGAAGTTCATGAATAGAGTTTCTTAGCAATGCATTACATCACATGTTATTTATGCATCTCCAGGTTAGAACAGGGTTGTTGGTTGATGACTCGGAAGATAACTTCTAAAGCCCATCTTGATCCAAATTGTTGTGCTTTCACAGTCCAATCACCACTGCTTTTCTTTATTGTCATTGCTTGCACTGGAAACTCAAAGGTAACTTTGGTAACCAATTACCATATCTTCTAAATTGGAAATTAACAGTACATATTACTTCATGCAGCTTGATGAGTGCATTTTATGGTTGAGCATTACATTCATCACGATACTGTGTACACCACAACCAACAATAGTTAGATGGTCATCCACACCTCCAGTGTCCGAGCAAATGATGCTACAGTGGAAAGGCTTTTGTGCAATCATAGCAAATGCTTACTTTGTGAGGGGAATGGCATGGTATGATGTTTGATTCCCATCACTTCTTCTTTAATTTTGTTTTAGTTCTGGCAGTAATCATCACCATACTTGTTAATATACTGAGAAGTATACCTGAATCAATAAAGCATTCTGATTTCATTCCTACTGAACTGAATTAGCATTCTCAAACTTAGCCATATTGAGAAACTGGTTATATCTGTGCTCTCTCTTCAGTTGAAATTGTTAATCTTGATGAGTGCACATTTGTATGATGCTACCCTATGACCATGTTCTTTGTTCAAGAAGGAAAAGAAATGGTCATCCCTTTAAAATAGTTATGTACCTATGAACATATCCTTCCACAGTTATTGCTGTTGCATTGCTGGAGTTATTTTTTAAAGTGTCCTTGCTAGGTGACCAGATCACATCCATCCTCAACGACTGCTGTTGCATTATTTTGTTTTAAGAGTTGAATCCTAATGTGTTCACTGTATAGAGTCAACTCTTTATGCATGTCTTCAGTTTCTTGTAGTGTGAATGCCTTTCCCTATGACTCTTTTTAAGTGTTGATATTCAGTTGAAGCTACAAGCATTAACTTCATAATCCATTCTTTTGCTTTAGGCTTCCTGTGAAGACTCTTCAATTAGAGCAAATGGCAGTAGTGGGCTATGACAGAGGCAATCTGAAGAGCCATCAGTTGTTGCGAGCAGAATGAGATTAGTATTTAGCACACTTGAGGTCAGTTTTATATTTTGATTCTGAGCTTCTCCTTTTGTTTCACAACACGCTTCTAAGAGGAAGTCACAAAACATGTTCAGATGATTTCATCAGATCACTAAGATTAGATGTTGAATTATTGTTGTTTCATGTCGGGATTCTCTGACTTTTCAGATGATTCATGCAGGTTGTGAGTCCACAATGGCCAAGAGGGTAACCTAGTCATGCACATATGTGTTTTGCTGGAATCCAATTATAATTTTAAGCTGGTCATAGGAGGTACTACTGTAGTAGCATTATGTATTACTACTTTGACAAATAACTGATGATAAATATACATATCCTTGTAAAACTGTTATCTTCGGAGTATCTCAATTTAACCTTGCACGATTCATTGAGATCAATATAATTGTCTCAGATGACAATAAGTCTAGTTCTTTTGGCATTTTTGTACGCATGGTTTTTCCCACTGTTTTTACTTTTGAAGTGTATTCCCCTTTGGTGGATCTAGAATCCTTCAGAGAGGATGGTGAATTTTAATGGTTAACTTTATCAGCTCCAGGAGCTTTCGTTGCCTACCATAATTGTTGAAAGAATTTTCAGTAAAGAGAAAAGGAACAGAAATTCCCAGTAGAAATAACAAGAAAAGATTAATCTAGAGCAATAGAGATTAGCTCGTGAATGATGTGAGTTTGTGTTTGTATTGACCTTTGGTGAATACGTTTTGCAATGGATCAACTGCTGCAAATGCTGTTTGCAACAAGTTAATAAGAGGCGGTAGCATAAATCGTCTCTAGATCATACCTATCCCTTCCCAAAACAATGAAGATTAAATCTCATGTTGTCTACATTTTCCTCAATACAACAATAAAAATTTAAAAAAAAATGGTAAGTTAAAATTTGATAGGCATGGCCATATGCTTACATCTGTGACATAATTTGTCATAGCTCTAGTGTAACATTATGTTTGAGTTATGTCTTTTGTGCACGCCAATGAACAGCTGCAGCTTTTTCTGGTGTTCCCATCTGAAAATTGGCCAGAAAAATAATATCAATAACAAGACAATACATACACCTGTTTCGCACACTGTACTCTTTTCTCCAGTTATCCTCTTTTAGGTGGATAAGAAGTTGCCTCACTTTTTCAACTTAATCAGTGACATATCTTGCAATCTAAATGATCAAATCCGGGAATGAATGGGGGATTGAGTTTACAAGTATACCTTGACCTCCATCGAATAATAGTCCCTCCACAAGCTTGCTTCTTGGTTGTAAGTTGTGAGAGCAGATTCAAACAATTTTCGAGCATTCACAAGGCAATCCTTGCTCCCAGCAGAGGAAAGATTCAATTCCAGTTCAATGCAGTTCTGGTATAGAACTAGCCCTGGATGAGGCAATGCAAGCAACCTGCAGTCATCACAGTTTAAAGTGTATGGTAATTCCACTGGCAGAATTGAGCTCTATCATGGAAACTACTGAGTTATACATAGTTACGAGGTAACTTCACAAGTACACTTCCAGAAATTTATCAGACAAATACCGTGTATAAATCTCTCTTGCACTCTGAACTCCATCCCTTTGAAGAACAAAATTTACAATAGTGGATGAGAGAGAAAAGCCATTATCACTTCCACCATATTTAGCCAATGCAAGTATTGAGGTCTCAACTAGTTTGTCAAAATACTGTCGATGATGAGCAAAATATTTGAAGGCCTGCATAACACGCCAAATGAATGGATTAGAAGTTAAAACTCTTGTTTGTTTTTCAGTTAACCAAGGATAAATGATTTGCAGGATAAAATATGACATCATGCATGATACAACTATATGAGAACATTTATGCAATCCCAACACCCCCCCACCCCACAAAAAGAAAAACACTAAAGAGGGAAGAATAACTACTATTTTGGAAAGCCAAACCTAATGCACATTTGATAACATGAATATCCATCACCCAATTATCTTCTTAATTGATCCATAATTCTGAACGCAAAGAGAATACCATAATCGCTTCAGCATACCATAAGCCACAACTTTTCTGCTTCTGTATTGGCAACTTTAGTTAGAACATTTATGAGGAGATCACAGATAGATGACAAATTAGCCTTGGTTGGAGAATGCAATTGATCTGGACTAGATCTCATATCTATTGAAAGCCGCAAAGCCCATACTTCCACTGAGTTTGAGAACATTCCAGAGCAAAGCTTTTCTGCAAGCTTTTTAGCGTCATCTAGTTTCCCCAGTTGCAATAGAAATGAAATGTGTTGACAAGCAAGATCCTCAGAAATGAACCCGGAGCATTGTCCTTTGTCATATATCATCAACAGATGAGAAATAGGATCTACAAAGTATCCAGATTTGCTGGAATCCTCAGAAGTTTGGTTGTCCCCATTTTCGCAACTAATAGTATCCATCAAGAACTTTACATAGTAGTTCAACATTGTAGCTGAAGGCACAGCTGTCAAACCTTCCTCATAAACCTACAGATAGAATCAAGCAAAAAGACAATGATGACATAATCTGCAAGAACATAATATCTAGCTGATACTCAATAATAAAGCACGCAATAAAAAATTTATTAGTATTTTATTTAGAGGATGAATGATTAAGGGTGATAACTAGTCTCCCTGCGACAACCTTTGAGAGTTGACAACAGAGTCAATAGAACTAAAGAAGTTGCAGGCCCCTGAAAGAGGGTAAAAAGAGGATGGAAACTGATGTTATCATACATTAAGTGCAGAAAGGAGGACCTAATTGTAACTACTTGTTCATGATAATATTTTATTTACAGAATGATTAAGGGTGATGAACTAGTCTGCCTATAACAACCTTTGAGAGTTGATGACAGAGTCAATATAACTAAAGAAGTTGCAGGCCCCTATAAGAGGGTAGAAAGAGGATGGAAACTGATGTTATCATACGTTGAGCGCAGAAAGAGGACCTGACTGTAGCTACTTGTTAATGATAATTCAATCTTAAATACTCAATAGCAACCCAAAATACCAGATACAGATGGCCTTTGATGTGATATAATAATGGACAACGGCGAGACACCATCGATCATTAAACTATTTGATCCGATAAATGCAAGTGTACAAGCTCCCTTGCACAATTCACTGATTTGACTGTAACTACTTGTTCATCATCATTCAATCTTAAATACTAAATAGCAACCCATTAAACCAGATACAGATGGCCTTTTCATGTGATATCATAATGGACAATGGCAAGACACTATCAGTCACTAAGCCACTTGATCAAATAAAGCCAAGTATACAAGCATCCTTACACAATTCACTGATTTGAATCAAGATAGAATAACATCATTACAGAAGCACCATATATTTGGCCACCATACCTGGATTGTTTTGCTTAAATGTTCAGGCAAAATGTCTTCATTATTCTTTTGCCCAATTCTCTTTTCAACATTTTCTTGTCTGGCAAGCCAATCCCAAAATTCCGGTTCTTTAGAGAAATCCCTTCTTAAGTCAGCAAGTATATCTCATTTCGCATATCATCTGAATGAACCAAGTCTGTCACTTCAAGTATCTCAAGGAATCTTGTTCTTAGGCTGAAACTAAAAGGAAGCGCTTCAATTGCCCCACTGTAGACAGTTCGAAGGATGCTCAAACCTTGCACTCGAAAAAAATCTGGTTTCTCCTCTGACTCTGAATTGACATTAGATTCTAAAGAATCCTCCTTTTTCTCATCAAGTGCCATAAACAGTTCACTGTTTTCGTCTCTCCATTGCTTCTCAGCAGCATCTCGGGGATCACGAATCAATGTTCCATCATCCTCTCCCAGAGCAACCTTTCTAGCTTTCAACTTGTTAAGATACGTGAGTTCCATGCGGAGATACTCTACCCATAGATCCTCAGAAGTCGGGCATGCTCTCAAACCACTTTGCATTAGAGCACGAGCAGCAGCAGTATTCAAGTTCTGGTCAAACTCCCATGCAGCACCATAAATCCACACCCCAGGTACTTTTGGATGAAACCTGTATCACCTGGGCCAGGGCCTACAAAAGAATTGGAAGAAACAAGAATGTTACCACTTACCAATCAAAATAAGTATCATGCACATCTACATAGACATGGTAATATACCAAATGAGCACACACATGCCTACAGAAACATGGTACTATACCAAATGTGCACACAAATGCCTGTGTCACACTTGACTATGGAAAATGATTCTCAGTCCAAATCCCGAGATCCAAATCTGACTTAGCAATAAAGCTAATTCCTTAAAAACAGAAAACAACTTAGATTTGGATATACCTATCCCCCAATTGTAGAACTTGTGTGATATTATAGCAACTTTGCCTTAAGAATTTAGGAGTTTGGAGACTATATGACTACTTCTCGACTAATTTAATCAGAACTGGATATAAAACAAACCCAGTTCCTCCAAAATCACATCTTGATTACAAATAACACATTACGTTGTGTCATACCTTCAACTAGATATGATGAACTACCAACTTTAGATACCTATTCAGAAAGTCTGGGTAGCCTATGACTACTTATCAACTAATTTAGTAGTTTGAAGACTATATGACTACATATCATCTAACTTAATCAGAACCAAATATAGAACTAACTCATTCATGTCAAAAAAATCACATCTTGACTACAAAAGCACACTGCATTCTGTCAGACCTTCAGTTAGATATGATTAAGCACCGTAGATACCAACAGAATGTCAAGGTAGCATATGCAGCTTCATTTATCCATCATTAGCAGGAAAACTTAAAGCAAAAAACCCCCTCTCCCCCAAATACCAAGTGTGTAAAAGAACACACCAACCATCCATAAGAAAAAAAATTATTCTAAGTCTGAAATCCAATTTCCAAACTGGCTTGGCACAAACATTAATTTCTAAAACTGCATACACAACTTAACCAACAACATCGACATAAATAAACATCCTATCAAACTAGACCCAAAAGTCAACTCGTAGCTCAACTTTACCATCCACAACTGTTAGAATCCTCATCGAATCAATATTCGAAACTCCAAATGATCCATAAAACAAATATAACTCATGGTAAGAGCTATATATGGTACTCAACAAGTAACTCATATCCTCCTCTATAGAACGTGCATGTTACAATAATTATAACCTTTCAAACTTGTTCATACAATTAGGCATGCACATACATTTTTTATCGCAAACATCTAAAATACATTATCATCAAACATACATAGAACTTTAGCTTTCGAGTTTTAGATCTCGTAGAGTTCATCACAACTAATATATACTACAACTACAAAAATAATGCAAGTCTATCAACATAATGCACTAAAAAAAAATCCAAATAAAATAATAAGCGAATATTCTACAGTCTCGTTAGGCTACCATACATTAATCCTGTTACTACAATCTTTTAACACAAATTTTAAACAAACAGTATGGTACTCTTTCGGAACTATAGAATTATATACTACCTTTTTCATCCTGCCATTCCTTCGTTGCCTACAAAACTCCAAATACTGAAACCAAAGCTGAATATCTCCCTTAAACCTATTGGTAGCGAGTCGATAAATCTCCACAATTCTCGAAACTCCCGTGTAATCGGACACCGATTTCTTCCATTTCTTATCCTTCCCAGTTTGCTGCTTCAACAAGGCTTTTTTCCTCAACATCCGCAGCTCGTCCAGCTTCTTCTCGTATTCTACGTATCCTAAAAAATCTTCTTTTAATGGACTCGGCCTCTTTAGCCGGTACTCGAATTTCCGCCGCTGTTTCACTATCTCGGCTATTTCTCGCCGGCTGAACAAGCCGCGCCGCTCTAAATCCTCCAGCTCGTTCAGCATCCTCTCCAGCTTGTACTGCACCACGTCCGCCATTTTTTCTCTCTCCTCTTATTTTTTATTTTATTATTTTTTTTTTCTTGTATTATTTTGTTCTCTGTTTTCCTGGGGGGTTTAGGGTTTATTTGATTACGAGGAAGGGGATGAAGTCATGAGTGAGGATGCTTATATTGGGCCTAATATTTGGGCTACCCTTTTTCAAAGGGTTGGATAGACCGGGGTACGTAAGCCTTGACAAATTTCGGGTTTAATTGGGCTCAATTGGGCCTATGATCTACTCGTTACTGCATAGTTTTTCAGTTCCAAATTAATAATAGAGTCGCCAACTGTTGATGAGAAGTCCGCAAAAATTGTTTAAGATGCACCAAATTAATTTTATGTGTAGGAAAATACTTAGATAGATCTTATTTTTTACTCCACTTGTAGACTCTGTGGTCATGATTAAATCTTAAAGAATCTTGCGTATAGATTCTTTAAGATTTAATCTACATTACAGGGTCTACAAGTAGGGTCAAAGATCGAGTTTATTTAAATATTTACCTTATGTGTAATTGTGTATAGTAGACCTTTCACTAGGGAAAAATTATTTGCTATCAACAACCAAAGTAGGGAAATCCTACTTTTAGGTGAGTCTTCTTACTTTATAAATGATTGTACACAATGACTAGTAAAGAACTATTCCTTTCCTCGGAATAAAGCCTACAAGCGATCCGAGATTGTCTTCGAGATCACAGCATCTAATGCTTAAATCATTCAAGTTTTAGTAATGATATAAAGTTTTAGAAAGACAAGTATTTGTTAGGGGACGATGAAATGCAACTTAAGTGATAAAAAATTTCCATATGATCTAGTAGTCATGTGTTTAAATAACTTGAGGGGTAAAAGGAGAGGCGGCTTAAAAATTAAAAAAAAAAAAAAAAAACCCTAGCCCGTTTTAGGTGCTTAATGGGTTTGGGCCTTAGCTTTTATCTTTTAGCTTTTACCGGGTTGAGGTTTTTGGGTCCAACTCTATATATGAATTCTACACGCTCAATTTTAAATATATACAATCCATCAAATTTTCATTGTAAAATGAAATTCTCTCATATTTGGGGGGAAATATCTTACTCTTATTTCTAAATGAGATGCATGGAAGCTTGTAGATTGACAAATTGAGTTGACTCTTCATGCTTTCTTGCCTCCGGAGCCAAAGGTTGCAGTTTTAACTTGTTCTGATATTAAACTTATTAAATTGTTGTGTTGATATATATGCATGGGATGTGGTATATATAAACATTATAGTCTTGGTAAGAGTAAGTTTTTGTTACTCAATTCGTAGTGTAGAGTGAACATATCAGTAATCGAGATGACTGAAAAAATAGATAAGTTGCATAATTTTTCAATCATTTAACGTCTGTAATACCCACTCCGTGAGTAACAAAGAATTTTCACGTAAGGCCACGTTAAGTCATTTATGATCAGCGACCCAAAGTAGAACTATAATGTGGAACCAATATACACTTGTTTCTTTCTGCCAAAATTACTTCCAATTGTGATATTATCATGGAATGCTTCCGTGTATTGTTAATTCACATATACATATATGACTAGATTAATTAAGTAGTTGGATTGTGAGATGAAAAGGTAGATTAATTAAGTAGTTGGATTGTGAGATGAAAAGGCAATCAAATTTCATCAATTACCACAAATTAACTGTACTATGCCAAGGTACCAGAAGGGACATAATTAAAAAGAGTGCTGCTGGAATTAAAGAGTAAAACTTAAAATTAATCATTCGTGTATTGTTTACTGGGATTAATTGGGATATAGTTTCTTGTTGTTTACTTAAGTTTGGTCTACAAATTATGTATATTAACATGAGGGAAGAGCAATTTAAGAGAGAAAGTCATAAAATACCCAATAAAAATAGAAAGGAATTGAATCCAGCATATAATGGCATTCAAAATGATTATTCATACATGTATGTACCATTTCTTGAACAAGAAATAAGGGTACTAAAATTTGAGAGTACATACAGTAATGTAACATAGACAGACTAAGCAAGCACCTACTTATATTCTGAATAAAGTAACATCTCTAGGGCAAAGTATATCCTAGGGAATGAGGTTAGAACTGATAGAAAAGTAAGCGAATTTCTACTTTTTCATTGATTTAGATGGATGGTTTTGTCAGAAGAGATGCTCCCTAAGGTATAATTTCTCCATATCTACAACTCAATGTGAGCAGCTCCGCCCCTAACAAGTTCACCACCATTACTACTACTATCACGATCACCATGTCCTCCAATGCGAGACCCCAGGCCACTAGCCAGGCCGGAGCCACCAAATCCGATTCCTATGCCAATTCCCTTCCCAAACCCTCCAGCATAAGGTGGGAGGAATGGATGAAAGAAAGTCTTTTGTACGTCGTTAATCTTTTCCATTGGAAGTGTCCTTGCATTACTTGTGGTGCAAGTAATTAGGGCTGCCATAATTACCACTAAAGACAGAATTTTGGTTGCCATTCTTAACTTCTAAAAAGTTAACTTGATTGAGTCAGAAATGTATTGGCATATATATACGTGAATCAAATTAAATAGGAAGAATACACTTTTTTTCAGCTAGGATTCGTGTTTGAACTGTTTGTAGAGGTATTGGTTAGTAGTACTATTGTTATGAGTACCTAATTCTTGCTTGCATTCTACTTTATCATTAAGGTGAGCCCCCATGCAGATTGGTTAATGTTGTTCCCTTTTGAATATACTCGGAAACCCCACGTGCTTCACTCGTAAATTAGAATATAATCGTGTGTGTTACATCACAAATATATGCACTTTCTCGTTAAACTTGAAGCTTATTTAGAAGAGTTATAATAGAGTTTATTTGGATGTTTATGACAATTAGAATCATATTTTGTGATGCTACTATTACTCATAACAGGGCAGGGCAGCACTTGAGGAAATAGTAGAAACCATCAACTGAGAACATGTAATAAGTGAATAAATTTTCAAAATTTTTCCAAAAACTGAAGAGATGCTAAGGAAATAAAACCGAGAACATAGAGTGAAGCTGATGATTATATTGTGCTACTACAAGAGTATGAAATATTTGTCACCCTCTCGTGACTGGATTCATCAAGACTTGCAGCAGCTTCAATGAGGTCTAGTGTGGCGACCCGATGCTCGTCCACAAAGAAGAGCATTCTTTGGGATTGGATATTCATCTCTCAAAGAATTTGAAGGAGTATAAAACCCTTAAGTAGAATTGCTGGCCTAAGTATTGCCTTTCCCAGTTCTCAGATCTTATGTTCCACATGCCTACATTGTCCAAAGCCATATAGATTGCTGTCCATGACCTGGGATATACCTGAATCATTTCCAAAACATCAGTAAAAATGAAATGTGTGCTAGCAAGAATGGGCAAATTCTTGTGTGACACTAAGGTCTCACAATATTAGTGGGTTCCATGGAGTCCTACATCTCTGTAAGATCGTAGTGCAAGAATATGCTGTAAGTATGCCATCACTACTGATATTAAATCATATTCTAAGTTATATAAGTACTCCTAGAATGTATATTTCACTGACCTGAGTGGTACATCGCGAAACTGTGTCCCTCAGATTGTATTTTGATCTACTTGCTGGTGTCCACTGCCCGCCATCCATACTGTTCAATCCATAAGTTAGCAACAAATGCAGGAGAAAATCTTTACCAAAATGATTACTCAAGCAAATTAACAAACTTACCCTACAGAACGAAGAAATTAAAGCCATCAATGTGCCATGACTGGACAGTGTTCTCCCAGTTTTGGAACACAATCTCGATAAAAGCTCTGTAGTCTGCATTCATTACAGAGGTTGCAAAATAGGCATTTCCATAGTAAGGTTTATCAGGGATGCTCCAAGGATTGAAGACTCCCCCAATCTTGAAGTAATCAGCCAACTTCAGAGGAGTGTCTCCTGGAACATATGAGACGCTGTTGACAGCATACCTCAGCTTCCCATTTATGTATGGTGCAGAGTTTGCAAGAATGATTGTGCGTGAGGGATTGATCATTCCATAGTGGTATGAGCCTTGTGGATTAGGCCTTGGTGCACTTGCTGTTAGGTTCCAGCTGACATAACAAATTAATCGTATCCATATGAGATTTAGTGCTAACCAGCTTTCATTTATATAAACATGATTTTAGAAATGCATATATACACATATCAGTATTGACCTATCACGTGCACATTCTTATAGAAAGCAAAGCATTGCATGATGCCAAAAAATATGGTAGTACATTGGTGGATAAGACTATTCATATCAACAGTCCACCATAGGGAAGGATATATTTCAACATAAGCTTTTGTAAATAAGACATACCGTATGGAGCGGGCCTGGCCTAGGGATGATACGATATCAATTGTAGGTCCACCAGGGGGGGGACCAGAAACTCTGATAAATGAGTTCTTGTAGTGGAGAACAGCAGTAGTGGTGAGAACACGAGAAGTAAAACGCGAAGAAACTACAACATAGTAATCCTTTGCAGGCTGGTTTGCCGTGACTAGGACAGAATAAGACTGTCCTAGATGGATGTCAAGGGACGTATAGTAGTTTTGGAGTGTATGAGATCCTTCTACCTCAACCAGTTTCATTGAATGTCCCTGGATTCTGAAGTTAATGGAAGTAGCGATCCCAACATTTGATATTCTAAACCGGTATGTTTCACCTGTAAACACATAGTTTGCACATTGAGATGACAAAAGCATATGTGGGTAGATTTTCGTGCTCAAGACATGTTCATTTCAGTTAAAAGCAGAACAAACACCTTGCTCAACTGTAAAGGTGTAACCATTCCATCCACGACCATTAATATGAAGCCCATCCGGTAAGGGGAGACTGTGACCGCTATCCAAGATATACCTTAATTGCTGAGAGATCAAAATGGAAAATCACATCAAAATGAAAAAATTCTAAGTAGAATACTCAGAATTCAGAACAATACATAGCTCAAATGTCTCTTATATGTTGAGAAGGAAAATATGCTTACCTGGTGACTTGTCTTGAACCAATCCCCAGCTAGAATAGTAAAATCTCCAGCAGGAGGTGGGAATGGTACAGGTATTTGAGGACGGCTATAAATTTTAATCGAACCAAAACCTCCTGCAGCCTTATGAAGTCCCAGTGAGGGAAAGTAGAAATAGCTACCTATCTGGTCCTTTGCCTGTAGTATGTAAGTGAAGTTTTTCCCAGGTGGTATTGGACAGGTGGTGCCTTGAACTCCATCCTCATGCCATGAGTTTTTCCTATGCTGTATGCCATTCCTAAAGTAACGACAATGGAGCAAGTCAAATTTCATTCTTAAGTTCCCACATTCAATAGCATGAAATCTACTATTCCATATAGGTGATTGCTAATGCTTTTAGATGTTCTGTCCAAGAGCTTACGAAGACAAAATAATCACTCTGAAAGTCACTGATGCAAGAAATGGAAAGATTGGATGCTAATCTTGTCTGAGGATGCTCATAAACAACATAGGTAAGCATATGAACTTCATTAACAATAGAATTCAACTTCCATTCTATGCCTCCAAAAAGAACTGTGACTGGAGGAAAGCCTAAGACTTCTTGGTAATTAGTTGAATACAGAATGGAGCAGATGCACGCAATTTAATCCCATTTTATGGAAGATCTAATTGACATTTTGACATTTCTTTTGAATTAATAACATCGATACATCTCAAGTGTAGTATTTTTAGAATTGCAACACTGCAAAGCTAATTAACACATACAATTTTGATATCTCTATTTTATCATTCAAGAACCTCCAGTTACTGTATGATCTATAAAGGGTTTATCAAAGTGATTGGAACTAACCATTGATTGTCTTTTGACATCGATTAGAAAACATTTTATTCTTCATCTAACACACAGGCTAGTAGTGAAAAAGGTCATTTTTATGACTCCAACTAGCCAAAGACAATTCTACCAAGCATAATCCAAAGCATATGACAGATCAGGCAATTACAGAATAGGCCAGGCAAACTGAATTTGTCAACAAGGAAATAAACATTGATATTTGTTCCAATTTTCAGTATCTTGGAAGGGAAAGGGCAGTAAAAATGGTTTTACTGCCAAGGAGCCTCTTCCAAACAAGCAAAGATCTCATTTAGTAACATAGAATACAGTCAGGAATCAGGATGATGTTCAATTAAAACTTCTTTTATCAAAACAAGAAGACATATGAGGTGTAATATTCTAATGTTTAATTATCTTATCAAGCATTTCTGAAGGATATCCCAAAAACAAAAAGAAAATGTTTAAGATGTTTGAGATCTGGATATCTAGCATGTGCAAAGTGAGATCTCTTGTCTTATACAGTTGTACAATTGTACAACAGAATTTACAATATCCAGTCTTGCATATCTTCCAATAGTTAACTTCACAGTTAAAATCGTGGTAGCAAAAACAATTATGATGAAAATAGCATCTAATAACGTGGACCACCGTTTTCAGAACAAATGTCTGGGAAGTAAATGCGTATGAGCCCCATATGGCCAATAATATTATGCCTAACCATAGTTGTGAGGATTGGCCTACATAATTCCGTGAAAAAGTATACACTCTTTTTGTACTATACAGTTGTTATTAAATCAAGCCACATCACATTCTTACATTAATTGCACTTCCATTACACCTCATTTGCCGTGCCACATCTTCTTCATTAAGAGCTTAGTGGCATAATTGACAACGAAATATGGTCTTTCCCTAATGAAAGATAGTTTGAATAAGACATAGATTCTTCTTTTCTCTATAACCTACGTTCGAGTCACCACTAGAAGTTGAGAGAGAGAGTAGTTTAAAATGAATAAAAATAAACTTACTTAGCAGCATAACTTCCAATCATTGAGCAAAAATAAAAGAAATCAAAAGATAGAAAGAAAGGAAAAGCCAAACAGATCTGGCATTCTACAGGGGAAACAATGCTCTTTTTAGTCCATACAAAATTTTTAAAAAAAAAAAAAAACAACAAACAACAACTTAACTTTTGGAGCTAAATCAAGAATCCCATTATGGTTAAGTAACTGATAGAAAGAAAGAGAAAAAAAAAAGAATGTGGAAAAGCTTACCAAGAAATAAGAAAAGGCTCGTTCAAGTAGTTGTAAACACTGATAATCAAGTTATCATTTGTGACACAGTCAATATGTGGACCTGGAAACTGCCCATTTATCAAGATTCCCTGCAAGAAGGATAGCACAGTACATATTAATATCTTATTTCTCACTTTCAATTAACCACCAAAAATATTCAAAATAAGAAGGAAAATCCAAGAAACACATTCCCAAATGCATACAAGTCATGAACAAAAAACATGTTCTTGCTTCATTTTGTGTGTGTGAAGTAATGACACACAGTCACATACTACATTTACCTGTTGTTTGACACCTAAAGGGTAGATGTCACCATAGGTGATTTTCCAAGTGTAGAACCTAGATGGGTTGTCAGCATTTGCTCCATTCATAAGAAAAACAAGAAGAACAACACAAGTCCTGATGATGAGAGAATGCAAAATCTTGCACTCCCTCATTTTCTTTCTTTCCTTTTTTTTTTTTTTTTGCTTGAGAAGAAAAGGGACTAAAGAGGGTGAGTGAAATGGTTTGTAACAAGTTCTGTTTGGCTTTCAGCCAAAATTCACGACAAATAAGTAAGGCCTTCTGTGAGGTGAGGCTGTGAGTTGTCAGTGAGAGAAGAGATTATATAGCATTAAAATACTACTAATATTGCGGTGAGGTGAGGTGATGTGAGATGAGGTGAGAGAGAGGTGTATTTTCATTTGATTTTAGCGGCTAAAAAAGTGTGACTACTCTACTATTTATTGAGTAGTAAAGTAATGAGTGATGATGAAAAGTGAAAACTGGAAAGGTGTTTTGGAATGGCGTAGTTAGCGTCGTCACGTGCGGCCATAACTGGCATACTTAGCGGTACCATTTATGTGTATGGCCTTCTACCGCTTCAACTTGTTTGCCATTAAGCTTACACCAATACGTTGGGGGTGAGTCTCGAACGGTTGATTAAACTATTTTATAGTAAGAATGAGAGTTTTTAGATCAACTCATTATCATAAATTTATATTGATATTGACACTTTTGGGCTACACTACATGATTCTGGAGAGGCTAATGAGACAGATCTAGTTTTAAACTAAACTAGGGTCCTGTCTGTTTTACACATCATATTTTGATTTATGAACGTAAAACATTCAATACCCTAGTTTAGTTATAAAACTAGATTGTTGACTGTCTTTTTCTTTTTTTTCTTTTCCTCTAAAAAAAGATTTATTGTAAATTCGTATCTACTCATTTAATGATTCGAATTTATAACTAATAAATTATAAGAGAAGTGTCTTAACTCCTGAACTACACTAATTATCGATTGCTGCCCCAATTCCTTCTTTTTCATATCCATCCGTATGGTCATTTGAATTGAATTTCGTTATAATTACACTAATTACTTTATAAAATTTGGTAATATGTAATTGAGGAACCTCTTCTTTGTTTTTCAAAAACTAAAATTAACCTACCTTGTGAATCATCTTTCAGTTATTTTTGGCTTTTACTTGTGTCATCACATTCTCATTAATATCTTTGTCTTTGGCTTTTACTTTTGTGGTAGGAAAATTTTAAGTTCTAAGAAATATTTTGGTAATATGCAAGGCATTATCCAATTGTTCAAGTTTATCAATCACATAGGAATCATATAAGAACAAAATAAATATATCTATATGTAACTTGAATTTAGAATTTCCATTTTATTTGGCAATTAACTAGACCTTTGAACTAGTTGTGGTGATGAACTGATGGGATATTTATTGACTTCAGAGCTGGATATGGCTGGCCAAACCGTGTTCAACTCAATTATCAATTCGTTTCTTTTCCTAATATATATATATATATTGGTTTTTTATGTTTATTGTTTATAAATTTGAAGTTGAAAAGCCAAAGAATAAAAGGATTTTTTGGAAATTGAAGAAAAATGGACCAATGACAAATCTGATATTATTAATGACACCGTCACAAATCATTCTTTAATTAGGTGCAAGTAATTTAACATTAATGAACCTTATTTACTGAAGTCATTAAATGATAGACTAGTACTTAGTCAAATCCAAAATAATTGTTACTTTAGATAATTTGTTTAATATCATATGCTAGTTAATTTGTCTGATATCATATTATCTGATACTTTAAAAAATCAAGTAAGTATTAAATGATATTTTTTTTCAACTTTCAACCTTAGTATCACATTAATTAATGAAAGATTGTGTACATTAATGAATGGATTATGTAGTGTATTAATGTAAAAATGTAATTTAGTCACTTTAATTATTTTTTTTTTAAATTGATACAATTTAATAATTTTTTAATCTAAGTGCACTAATCAAATATGATAATTAATTTAAAAAAGAAGGAGTATTATTGTAAATCAAACACTTAATTGTGCTTTTACTATTCCTTATTCCCGTAGAATCATGTAATTATGGCGATCATCACAAAGTTTTGTAGTCCTTAAAAAAAAAAAAAAAAATCTTGAAAATTCTTGATAGTGGCAGGGACCATATAATTAGTCGCCTAAGACAAACGAGTGATTGCTTTTTTCCGTTGATTGCTGACGATATATTTTATAGAAAAAGATTTACAATATCATTATTATATTGAATCAATAATTTTTTATTTTAAATATTTAGTCAAATTTATTTATTTATTTATTTTTAATTCAGTGACTAATGTCAAGGCATTGGTAATATTTTATGGAAAATAATTTACAAAGTCACAAATTCATAATCACTTGTCAAATCTATTCCACATAACAAGATTTTATTAAATCGACACCCTGATTTTAGATTTTCGATCGGATTTCTTTTCTTCTTTTTTAGATTTAGTGACACATTAGTGACTTTTATTTGTCATTTTATATAGATACACTGTATTTTATATAGGTAGGTAAATTCTTGATTACAGACAAATTTTAGGAGAATTCTACAGTCTATTTTATAGAATTATTTCTTGACTTAAAAAAATTGTACAATATAAGTTTTTAAAACACATGATATTGTACTAAACAAACATTTAAAATACAAGAGAATAGTTTAATAAAAGAGATAGTAAAATTTTTCCAAATTTGATATTTGTAGTAGATATGGAAATAATTGGTATAAAGTATAATATTCTATATTCTATAAAGTATAATTTGTAGTAGATATAAAGCATAATATTGAGACATAAAATATTAGTTGTATACATATGTCATGTTAGTGAAATTCTTTCCGTCTCTTCAACAATATACATTTGTATATTTATATCTCAATTTTACATTTTATGTTTCAATATAACATTTTAAGTCTCAATATTTTGTACCATAAAAATATGCCATTTTGTATTATGTTGCTCGTGAGCTAAAAACGAAGAGAAGCACAAAATGCACGAAAACTTTTATTTTGGAATAGAGTAATTACGTAACATACTTAATAATTGTTCTTGAGCTAATGAGGGCCTTACATATGAAGTGAGAGATCAACTTTTTTGTAAAATAAACGAGTCATTATTTTTTTTTGGAAAAATTCTTTGCTACTCACTCTGTAATGCGGAATGAGTATTACAATTCGTTAGATCATTAAAAAATAGTGAGACCTCCTGTTATTTCGCATTGCAGAGTGAATAACAAAACTTACATTATTTTTTGATGATTGAATGCTTTATTCCACATAGACAATTTTATTAGTTTAGAAACAATTACTAGATATACCATATAATTACTCCAATTGAAAATAAAAATTTTCCAAAGTGCACAATTACTAGCCACATGGATCTAAATCTAATTAATTAAGTTTCCACGAAGAAAAAAGAGATGTGAAAACAAATTGTAGCATAAAGAAATTCATAGGAGAAAAGAAATCCAAAAAACAATAATATCCTCTTTTCGTTGGACAAATTCCAAACTAGTATATCTAAGTAGTATTAAAATTATGGGACAATTAATTAGCTCTAACTCTTTCCCACGAGTGTGTACCTATTAGAGATAATATTCTCTATAGAAGTCGAGGTAAATTTTATTGAACCGCGCAAAATTGCTCTCATATTCATTTATTGAAATCGCTCTACATGACAAGATTAAATCAAATTACAATTCTCTGATTTTAGATCGTTAATCGAATTTTGTTACTTTTTTTTTCGAATATAATGACGCATGACTTTTATCACTTTGTATAAATACACTCATTTTCCATTCTAATACCCCTCGTAGTTTTAGTTCATATATTGCATAATTTACCAAATAAAATTTCATATAATTGATTTTAGCATCTGAAAAAAGTTGGCCTAATGGAGAAAATTCTATTTGGTCTAATTAATACTTAACCCTATGTATCATAGTCCTTTCGTTCTACTTATTTTGTCAACTTTTCTGGTGAATTAGATTAATTTTGTAATCAATAATTCATAGATATATCTAATTTTTTATAAAAAAATTTCAACAAAAGTAAAATTTATATAAAGTATTATGATATAAAACTTAAAATTTATTAAAAAAAATTTATAAAATCTACAAAAGATTGATTTTTGAAAACTTAATTTGTTGGCCATAAAAAATCAAATGTGACAAATACATTAGACTTAAGTAATATATGTTACTGCAAAACAAATTAGTGTATGGCTGGATGCTTTTCAATATTTATTCTTTGCTTTTGTGCACAGCTTTTGAAATAATAGTACTCATTCTATTTTATTTTAATTATCATTTTGGGCTGATGTACAATAATGTCTAAGAAACTTATTAAATTATATTAATTTTATACAAGATAGTTTAAAATAATTAAATTATCTTTTTATATTAATTTTTTCAACTAATAATTATTTCTTATTATTAATATGCCATTAAGGGTGAAGTCAGAAAAACTCATTTATTACTTTCGAAAAATTTTTTAAACATAAATAATTAACACAAAGCAAATTACTTAAAGTAAGAGATAAAATAAAATGAAAGGAGTGTAACTTTCAAACCGAAAACAAAACGATAGAATGTTAGTTGCAAAATATGAATGTATACAATGCATTCAATAACAGCTTCTTTAATAGGTGCAACTTCAGAAAATTTTTATAAGAATTCGATTTATGATAAATGAGATGAACCATTTAATTTATATTTATTCATATCATTCTAACTCATTAAAAATAATTTTTTTAAAAATAATATAAATAAATATAAATTAAAATATCTATTTACACGTATATAAGTCCATATATAAATTTTCCGTGCAACTTAGGAAAACGCTATTGGAAGTTCACCTGATCCATATGTTGCCAACCGTACCATATGGTCCGTCTGATAGTTTTTAGAAATCCACACCAAATAAATAAATAAATAAAAGTAAATTGCAATTCAATTAAATGTTACATGGCTGACCACATACATACTAGCTTTTGTATAAATTGATTTTCAGCATCTAATTAGGGAGTTAACAGTGTTCAAAAGGAAAAAAAAAAAAACAATGTTGAATTTAATAAACATGTAAGTGATGATTAAAAAACATGAGAAGAATAAATATCTACAAAAAATTAAAGAAAGACTTTCTGTATTACTTTTTTGTATTCGTATTCCTTTTACACTCAATCGAAAATAAAGAGAAAACAACATCTTGGTTAAAGAATGACAAATTTTAAGGAAAAAAAGTAAAAAGGAAAAAAGGGACATGCTTTTTCCTTTACTTGTTGCTTATTTTCATATCTTGGTGAAAGAATGACAATTTTTGTTTAAACATCTCATTATTTTTGAAACATTATTTTAAGATAGTAAAAATACTGTAATAATTTTTGTAATATAATATATGTGAGATAAAAATGTGATTAATAACTTATGTAAAAAATGATTACAAAATATTATTTAGAGAATAATAAATACTTTTGGCTATCTAAGCAAGTATTTTTCCATAGAATCTAAATGTTTGGATTAGAATCTAATGTCAGAAAAAATTTTATCTACAGATTAAGCATCTTATTTATTTTCCTAAGAAATCATTTTGTTTTTCAATTAATTGACACGGTATGGAAACCTCAGCTCAGGTGCCCAAAGTGATCCTAAATTTTATTTTTGTTTAATGTTATATTTAATGTTAACAAAGCGGGGATAGCTCAGTTGGGAGAGCGTCAGACTGAAGATCTGAAGGTCGCGTGTTCGATCCACGCTCACCGCATCAATTTTCCGCTTTTACAACTTTCTGCTCAGCGGAATCGGTCCATCTAAATTCTAAAGGACGACCTTTTTTTTATTTTTTATTTTAAAGTAATCTTCATACCTAGTTAGTACTATAAATTAATCGTAACTGGATCTAAGCTGAGATCGTCCAATAAGAATCGTCTGTGACATATATTAATTCAGACTATTATAGGATTAGTTAGGCACTAATGCCAAACGAACGGCCATTGAGGTTAGTTTAGACATGTCAATTTTCTTCTAAGAGATTGATCGATCAAAGACGAATCAATTAAGAGTTTAAAATTAAACTAAATATCCATAATTAGGACTCACTCACCATTTATATAAGTGCAATACGAGGCATAAGCCATATGCAACACATGTATATAATAATACAATATCAATTCATTGAAAAAATTTTACTACTCACTTTGCATTGCATGATAAGTATTATAAGTCGTTGAATGATTGAAAAATAGTGAGATCTTTTTATTTTTCAATGCATTTCAATTACTATAAGGCGAAATAAGTAGTGAAGATTTATTCCGGTTCACTACTCTATTTCTAGCTCTCTTTCTTACCAAAAACTCAATCATCATTTTGCAAAAGGGCGTAACATGACGATCATAAGCCCTCAAATCACAAAACGTTAGAAAGACTTTAGAAGCCAGATTCAGAGGTTGCCTTTTTCTGCACATGGAGACATTTTGCAAGTAATGAAGATGCGACAGGTTGCTTTTTTCTTTCTTTTCTTGGTTGGGAGTGGTAGAGAGGCCATATAATTGAGTGCAGAAAAATTATGCAACTGATCGATCATATTGGATTTGGATCTATACATTATCTTATCCTGTTATGTAAATAAAAGTCTACAAATATAGGAACTGTGCATCGCTCAAGAACCAGGAAGAGGCCCTTCCTGGAATTCCGTAGTAGGACCGTTGGATGGTCCACCAAAATGGGAGATCCTATTTATAGACAATCGGGTGGTCATTCCACATTCCCAGCCCAATAATCAATGTCACAGATGTTATTCTTTCAAAAGAAAAAGTTGTGGTACATGATTGTGGTCTTCGGTAGGGGTAAATAATTAAGTGTATACAACAAACAGTTCCTAGATAGTAAAGCAATTACAACTTCATAATCATCATCAATATATGGAGTATAAAAGATTTGGCAGTTGGTACATGTGGTGTACAAGGTTTTCTTCAAAGATAGGTGAGACAAGCATTAGTAGTTAGTATTTCAAGAGTCGTGATGATATTACTAACGAACGTCTGTATGAGAATACTTTTACTTCTCGTTTAAGTTAATTAGTAATAATTTTTTTATGTACTTCTCTGTTTCATATAGCGTAGCAAGGAATTTTAAATAGTTTTGCTGTTAACTTGGTACCTTGAAGTTAATTTAATCTCTTTGTATAGTAGCAAAGAAGAAAGTGTTCTTGATAGATAAAAGCTCATATGTTAAGTGCAATCTAATAATTTCTTCCTCCTCCTTCCTTCTATATATCTCAATTTCATGTGATCTTAAATTATCTGGCAGGTGATATTGGACAATGGGTTGGTCTGGCTAAAGATATCAAAAAATCAAGGATTGGTCACTAACTTTGCTATTGCTACTATATGGGTTGGTCTGGCTAAAGATATCAAAAAATCGAGGATTGGTGACTGGCATCAAATATGCAGGAATGGATAATCTCCAAGACATCAAGTCGAGTGAAACGAGTAGAGGGTAACTTGATTGATTAAGTGATCATTCAGAATATAGGTCTTGAAATTCATTTTTCAGAACTTTGATGGCTGCCCTAACAATTTATGAAAACCATAAAATGTACGTAAATCGTATGTTTTTTGCAATGTATGCTTAAACTTGGATACATTTGCAGATATTGGGACCTGAACTGGAACTTACCAGGAGGGTAAGACAGATATCAATTGTCTGCTTCAGTTATCATGGGGAAAATGCTTTGACACATTCTCCTACTTATGATTTATGATCGATGCTAATGTAATACTACTAACATATTTGTCAAACCATCTGATAAGAATACATACTTGTCAAATCAGGCAAAGAGGAACTGATTATTCTTTGGTCCAAATGAATGATCTGATCAACTGGAGATATCATTTCGAACCATATATGAACCTACATCTTCTCGCATTAGTCTGCCACTATCTGTCCCTTTAGGTCTGCATCTGGTGAAACTTCTCAACTTCCATTTGTAATGACCATCCTAAAATGCATTTTGTGTCCTCGTTGCAGGTATATTTTGAGGAGTGCTGTTTCAGGATTTTACTGCTATGCAATTTATGAGCGTCCTCCTGGATGCTGCGCCTTTGATCTTTCTCAAACAAGAATGGTGTTCAAGTTAAGACAAGAAAAGTAAACTCCAGAGCTATGAAGTGAATGGAGTATAATACCCACATGAACAGATGTTGTTTTCTCATCAGACTCTTGTGCAGGTTCCATTACATGGCAATCACGGATGAGAAGTAAAGAATAATGCCGATGCCAGAAGATTTGCTGGAAGATAGAAGCAAACAATTAATTGTACCCAAGTCTTTTGCTTACTAATCCAATTTATCCAGACCTGAAAGGGGAGGCAAGTCACATCTAAATAACTACACAAAGTGTGTCTAGTGAATGTGTAAAATAGGATCATCAGAACCACCCTAACCAGAACCTTTGTTCTTTTTCTTTTTTGGTACACTTCTTTATATATATATGGAAGCAGGTTGATGACAACTACCAGTACTCTATGGATAACAAAAATGGTGAGTCCATGGCTGGATAAAATTTCTTCAATCATTAAAGATAAGGGAAAAAGACCAATTTATTTTCTTATGTTTGAAGTATTGACAATATTGGTCCCTTATCAAATAACGGATTTATGCGCTGATCTTTAAAAACAATTAACCAATGTAGGGCTTATGGCTGATCTTTAAAAACAATTAACCAATGTAGGGCTTATGGCGAGAACCGTGGACAAACTAATAACGTAGCCTACCTGCAGTAGATGTGCTGTTAACGGATTCTCGCTACAAGTTTTAGATTGGTTAATTTTTCAAAAATTAGGGATCAAATTAATTTTTATGAGAGTTAAAGGACCAAATTAATCGATCTTTAAAGATAAGGGATCGAATTGATCATTTTCCCATGAAGAAAATATGTTTGTAAAATAATTAAAGGCAAAAAATTGAAATTCAATACAATAATTTTAAATTTTAAATTAATTTGTCTAATTAATGTAAATAAATATATATAAAAATATTATCACAACTATTTATTACTCAAAGAAATACATTATCCTTTGCAATGCTGGGGTTAGTAATCTTAAAATCTATTTTCTTAATTCTTATAACAGATGTGGCTTTAAACCTTTAGCTTGTTTTTTTTTTTTATGGGTACGAATTTTTTTTTTTTTTTTTTTTTGAAATGTTTGGCCTTCTTCTGATACGCATAAGTATCACGTGATCTGCAGATTACTTCATGCACAAATCAATGCATTTCCAAGCATGCAATGAATTTGGCCATTATATGTTCAAGCAATCCATTTCATTCAAAGAACTAAAATATTGAACAATGCTCACAAAGTTTTCCCTTTTCATCATCCATATGTTATCCACATCAAAGCCGAACAGCAAGATAACAAAAACAAAGAGACATGGCAACAAAATATGCTCTGGCCAGATGCATTACTGGGGACAGATTGTCAAGAGCAAGCCATAATGATCACTGGGTAAAACAGGAAGCATCAATTTCTTCACCTCATTTCTCACTCTTTTTTCTTTGCAATATGATAAGCCAGGAATTTCATCCATCCCAATCATCTCAATCTCATTAATCTTGAAATCTCGCAAGTTGCAAACAAATCGATCCAAGCGCTTTTGCAGCATCCGGTTGCCAGTCAACATCTTGTTGGAATTGGTGTCGTATGTCCAACCATTTTCTGAAGGCCGAAGCTGCACCCAAGCATCAATCCATCCACCAGGTAAAGGAAATTGACCATCCAATTTGTCATCCCAGTTCATATCACCACAAAAGATAACATTGGGATTTTTCTCCAGAAATTTTATTGCCTCTTTTGCCTGATAGATGCGTTCCTTGCTGTACATCTGATCCCATTTTAGAGGGAGGAGCAGGGCAAGGACTCTCAAGATGGCTAGTTGCAACAAGTAAAGTCCCATCATTCCGAACGTTTATTTCAGCAACACATAGTTCTCTTCCCATGATAGAATTAGCGAAAGGACTACAGCTGTAGGATTTCACTGGGAGCCTGCATAACTGCAAAGTAATCATTTACAACAGCTAATTCTCTCAGTTTTGACTTCAAAGAGAACACACACAAAGTGGACTTAGTAACAAAAACTGAAGCAAGGACATTGAGAAATAGGGAATCATATTGCTCAATTCCCAAATACATGAAATATTATTGTAGAAGTTAGGAGGCAGTACTAAACCTTAGGTACTTGTCATATCCTGATAAGTCCACGCATTGTGAAACAGATAATTTCAGGACACTAACAACTAAATATCAAACTCACGCTCTAGAATAGGATAAATACATTATGCCCTTTCCAGTTATCATATGAACTAATACCATGTTTCTCCAGGTTCCTAATATGAGGGCCAGTTTCTCCATTAAATATACAAAACTGAGCATAGATGAGCGCATACATTTTAGGATAAAAAAGACAGTTATTTTACCTGCATACAGAAGTATGCCCTCCTAAATGCCTCCTCGTTTGAGACAGAGCAACGATACAACTTCCACCAGCCAGATTGCTGGAAAACCTCATAAATGTTTGGAGTAACCTCCTGAAGGATTAAATAGCCGTTAATATGGTCTGGAACAAGAACTTGTCTTCAGTGGAATTCTTTGAATTTCTATCCTATTTTAAGGATGAAGGGGGAAGTGAATTGAGGTAGGCTAGGGAAAACCTGAAAACATATTATATCTGGGGAATGCAGCTGAATGAGGTTACCCAGAGCCTCCATCCTCTTACGCATCTCCAAGTCTTCTCGAAACCAAACATTGTAACTCAAAATCTTCAATGGTCTATGGTCTTTATCAAAGCCAGTTTCAGTTGCTAAACATTACAAAATACGAAGGGCTTATCACTCATAAAACCCCAATTCAAATTGTTCAATGTAGATGAATAGAATGGCAAAAAGAAATATGGAGGAAAAATAAATATATGTAACCCAAAACCAAAACCAGTTAAATGTCAAACACAATTAGTCTATTAGCTACAAATTCGCTCTAGCCCATTAGTTTACATTATTAAAATAACAGCAAGAAGAAGAAACAGTCAATTTCCTCAACTAAAATAGCAACAAAACCAACATTATAAAACAAAACAAAAACATGAAACCAAAATCCTGATAAAAGTGACATAAAAACTGATCAACAACGAACCATACCACCAAAATCCAGCCAAAAAAAAATAGACCCAAAATTCAATCAGAACTACCCAAATATGTTGGGAGCAAACAATAAAAACACAATCTTTAAAACAAATTCAACATTAGAATCAATAAAGTGAATCCACAGAAATTAAAAAAGCAAAATCCAGATAGCTCAGTAAAAAGAATTGAAAAACACACCCATTGAATTAACATCCTTATTTGCAGCCTTGATTCCCCTACAAATCCTCATCAAAATCAGCCCCAATTTTCCTATTGTTCTTGCCACCATTACTACTGCTACTACAATCCCTCAAAGGCAAGAAAACACTGCCAACACCAGAACCCAATTCATCAAAATCATCATCATTTTCAAGACTAGATAACAACAAAGAAGCAGAGGCCCTGGTCCCACAGATTTCACAGTTGCTATTATCATAGAGGTTCAAAAAGGTGCAAGCTGTACAAGCCCATTTGCGCTTTGAGGGAAATGATGATATTGATGTTGCTGATGATGATGAGGATTGTGTTGAGAGGCAGATTTGGCAAGTGGGTTTTTCTTGGTGGGATGAATAAGGGTTGATGAAAGTGCAGACTGAACATGTCCATGACATTATTGGTGGAGTTTGATGATGAGTCTTTATGGAGATTCTTGTAAGGCTTTTGAGAATATGAATGTGAGTGTGAGTGTGAGTGTGAATGGGAAGAGAGGAAACAGAGGAAGCAGGGGTGGTTGGTTCCATGGGGAGGGTTGAAAGTGTGGCATTTTGAAAGCGTTTGTGTGGGCTTTTTGCCGCTTTCTGGTTGCCCTTGCTCATCCACTACGAATTCTGTAGACAAAGATCTTCTGTGTTATACTATATATTATTTTTGTTATATTATTTAATAAATTATTAAAATTAAGTGATAATTTATTAAATAATGTGATAGAAAATAAAACATCATTCGATCCTCCTAGCAAATTTTGTACTAGTACTAGTTCTTGGAGTATATACTAACTGACACGAAATTGTCAGCAAAAGAATAAATGAGATCCTGCCAAGTATAAATAATTGGAGATTGGTAATTTAATAGTAGTATAATTTTATGGGTTAATAACACTTTGTCCCTGAATTAGGTAGGTAATTACACTTTATCTTTTTGAATTAAAAAAATTACACTTTACCCCCAATCACATGATTCATCTTTTAAAAAATTTATAATATAAAGTTAAATGACTAAAATATCCTTAATATTATATTTTTGCAGGTAAAAATAACTGTCTTTTTTAAAGTAAAATGTAAAGTTTATTAGGACCTGTCTCAGCTATTTTCCCTTAAAAATTGTATTTGACTTCATCCAAATATTAAAATTTTAAAATGCTAAGAGATATCAAAAAAAATCACGAATTTTATAAAAAAAAATATTGTATCACACAATATCTTTAAAGAAAAATTTTTAACAGAAAATTAGCCCATATAAGAATTGTTTTACCATTATACTTAAACATTTAAATTCGAAATAATATAAAATGAAATAACAAATTTTAAAATGTTGATCAAGATATATATTGATATAGATTATATTAAAATATTACATAATTCATTTTTTATTATTTTTAAATAATTATCACATCATTATCAAAATTTAAATACAAAAATCAAAATATAGTGCTAAGGGTATTTAAGTCATTTAACATGATATTATAAAATTTTTAAAGAATGAATCATGTGACTGGGGGCAAAGTGTAGTTTTTTTAGTTTAAGGGGAAATGTGTTATTACAATCTACCTAGTTTAGGGGGGTAAAGTGTTATTAACCCTAATTTTATTTGTTCATTGGAATAAAACAATTGACAAGATTTTGGAAAAAAAGGGAAAAATGCATTTTTGGTCCCTCTTGTTTGAGGTATTTACTAAACTAGTCACCAAAGTTTCAAAACAAAATAAATTTAGTCCCCAATATTTTAGAATTTGAACAAAGTTAGTACAATTGATGGAAAGTTAAAATTTTTGACTGAAATTGGCCACGTGCATGTCACGTGTCCGTTATGTTTTTTAAAAAATTAATAAAAATAAATGTTAAAAAATTATACAAAATTAGTGAAAAGTTTGTAAAAAATGCAAAATTAGTCCCTAAAGGCAAAAAAAAAAAAAACTAAATAAGAATTTTCTTTCATAACGTAAAATTGTAAAAGTTTCAATGTCAAAACAACTCGCACTATCAGTGATCCAAGGAAAAGGGAAAAGATATGTGAATATATAAAATAATCTAAAATAAATAATGACCACATCTAATAAGGGATAATTTTAGCAAATGATTAACTAGAATTGAAAAAAAAAAAATTGAAAATGGACGGCTTTAGAATTTTTTAAATGATGAAATACATATTTATCAAGAAATTAATCGTATACACATGCTATAAAATATTATTTATTAGAAATTAAATTCACATAGTGTTATATCGATATTATAAAAATATATAGTATTATTAAGGTGAATAAACATGTTGATAATAACTAAATTTTGCTAGACATTATCATTTACAAAATCACCCATATTTAATTATCAAATTTGATAAACTAATATCGATGAAAAAATATATTAAATCATCATGTTCCTAGGTCGAAATAGAATTTTAGATAATGAACTATTTTTAAACACAAAATAATTATACATATGATTAAATTGTGTTACCATTTTATATATTAACTAGTAGAGGCTGGTTGTGCAATGCACAGTCAATGCCCACTAAATTACTTAATTGAAATTTTTTGAAAAAAGAATGGTTAAATGCTAGTGAAAGTGTGTAGTGAGAAAATTTGTAGGCATGTTAAATGGTATGAATTTCAAGTAGATGAATGAATTCATTCATTTGCACTATCTTCATAAAATATAATTCTTTGCAACTTTATTGATACACAATAATGTGTATAAATTTTTTAAGTTGGTACAAGCATATGCACAATTACTGAAAAGGAATGAGAATTCAACACACACACACACAAAAAAAACAAATAATCCTGCATCAATCAGAATTCAATTAAAATATCCTATACTAAATATATATTTTCAATCAACCTTGATTTATCCATTTTTCCTAACAAATGTGGGACTCAAAAAAATAACATCATGAGGTTACTATTTTCCCAAAGATGGCAAATTGTATACTCAAACCATGTTAACTCTTCTTAGTAAGGTCTTCACCTTCCATAAGTGAAGCATTGAGGCCAACAACCCTATGCATTACAATTTTAAACCACTCATTTGTCAAAACTTGCAAAATCATCTTTAAAAAGCAAAGAAAATCCTATTAAACAATTGTCCAAGAATAACAAACAAAATATATGTTCCACAAAAGAGGAGTGGTACATTCTAAACTCATCATTACACTTTTTAAGGATGAATAAAAAGCAATGCACAATTAGATTCTCACTAAAATATTTTGTGAGATGTAAAAAAATATGGATAGTACTAAAAGTTAAACAATGGGTTTGGTAATTAGAGGCTGAAATTAATAAATAAATAAGGCAACCAAAAAAGGGGCATGGTCATGGATGCAAACCCCTTTGATTTAAGGAAGAATCCATCCCAAAAATGTGATCAAGGTTGCCTTGCCGAGTTCCTGTCCAATAAGTCTCAAGCCTGAAATACAATTACGAAAAAAATAAATATCATAATAGTGAAAAAAGGTTTAATCATAGTTTTGCACATAATCCTTCTAGTCCTACTGTATAATTTTGCCCAACATTTCACACTTCAAACTAAACTTTGCATTATTCAATCAAGTTAGTAATTTGATCAAATTTCTGTTGCTGACCGCTCATAGTATTAATCTTTTAAAACCTCTTGGATGAACTGGTATAATTTATGGATTGCCATGATACCCCCCTTCAATAAACTTTAGCAAATGCAAATTAAAGCTCTTCTACTTTCACAATGTAATATTAAGACATTTGTAATTATCAATAAAAGAGGAGCCCCTGAGAAATTTAAAATTTTATTGTCTCACATTCGTTGTCAATGAAACAACAAAACTTGAAATTAAATGAGAATTTAAAATGTTACAAAAATGGTCTCAAAACTATCCTTCATGCTTTGATGTTGGTGGATCCATCAACTATAATAAGCATAACCAAAACAAATGAGAAATAACTATTTGTATGTAAATTTAAAGTCTTTCTGTTTGTTAATATCATTCAATGACTATTCGGTACAACACAAATTAGTTGTTAAGACATGATTAACAAACAGCTCATATACATGAGAAACAGTAGGAATATGACATTGAGTCCGGATCAGTCCCAAAATCCAAACAAATGTCACATAGTTACACTACTATCATAGTTTAATAACAAAAAAGTAGTATCTCTTGCTCAAGAGGTTTTTAGAGTTTTCTTCCAAGATTCCTTGTGCTAAAATATTGCGATTAAATAAGCAAACTAAAAGATGAAGATTTAATATAAGAGGAGTTCTATAATAAAATAAAATACCAAGAAAGTAGTAGGAAAACATAATTTTTCATTTTATCTTAGCGTATTTCCAAAAAAACAAAAAAAAATCATCAGCAAGTTGTACATGATGAGATCAAACTCAAAACTCACAATTTATTACCTACAAAACAGGTTAGTGAGGTAAATCAGTTTTATTATAAAAAATCTCAGTTAATTTATTACCTACAAAACAGGTTAGTGAGGTAAATCAGTTTTATTATAAAAAAATCTCAGTTAACCAAGAGAAAATTGTATATTTAACATAAAGAAAAGTAATAAACCATCCATGAAGTTGGATTATTTTGAAATGAAATTCATTTAGATGTGTAGATCGGTTGAAGTTTGGTGCTTGATTCGGACTTACAAAGATCTAAACTGGAAGTCAGAAAGAGCAATAATTTTGAAGCCTCAAATCATCTGTGAAATCAGTAACAAAAGTTTAATTGAATTATTAGTTGAAAGAATACCTTTTGAAATATGAACGGAATATAGAAAGTTTCCATCTTTTAGACACGAATCTGATGAGAGTAGGAAATCAGGAAGATATTTTATTTTCTGTGTGAATTCACTCACAAAAGTAAGTTTGGTAACCAAAAGGTGATTTAATTACAATTACGTACTGTACATAAAAGGAGGGGTAAAAATAGAAAATTGACCACCAAAAATACCACAAATGTTTGAAATGAAGCCATGAATTTAGTAGGAATTTTACCGTCCTAATATTCTACCTTACCTTCATAAGGATGGATTTGGCTCCGTTGGCCATTCCTAAGAGAGATTATTTATAAGATTTTTTTTTATTTGTTTGATAGGTAATATAAAATAGGAAAATACTATCAAAAAATCGATTTTAGATATCAAACAAAAATTTTACGGTTAAAATTAAATATTATAAAATCTTGTTTGATGTCATAAATTTCATAATATTTAATCTACATTACTAGATCTATAAATGAGATCATAAATCAAATTTATCTAAATATTTTTCAAAATTTTTTTATATAGATCGAGTCTATGGTCTTGTGCGATAGATCCTTGATCCGTATTCTTTTACATCACTTCAACAAGTAATGTGACAAAATATGAATTAAAAAATTTATAATACTATATTATATTATAGATTCGATTTATATAATAATTTTTGTATTTCTCTATAATATATGTAAAAAATTTCAATCAATCGAAAATGAACAGCCTTTCTAGTTCAATCTTGAGAGTTTTTCTTTATCCAATTTCGAAATAAGCTAAACTTTCCGTGTATTTATTTATGCTGCTTCCTCCCTGTATCTATGGTCATAGCACAAATCAAGGCAAGAGGAATGAGTAATAACAATGTGCACTCAATTAATATTCGATTTTTCAACTAATTCGATTTGATTTATTTAATTTTTAATTTAAAAATATTAAAATTAAAATTAAGTTATATAAATTTAAAATTAATCAAAATTGAATTATTTAAATTCAATTTATTCGATCGATAAGTTGAATAAAAAGTCGAATAATTCGAACATAAATCCTTTTTCATTGCATATTCGAATTTCAAAATTTAGTATATTATTCTACAAATTCAAAATATGATATTACGAAAATACAAAGCAAAAGTAAAATTCAACAGTGGTGAGTAATATAAGTATACAAGGACATATAAGAGTAAGTAATATATTTAATATATTTATTGATCATAAAAATATTATATTAATGAGTTATGTGTTATAAGTATATAAATTACACGTTATGTGAAATATATTTTTATTACAAGTATAAATTATATGAATCTTAATATATGAATATCAGAATATGTAAATACAAGTATATTATATATAGATATTTCAATAAATATTAAAATATATATAATTACTTAACTCTAGTATTTTTATGTATTAAAAGGAAATTAGTAATTCATTTAATTAATTATTGAAATAAAAATGTTACATTAATAAGTTGTACACTTATATTAATGCATAAGTACATAAATTGTACATAATTTGAAATATCTGTATATTGATATATATATATATATATATATATAAAATGTCTATAAGTATTAAGAAAAAAAAATATTATCAGTTATTAACATATTCAATTATTAAAAATTAAAAATATTATAATTAAAATATTATGTTTACAAATACATTAATATATTATTAGTTTATTACAATATATGCTAAAATATTAAAAAATATATATATAATTGTTCGAGTTATTTGATTAGCAAAAGATTCAGACTTGTTTAACTAGTAAGCAAGTGAAACCAATTAATCTGTACATCGGTATTCAATCGGTAATTTAACTTAAAAGTTGAAATTAAAGTTGAGTCGAACAATCGTTTAGTTAATTAATTTCACATCAAAATCGATTCTAAAATCAAACAAATCAAATTAATTTTTTTTTCATCAACTCGATTCAATTGGATAGTTCGATTTTAATGACTTTCGAATACCAAAAGAAACCAAGAAATCATTTAATGGAGACTCGAGACGGATTAACCCCTCAATCTTTTTCCCTAATCTTATACAGTACTTTTCCTTGAATGCATATCAAATTTCCCAAGACTCCACATATTCTTCTTGAGATAAGGGCTCTAATTCCGGTCACAAAGCTCTATATCTCTACGTATTACAATAATTTAGTACGTACAATGTATTTCTAATAAAATTACAGTGTTAGTCCCTCTAACTCCAACCAATTCCAGTTTAATTCTGTCCGACAAAAATTGCAGATTAAGAAAATGCTTTCTCAATAATTTATTGATCATGATTTTGAACTCTTAGTAGTGGAAAGGTGGAACATTGGTTAAAACCTTTATCTTGGTTTTCTCACGTTAAAAAGTCCAGACATAACAACAATAATATGTTCATTGTTGATCAGTAATATGATGAAAATCTAGCCGAAAAGTTGAAACTTTGCTCAGATTCACAGAAATAATGCCTAACTTGTACTGCACCAAACTAAAGTAGCATCCATTTCACTTCCTGAATACACAAGAAACAGACAACAATCTTAAATTCATCAAGATTGATTTGATGCAGTGCAAGAATGTAAAAACCTTCCAACTTAAACAAATAAATACACACCAAAACATGGATCCTCCATTAATCATGCTGGAACCTTTTTTTTTTTTTTTTCCAAAACTTTGATTATACTTTTACATTATTCCAACCTTTTTCCTATGTACAATAATTACTAGCATTACTTGTTATAGATGCACAGGATAAAAATGAAGAAGCTACAATGCTGCCAAGCTCTGGATCCCTTCATTATTTGATTACACATCCTCCTCCCATTCAAGAACTTTTGACACAAGAGAACATAGCCACAACAAGGTATAGTTATTCTTTCTCCATTTCTCAAGTAATATCTGATTAAAAAAAAAAAAAAGAAAGAAGAAATGGAGAAAAATAATCTTGAAAATCAGCAACCTCTTGACAACTTGTTTTTAGTTCATCTGCCTCTGGACTGTTATTGCATCAGCTTTTTTTTCAAGAATCACATGAAATACAAACATTTCACATAGGGCCCATCAAATATATATAGCTTCAGAGTCATGTGCACCCCCCAAAAAGAATAGGCATCCAAAGAATCAGAAATAGTCTGCAATATATGATCAAGGTGAGTCCATATAAAATCAAACACTAATTTTAAACTATTAGCTTAGTTTATTACTAACACTAATTTTAAACACTAATTAAGTAATGTATTGGTACCTTCAGCTTTGTTTTACGGAAGGAACAATGAATAAAACAGACAAAAAGTGACACCCGCCAAGATCATGCAAAACCCCTCGTTGTGGAAGTCATTTAATCTTGTACCATGAAGGCTGCTGAATCTTATTGTAACTGCACCACTAGCTTGTGTTGAGTTCACCACCTGCTGGCTTGTTGTATTACTTACCTTCTTACTGCATCAAAAAAGTACATTGAGCTCAATTGTGATACTAGGACAAGATGATTAGAAGTACAAATTTTTTGACATATGTAATTCATTCTACTAGCAATTATTGTTGGGAAATGGACAAGATAAGGACAAATGGATGTACTAACAAGGCAGAAAGGAATTCAGCTCACCTTCCAGGAAATAAACAACTCCCATAACCTGCAAATTTCCCCCAGAAATTTACACAACACAATTCAGAAGATAATTTATGAGAGAGGAATAAAAAAGTGCAGAAACTGGAACCACATATTGTTTGTATAGATCAAACTTAAAACAGTGAAAAGAAGAGAAATAAATGTCAAGGCTCGAATGCTTAAAGCTATAAAAATGCATACTTTATTATAGATGCTGGATAATTATGTGAAAAGGGCATAACCATTTTCAAGTTGCAATCTTTTTCAGCATTTTAATCTAGTATCAAACTAAAATAAGCTAATAAATCTTATGCTTTCCCCTCTGTCTTGCTCAGGGAGGGTGAAAAAAGGAGAAACACTCAGGTACAAGCATTGTCCCTCTTCCATTTAAACACATGCAAACATGGAACGAGACAATCTTGGCAGTAGTGGGAAACACCAAGAATTCAATTGACAACCTAGACACATAAGCTTATGAAATTAAATATACAATAAGGCTTAGTCTTGGACTTCTAAGGTGATAAAACTACAAATGGATTCCTAACACTAGTTCACCATTCTCTTAAATTCAAGTCCAGCCTCTTTGTCCATAAAAGGGTTCAACAGTACTTATTTACTGTTGTTGCCTGAGTACAGCCATATGGCACTAATCAAGGAAGACATCAAACTGTACTCCTCACCATGGATTGTCTCTTAACCAAACAATAAAGCTCTTGCCACCCACCCCACCTTTCTAATTTCCACCAACAACCTGAGCACATGCCTACATTCAAATTTCAATACATTAATGTTATAGGAAAATTCTACAGTCTCTTTTAGGGAACCATTCCCTTGTGCTTTAAATGCTTGTACAGTACAACACCATATGTTTTAAAAGCTTGTACTGTACAAGCTTTTAAAGACAAGGGAATGGTTCCCTAAAAGGATTGTAGAATTCTCCAATGTTATATACTACTTAATTACTAAACAAACTATTGGTCATAAATTAAATGTTTTTTCTTCAGGGCTTTTTTCATTTCAGAATGCAATCTTGAACAATTGTTATTTGGGACAATATGTGCATTATCTGTACTTAGTGAAGAACTTACTTGGATCGGTGGTGGTTATCATGGCCACACCTTTGAAGTCACAGGATCCACCAGCCCTTCCCTCCTTTTGGTAATAACTATCAAATGCATAAGAAGCATGGCTTTTTACATTATTAGGCTGATAACAGCTCTCCCCTGGCTGAATCTCTGAACAATTTGCTCTCCCCGGTCCACAAGCCCAATCCAAAGCAGCTTGAAGAGTCTTCGTATCAATTCCATCCGCGGCTATACAATAAGTTTGATTAGTCGTATCATTAGCTAAAAATGTACCACTTCCAGAGACATGAAGCAAGTAAACCGGTGTCGAATTCCCATAAAACAGCCCCCAATTAGCCTCAGAAACTGGTGGAGACCTCAAATCCTCATTAAACAACTCATAGAAATAACCACTAGAGGTGATTTCTGGATGTAATGGTGTCAACCACTGCGATCAAAAACATGCTTAATCAAATTGGAATTGTAAGTATCAGCATTATCAATCGTAGCATAAGGCTCTTTTGAATCCCCCTTCGAAGGCCAACCAGTTTCAGTAACAAGAATCACAACATCAGTAACATTAAGATTCTTCATTGAAAAATAAACTGAATCAATCATGGCATCAAGAACATTGGTGTAATGAAGCAAAGTATTGGGATCAATCATTTCTTTAGCTGGTGTCAAGGGCTTGAAAAGCGAATTATCTAAAGGTACAACCCCATTATTCTGCATAAACACATAATAAGGATATAAATTCATCATCATAGGTGACTTGGTTCTTGACAAAAACTGCAAAAGCTGTGAAATGACTGGACTTAAAGATTGATTGAAAAATGCCTGAGAAGGTGGAAAAGGGTCCAAAACAATAGAGGCAGCACAAGGAGTTGAAACCTTGATTTCAGTATGCAAATTTGCAGCCACTAAAGCACTATAAAGGGACTCAATTCAATTTTGCAGGCATAAGCACAGGGGCTGAACTGGGAATTGTTGTTAATACTTCATCACCAACAGAAATAGCAATAATTAAAGTTTCTGGATAAAAAGCAGCTACATTTCTACCTATCCAAGAAGCTGCTGTTGTATTAGAGGATCCAATTGCTATAAGCTGATTATTAGGCACACTGATTATCACTCTAATCTTGGTTTTAGCCAGTGCTTTGAGAATATTAACATCTGCATCATAAAGCCTCACATGTGTAATCTTTTGCAATTGCAAGAAAGCAATCAAGTCTGCTGGTGCAAGAAAATTTGACACATCTGTGCCTATGTTCACTCCAACATATGGCTGTTCTTGGCCTTGCTGTGCTGCCTTTATCCCTGCACAAATTCAAAAAAAAAAAAAAAAACAGAGATAGTTAAGTAAAATAAACAGCTCAAACAATGCAAGATTGGATTTTTTGAGGTGGGTTGTGGTTATTTTCACCTGGGACGAAGTTGAACAGAATGGAGATAATTGAGGGCAGAAAAAAGAGAGGTTTAGCTTAGGATTTGCCATCAAAGAAAGGTCTGAGGTTTTTTTCCTGAATCATCTTCCGGTTCTTGGTCAGCTAAACTTTGCATTAGAAGTTTTTTTTTTTTTTTTTTTTTTCTTCTTCTTTGTGGTTTTTGGGGTGGTTTTGACTTATAAGGTCTGGGGTTTGAAGAGTGGTAGAGGTAAAAAAATATGGACAGTGAATGAAAAGAAAGTGGGACAAATTACTGGTAGTTCTATTCACAAGCAGCGTCTTTTCTTTTTCTTTTTTTAAATAAAAAATTTAAAATTAAGGTATGAGGATGGAATCTTATCACCTTTGTAAATGGAATTCATAAATTTTATTCGATAAATTATTTATTTATTTATTATTTGAGCTAACTACTAGTTGCTTGCTGCTGGATAGTCGATTACATATTGTGTGGTGTTAGATTTGAATTAGTTTGTAGTAAATGATTATATTGGACTTATAGGGTAACATATATTATTACTAAAGAATGAAATATTTATATAAATTCGATTTTTGATTCTATCGATAAATTTTATTGTCAAGATAAATTATTATAAAATTTTACTTACATCAACTTATATTATAAATTTCATAATATTTAATCCACACTATAAGATTTATAAGTGAGATAAAAAATCAAATCTATCTAAATCTTTGCCTATTATCAATGGGTGAAAGGTTGTTAGTGGGATTTTTGGGCACTTTCTGCTTTTACATCATAAGTTTGGTGCAAAAAGTGAGAAATTTTGAATAGTATTGTGTATTATAATTGGGGACTTTTTGTGTACTTAAGTTCTTTGTTTTTTTAGGAGAATACTTTTTTTAAAAAAATATTTTTGGGTAAGAGTATTCAAAGTTTGGTTTAACCGACTAAATTGATTAAATTAAAGTAATTTGATTTTCGATTTTCAAATTATAGGTGTGTTAGATAAATTGAATAAAAAAAAATTGATTATACAGTTTGAATTTAGTTATTAAAAATTAATAACTGAACATTGAATTTTTAGTACTTTATAAGTTTATTTTTAGTTTTTTAGTAAATTAAATCTTTTGTCATTCAAATATTCAACACTTTAATATCTTTTTTTTTTTGTTGTTGTTTTTTAATTTCGAGTCTTAATTTTAATAGTTTTAGATTTTTATTTATTAATTTAATTAGTTTTATATTTAATTTTATACATAATTTCTAAATTAACTAATAAATTTCGATTAATCAAATAAATAAAATTTAGTTAACCAACTAATCAAAAAAAAAATTTGATTCAGATTTAATTTTTTACTAAAAAAAAAAAAAAAATTAATCAAACTACCAAAAAATCGATCGATAAACACCTTTATTATTGGGTGTTGATCCTGAAATCCAGGCTGGCGATCGATAAACACCTTTATTATTGGTTGTTGATCCTGAAATCCAGGCTGGCTATCTGAGAGTCTCAATGTCCTCTGTTTTCCCTTTATTTTTTTCTTAGGAGTCTCTCTGTCTCAGTCCTACTTCTTCAGTGACAAGACATGTATACCATACCCTCCATGTGCCTAAATCTAGCAATATTTTTGTTGGATTTTCAGATTTGAAATTGATTTCAGAATTTGATATTTTGAATCCTCTTTAATAACCATATAATGAGGGAAATAAAAGGATTTGAATATATAAGTTTAAAAAAGATTATATGTGATTAAAGAAGCCTTGGAAAATTTTTTCCAATTTAACTCAATTCTTGTCTTTGTTAGGCATTTATCTCAAAAAAAAAGAGCAAGAAAGCGCACAAAAGTGTACCAAAACTAGAAAGAATTCAAGGCCCGTGAGTAGGCCCGAAAAATGGGCTAACTGGGCTTTGTTGAGTCTAAGTTCGGCAAGACAAAAAAAATCTCACAAGTTTACTGAAATTTATACTATATATGACTAAGCAATCAACTTAAGAGAAATTCTACGCTCCTTTTCTTGGGAAGTATTATTTTGTACTTTAAAAACTTATACAATACAATATTATGTATTTTAAAAATTTATATTGTACAAGTTTTTAAAAAACCAGGAGAATGATGGAACTGTAGAATTTCCCTCAACTGTAAATAGTACTCATACTTCTTCATAAAATAGTAAGTTAGATATATCCTTAAAAATTGCTGGAAAAAATTAATAAGCAGCTTCTATCATTATTGGATTATATGTCATTGTCTTATATGATAAATATGAATAAGGTTTGATCTGTTTATTTTCATTAAATACTCCATTAAAATTGGCAATTCATTCCCCCATAATCTAATTCGAGTAATACAAATTTACTTGGACAAGACCATTAAATGAATCTCCACTCAAGCGATGTATTTTTTTCCCTTTGTTGCTCATGTATGTATGACAAAGGTTCCTAGGCTAAATCTGCACAAGATCTTTTGTTTTAGATACTGTTTTATTTTTGTCATACTATTAAATAAATTGTCAAAATTCTATAAAATAATTTTAATAGAGTAATCTTACCAGTGCATTTGATAATGTAACAGAAGGTAAAATATGATATTGAACAGAAGATTTTTAGCAGACCAAATAAAGACATTAATCAACTACATTGAAAAGTAACTCAAAACATAAAAATTACAAAACAATAATAACAAAAATAAATCAACAAATCATGCACTTCTATCATGTTCTCGTTAAAAAATTTCTGTCTCACATTCTGTCCTACTCATTATCAAATTATCAAATGAATTACATGATTACTTCAATAAAACTATACAGCGTCCCCACTAAACATTAAACAATAACTATTAGCCTAAGGATTTTGGTGTTTTAAAGACAATTAAACTCATAAAAATCTTTTTTGATTCCTTACAAATCCACATGCACATCAAGTGTAAAATATTGGATCCCCTAAATAGAAGTGAACTCATCCGACCCTAAGAGGTTCGGCTCAAATTCAAATAAAGCAAAAAAATCCGACCTTAAGAGGTCTGGCCTTCAACAAAATACAAATTTGATGGCTAGTGCCCGAAAAGGCAAATTATGTGTCGGAGATTTATTATAGGAGAATGTAATTTACCCTACTAATAATGTTTTTGTTTTAGTATTCCTTGCCTTAAAACGACTTGAACTCTCCACTGTTATATTAGTATTGAGAATTTCATAAATTTTGATTTTATCACATTGTGATAATGATTATACTTACCAAACACAATTCATAGCTTGACTTAACATATATGTAACTTGTAGAGCTGTGTATATATATATGGCAACCATGGTATTAGCTCTTGTAAAAATTAAACACCACCATTACTGTATTCAACAAAAAGAACAAAAAAAGAAGAAGAAAAGAACTATGAAGACAACATTCAGCTTGGTAACTATTCTCCTAGCGCTTTATTATTTTGCAATCTTGTGAGTCTCTACTCTCACAACTTTTATTTAAAAGTTTTTTCAATAGATTTATCTGTAATAATTTAATTGCATAGACGTAGCAGTACTCGTAATGATTCGTGTGACATTAATAGTAGAAAAAAATATTATATTATTTATAATACAACGATTGTATAACTTACTAATAAATTGATTTAAATATTTTAAATACCTAGTCTAAGTGCAAACCAGTCCTTAGTGTACTTAGGACATAGTCAGATGGGAGTGATTAGATGAAATCTATAGATTTAATTCTTCTCTTTGAACTTTTGTTAATTGTTTGAATATATTAACTCTAATCACTTGCACACATGTAAAAAAAGTAATTAGATAGATTTAATTTAATTGTTTTAGTGATCGTTGATGAATATGATTAATTGTATGTTGAATTAAATTTTGAAGGTGTTTTATTTGGAGTTGAAGCAAGGCGAGTATGTCACTTCTTTTGCCATAACGACGATGATTGCCAGTTTATTTGTCCGCCTGCTACTGCCGCCTTCAAGTGTGTGGAGTCTCTATGCCAATGTTCCGTTCCAGAAGAATTAGAAGCCAAGACTAATAATAATAATAATAATAATACAGGGTTGCCCCCAATTGACTTGGATGCCTGCCAAAATGGAAACTAATTTAATTATATTTTGTAACTAATAAAAATCCAGTAGCTACTTTTTCTTTCTGATGCTTTGATTTAATTCCTTTTTGCCTCTTTTATCTTCCTCAACCTTTTTTCTTATTGCTTCATTTTTTTTTCTTTATGGCTGATGATAATAAAATTCCAATATTTGTTAATAATACTTATAGGGAATTTTATAATTTCATTAAGATATCATATTATTATACTTTTAACTCTTGTAACGTAACATACAAACCACATAATTGTATGAGTATTAATAGTATAACGATATGATGCTTTAATAGAATCATGGACTATTAACAATACTTTATCCTTATAGTACTTGCAAAAGAAGAAAAAACAAGTGTAGTATCAATAGCTACCCTTTCTTTTCTTTGTTTTTATACTTCATAAGAAAATTTTACACTTCTTTGAGAGAATTGGGTAGTTTTAAACTTTTCCCTTTTTTTTTTTGGTTAATTGGTGGTAGTTATTTCTTTCTTTCTTTTTTTTTTAATTGATGGGTAGTTATTTTTTAAAATTTAAAATTTAAAATTTCTCTTCTTAATAAAAGAGACTAATTAGGAAACTAAAGAGAGAGATTACCATATTAAATAGGTTCCTTTATATATATATAGTAAGATAGTAAATGCTCCGGAAACTAATTATTCAATTAAATGTAGGAATGTAGTTAGAGGTTTTTTTTTTTTTTTTTGAGTGACTAATTGATTTCCTGAATATTTGCTTACCATAATTGAAGGTTAATTGATTTCCTAATATGATGGTAAGAAATCAATTAGGAAAATCAAACAACTCTATAACCTTTACCCAACTGATGGCTTCCCATTCTTATTAAAGTCCATTAGGGAAGGTTGCATTTTTTAAAAGAACTTTCAACAAATTTTTTAGTATTATTGGTTAAAACTTTATTTTTTTTTCAAATATAAAAAGAAACTTGTGACAAATTCTTTTATTTATTCACAAAAGACATTGCCTTCTAATTAGTGGACGATTTATAAGTACTATTGTTAGAGTATATACTAGTGTTCTATCATACTCTTCGAGGAAAAGGTCGTGGAGTAAAACTTTGTTGGTCTAATACGTACTCCAAGTAGGCCTACAAACGGATTGAGTCTAGATGTAGATCTGACCTGTTCCAAATTCCTTTATCCCTGTCTAGGACAATGAGTAAATTCGATTACTCGAATGTGATTTGGATTCGTTTAGCTATTATAATAAATAAATCGAATATAGATTTTAATTTTTTAATCTGATTAGAACTTGAATCCCACTAAAGTATTAATAAGTCATAAAATTATATATTAGCTATTTTATATGACAATATATATGTGGTGTAAATTTTCGATACTATAATACTCTAATGTAAAATATATGTATAAATATTAATATGAATTAAATCTTTCTTCTTTTTTTTTACAAAAATAAAATCTATAAAATATTGAAGTTTTCATATATAAATTTTCAAATTTATAAAATAATATCAAGATTTGAATCCGGATCCAGATTCGATGAGGTCTGATGGATCTGGATATGAATCTCTTTTCATAGACCTAAAAAGTATCACTAATCCAATAGTATTAAACGAATCCGGGCTTGAATCTACAAGATCCGGCTCGAATGCAACCCATTTATGGGCCTAACTCCAAGAGCCATTGAAAGTGTAATTGAAATGTTCCAAAATATTTATCATGTTAACAAAATTAAAAGAATCTTCTATCTCTTATTTATCATGTTAACAAAATTAAAAGAATTTTCTATCTCTTTTTTCAATATTGTCCTTCTTTCCATTTTTAGTAATATTACTATATTCAAATTCAAAATTTGAAATTCGAAGAGGACAAAATTGAAAAATAAAGTACTAACATCACAATTACATTAAGTTCGTTATCGATAAAAATTAGATTCCCAAGATGTGACAAAGAATACGAAACAAAGGAAGTATATTTTTTTTGAAAATTGTGAATTTTAAATGAATCTAATTTATAACTCCCCATATAAATCTTCTAATTGAAACAAATGAGTCAATTAAATGTCGATATAGAAAATAATAGTGCCGCTCTTGTTTTAACTACAGATAGATGGGGCTATGAACCGTTACATGTAAGAATTTTCAGTCCAATTGGACCCACCATCATTAAGATCATTGACTTATAAAAGTGCAAATCTAACTAATGAAAGCACTGGTGACTCAGATTTAATTAGCCACTAATAACTTGACTTGACGTGTGAGCTGTATAGCTGTATTTATAGAGCAACGTATTAGCTCTTCGTAACCACACCATTACTGTATTATTAAACAAAAAGAAGAACAAAAAGTAAGAAGAAAATAACTATGAAGACACCATTCAGCTTAGTAGTAACGTTCATCCTCGCGCTTTGCGTGATGGAATCTTGTAAGATTCTACTCTCTTCCAAATTTCAATTAAAATTTTTCTCCATGTATTTATCACTAATTAATCATTTGCGTACACATAGCTTAGATTTAAATTTTTATTGATTAAAGAACATAATTGTCTCTCAACTTTCATTAATTTATAAATTTCTTCAATAGATTATCTCTAAAAATTTGCTACGTATATAATATTCCGAAAAATTTTATATTCTCGTTAGTGTTTGTGTTTTAAAACTTGTATCGTATAAAATATTCAAAATACATAATATTCTATTATATAAATATTTAAAATATTTATTATAAGGTAGAAGTTGCTGAATTAATTGAATATTTCAGGTGTTTTAATTGAAGCGAGGAGAGTATGTCGGGCGACTTGCCACAACGACGATGATTGCCGGTATATTTGTCCGCCTGGAACTGCTGCCTTCGAGTGTGTCAAGTCATTATGCGAATGTGTCGTTCCACAAGAATTTGCAGCGAATAATCCAATAGACTTGGATGCCTGTGGCACTGAAAATAAATAATGTGTATTTAAATTTGTAATTAATAAAAATTCTTAATTATTAGTTCCATTAATTGCTTCTTAAAGCTCAATTATGGTTCAAGGAATTATGGGTTATCAAGGGGTTTTCAGTATCCTCTTTTGGTTTGTTCTTTTTTAATTGTCATCCCCCTGAACCTTTAGATTTTTGACCGAATATCTTTTCTTCTTTTTCGAATCTGATGATACATTAGTTATTTTTATTTATTATTGTGTATCTGTCACTCGATATAGATACTAGAAGATACTAGAATTAAGATTATTTACTATTAAAGCAGAATCAACAGCAAAGAAAATTGTTATAAATTAAATAGTAAATAGAAGATCATTCGCCATATATTTGAGCAGCGTTATCGATAACAAGAAATTAAAATATGGGATTCATGAAATTATTAAGTATCACAAAAGGAGATTTATTGTGTAATTAGTGATTATACCGAGTGATCATGAGAGAAGCCTATTGAAAAGATCCTCATATTTTGATCAAGGTGTATGGTCTTGTCATGTATCTTATAATTTTTATTTATCTACACATCTTATTTTCTTTTAAAATTTTAAGCCAATTTTCTTATTTATATTCTGTGACTAATTTCTGATTATAACATACATACACTTTAATCTATCTAAAAATTTACCGAAAAAGTAACAGAGAAATGCTTTAATTGAGACAAGATTTGGGATTCGGACAAAACCTCTTAATTATATAAGGTCCGCTTTTAAAGTGAAAAATCTTTTCTAGTTTTGTTATTCGTGTTCTGATGTGAAAGTATGAAAATGGATTCAAGTCCAGTAGCTAATTTCGATTTCATGTTTTGATTAATTCCTTTTTTGCCATTTTTTATTGGCAAATGTTATTGCCAACCTCCTATTTATGCCACAGCAATTTTTTATTTTTATTTTTTATATAATTATAAAATTGCACATTTGCCCCTGCATGCAAACTCCAACACCTATCACTCCTTCATGTGGGACCGACTCGATCATGGTAAATTTGTCATTCAAGAAGCATTAAGTTGCAAAATTTTCTTAATCACTAATTTTGTGAGCATTACCCACTACTCAAGCATGAGAAATACTTAACTTTGTTTATCCCACTTATAAATGTGTATGTATATCGTGAATTAAATCGTATAAAAAAAAAATGACAAGATTACATGATTCATTTAATTTGAACCATAATGCTTACAAAGTTCAAAAAAAAAAAAAGAAAAAAAAAGGATAATTTCATAAAGCTCTCCAGATTAATACTAATATCACTTAACAGTTCTGATATTTAAAATTTTCATAAACCTCCCCATAACTTTTGAATTGTTATAACATTTCAGCACAAGTTAAAAAAAAAAAATTATTAAACAATTCATTTTGACAATTTTACTCTTATTACTTGATATAGAACGAAAATATATTATTGTATGTGTTTATTTATTTATATTTATTAGTTCTTTTCAAGTTTGATTATTTTTCTTTTAGCAATTCTTGGTTTGTTATGGCTAAGTAAATGGTGAATTTTACAATGCTATATTATAAGTTAAAGACAGTTTAGTACATTGAGTTAGTACTAAAGAAATTACTTAATTGAATAAAAAGTCTCTCAAATTTAAAGTTAATTTAAATTATTTTTATTAATTTAATCAAAATATCCTAAAAGTATTATCCTCCAAATTTGTAAATAAAAAAAATTCCTTAATTTTTTTTAAAAAATAAAAATAAAAATTGGAATGCAAAATCTGCTTACAAGATCCCCCAAATTAAAACTCAATATGGCAAAGCATTATAAATACAACAAAACATAAAATTAAAATTAATACTATACTTATAAATTGCTATTTATTAATAAATTAGATTAATATAATTCCCTTTTTTTCAACTATCTAATTAAGTAAATTTTAATATTAAATTAACTAATGAGTCAAGAAGGTGAACTTGGACTTAACTTAGCTTTCCGTCATAAATTGAAATCTTTAATATTAATTTTTTGATTTGGGCTGATATATTACCACAAAGAGAAGGTTAAGACAGATTTGTGAAATTTTTTAAAAATTAAAAATACTAAGTAATATTCACATAAATCTCAGAAAAGTTTTCAAAATGATCCCAATTAAAAGTAAAATCTACCTAAATATTTTCGTAATTATTTTCCATCCAGCATTCACAAAATTGTCTCAAATTTGAACGTCAAACAAATTGAGCACCAAAACATACTCAGGCCTCAAAAAGGTAACAACGTAGAAAAGTTGAAAAAAAAGGAGCAAAATATACATACATATGAACAATATACAAGAAGGAAGACACGCAGAAAAAACTAAAGCTATAGAAACGCTATGAACTTGCAACGAAGATGGAGGTGGCCAAGAACATTTAACTTCTCAAAAACTTTCTAGTCTGCAACCATCCAACTTGCACCATTATCCGATCCAAGATTCCTAGTCTTTCTTCCAACTTGAATTGGTCGAGCTAAGAGATGAGGAATGCCGCACAGCCTAACAAGATTCTTAATCAGTTGAACAATCCTGATGCCATCAGCAGAGTGCATTCACGAAGGCCATCAAGGAATCAACATCTCTATTCTCAGTAGGATATTTTATCGGCCTAGTGGAGTTCTTGGGAAAGAAGAGAATTGTAGGGAAGCTGCCTAGCTGCAATTCTTGCTGTGCAAAACTTTTCTGGTCACCATCTGCCTTGAAACATACTTTGCTACCTTCACGCCCGAACCAGCCAACTTCTCAGCCAACTCAACATATGACCCTTCCATTGCCTGCACAGCATTTTACCAATTATGATGAGAACGATGATCAAATTATGTCAATGTAAATCAACACATTTCCTAATAATACTAATATCGATAATAATTACCTGGCAAAACTGGCACCAGGGTGCATAGAGCACAACAAGCCAAGGCTCTCTCCTATCCACCAATTTAAGCAAATTCTCAATCCCAGGCCTGCTCAAGCTCACAACATTCTTGGTATCAAAAATATCAGCAACAGTTGTGCTTCCATTTGCATGGGCAGCTCCATTTCCATTGCCATTCGAACTGCCCTCCTTCAGGTTGCCCTTGTGTAGACCGCACTCCTTAGCCTTGGCATCTTCCCACCACCACCTTCCTTCTCTCTCGTGTTGCCCAGGCAGTACAGGCCTTGTGCACGGCTCACATCCAATTGAGATGTAACCTTGTGAGTGCAACGAGTTCAACAGGCACATTCATGGCATGAAGAAAATTCCAGATGTCCTTGCCATTCACATTTGCCACAGGGTTCCACTTAACTAAACTCCCTACTCCACCATCCAACCCCTCAAAAACAGGGTCTACCTGAACAACAGGGACCTCTGATCGAGTACCAGGGGACTGATCCTTCCGCTGACCAGTGATCCAGGCTCGCAACCCCTTGAGGGCTCTCCTCAGGGGTCTGACCTTCCTCACACGACAGCACTCTTGGTGACCATCTTCATAGAAAGAGAAAAGCCCCTTGCTCCTAACTAAAGCCTGAACTTCAACAGCATCAGGAAACATGTACTCAATACGAATTCCGTAATGCTTCTCAACAGTATCAAAAAATTTATACGTCTCTGGATTCAACCTCCCGGTATCCAAACTAAATACTCTAAATGGTCGACCGGTCAATCGTGCATACTCAATCAGAGCAACATCTTCAGCACCACTACAAAAAAAATATATATATATATATATAATAATATCATTCCAGAATATTCACAAAGATCATTCATTTTAACATGAATGGTTATTAAATTTCATTTGTAAACTAGGAACTATTAATACTGATGCAAATATACAATAACTATCAATTCATTCTTCTAAAACAGCATTTTAGTTGTATATACACACATGTATAGTGGCCTATTTTGAAATATTCCATCTAGCAAATTGACATCTTAATTTTGACAGTACTGAAAATCTTTCCACAGGATCATGCAAACACGACATGAAATTCTTTTTAGAAAGTTCATTATCAAATAAGTGACTACGTACTTCTACAATCATTAGAAAATGAATTAACACAAAACATGGCATCAAATTATAGTCCCTTTCATTATTTTCACAATTTTTTCTTTCAGCTCACAAAATCCCAACTGGATACTGCTTAATCCCAAAACATCAGGTTCGCTTTCAAACACTAAACATGGCATCTAATTACTGAAATATTCTACAGTTTCGTTGTGCATCCCGTTGTACTTTAAATACTTATATATAGGTATAATACAAATTACTTAAAGACTTATATAGTATAATACTACGTACTTACACGGTATAATTATGGCAAAATTCTACAGTCCCTCATATAGTGCCTTAAAAACTTGTCGAACGGAATGGTTATTCAACGAGACTGAGGAACATCCTCTAATGATAATCCCTTTTATTTGCCAGAAATTTTGTTTTCACTAAAAAAGAACAGCTTCCACCACTCAAAATTCAATATTGAATATGAATATAATTTTCAAACATTAACTAAATTAATAAACGATATAAAATTTTTACCTGAAAGCAATAGCAATATCATTTCCAAATATAGAAAGGGCCTTGTCCATAATCTCAAGTGGTGATGCATTTTCAACACCCTTAGCTAACTTCTCATAATCCTCTTCCTCCACTTTGTCCTCTAAATCTACATAATAGCAAATAAACCACAATATGAAACCCAAACTTGTCATTTCACACACCCCACCAAAAAATATACTAGTAAAAATTATATTTTTTCAAATATAATGATAAAAAATATATATATATTTATTTTAAATTAAATGAATTATTACCCGGAGCATTATAGTTAATGCTGATGGAATTTAACGGAATTATTACTTTTGGGCTCCGCCGCCGCATTCAATTTCACAAATCCGTCTTAACCTTCTCTTTGAAAAGATTCACGGTGGCTGTAATCTAAATTGCTGAAAAGAACCAAGCTGCCACCCAACTGCTGCACAATTTTTACCAAGAAAATGAAAAAAAAAAAAAGAAATTCCCAATAAAGTTTTTTTTTAAAAAAAAAATTGTTAAGAAAAAGAAAAAAAAAAAAAACCCAGAATTACCTTTAGCTTGCTCATTCGAAGAAGATAAAGAACCATGAATGGATGGTGAAGAACTAAAAGCCAAAGCCATTTTCCTTATTTTTCAAGAAATTAATGAAAAAAATAAAATTTGGAGAATTTAAGGTTTTTGGTTTGTGGGTTTGGAGAGAAATAGAAATGTAGTGGAAGGAGAAGGAAGAAAAGAGGGGAAGTTATAAAAGGAGGATAAATCTGAAATGAAGGATAAACGGTGGCTTTTGAGGTCCATTGTTACCTGGACGTGATTTTGAATCGGGTAAAAGTTACACGTGGCGAGTGGTGATTGGCTGGAGCATTAATTGTGGTTTGGGATCATCAGCAGTTTCGTCAGTCACGGACAAAAGAAAAATTGGAAGAGTCGTGGCGGTAGAGATGGGAAATTTTTAGATAAATTCAATTTATAATAGAAAAGTTAAATTTATTAATTTATATTATTTTAATTAATTAAAAATAATTTTTATAAATAATATAAATAAATATAAATTAAAAAATTCATCTTATTCGTTATAAATGGATCTACACAAAATTTTTTCGAGAGGAGCCAACTATTTTGCACCAGTCAAACCTACATCTTCTTGGATTCTTCTTAAGTCTTCTTTTAAAAAAAAAATAATTTAATGTTTTTAGTATTTTTTGTGGGATGCGTTTTTTTGGGGAATGATTATTAGTATTAGTATTGTTTTGATTTCTCATTACTTTATTGAGGGCCTCAAGTTTGAAATATTGCATGATTTGCTTCTAATTTATTTATTGGATAATTGACTCATTGTGTGATTGTATCCCCTTATTTTCTTTAGTCCCTTTAGTGGCCCAAAATTGTAGTTAAAACTTGAAAGAGATAAATAGAAAATAATTTATAAAATTATAAATTTAGAATTAATTGTCAATGTCAATTTATATGACAAACTTATATTTCATCACTAAACTCATGATTTTAGATACTTGTGAAATTTTATTTACTTCTTTGACAGATTTAATGACACATTAGTGATTTTATTATTTTGTATAAATACATTAGAGACAAATTATTAATTATTTAATTACACTTACCTTCGTTGTAATTAGTGTTGAGTTGCACTTCATTTCCCTCAATTTCTTTTATTAGCACTTCGCTCCATATTATAACAGTTAGTTTTTTCATCCAATAACTTAATGCATACAATTATAAAATTACTGATTCAAATTCACTTGACAATTTAAATATCACTGACATGTCATTATATCTGCAAAAAAAAAAAAAAAAAATAAAGTAAATATCTAAAATTAGAGATTGATAATTTAATACAAATTTATCATGTGAACTACGTTTTAACGATTAGTTTAAATTGTGCTCTATTTTTTGTTTATTCTCTTACTTTCTTTTCTTCATTCTCTCATGCACGATGCACCGGTTCCTCACATATTCAATTTGTTAATAGGTACAAGTGCACTAAAAAAAATTCCCAAATAGAAAGCAATACTTTAGAATCTATTTCAATCAAGAAAATTTGAGCACCATTCCATATTGTTTTACGATTAATCGTTCAACAAAAAGAATATAAATATAACCAAATCTAAAAAAATTGATACCATTACCCTTTGGCTTCAAAAAGGGGTAAATGGTCTTCTCAATTGGCTCTCTTGTGCATCTAAAAGGTTACTTGAATGTAGTTAATTATTAATGGTGTGGTAGAAAGAAAATACTAATATAAAATCTGTCTTGAGTTTCATTTGTATATTTTGTGATTAATATTAAATTTTATAAAATGTTACTTATATCAATTGAAATTATATTTTTTATAACATCTATTTCACATAAAAGTTTATAAATAGAATTAAAAATTAAATCTATCTAAATATTTTCGGTGTTTAAATTATAAAACTTATATAAGAGGTATCATGACCAGTACGACAGGGCATTACTTACTAGTTCGGAAAGGGGCCATCTGTGCTAAATAAATAAAGGTGAAAGCAACTTCTCTCCATTATGCATGGCAATTGGCTGCAATAATCAAGAACTTCTCACGTATGATCAAGATTTGATGATTTACCTGCAAGGTCACAGCCACAAAACTAAACTAAAAATACCTAGAGAAGGAAAATACTTGGACTCAGTCTTGCCCTATCTGTGCACTTTCCAATTAAAGTTAAATTTTTTATAATATTATTTACATCACTTAATGTATTTATTCTATAAATTTCAATTTACATCATTACCTCTACAAGTATAATTTTCATTAAAGATCGAGTAATTTTTACAAACAAAGCTCCCTTTGATTTCATCTTTCCACAAATGATACTCACTACCAATAGCGCCTTGCATAAAAGTTTAATTGAATTTGTCTCAAAAGATAAATTAATTACAAAAAATATTACCATTATATCATCTGATGCCATTTATTATAAAAGTTCAATTCACATCATTAGATATCCAAGTATGACTAAAGATCGAGTAATTTTTATAAACAATATACCCTTTGATTTCGTCTCTCCACAAATGATACTTAGTACCAATAGCGCTTAGACATAAAACTTAATTGAATTTGTTTCAAAAGATAAATTAATTAAAAAAAATGTTACTATAGATTTAATTTTAAATTTCACTTGTAGATTTTGTGGTTAGATTAAATTTTATAATATCTTTCTTGAATCAGTTGATGTCATAAATTTCATAATATTTAATTCACACTATAAAGTTTACAAATAAATTAAAGACAGAATCTATCTAAGAATTTCTCAACTAATTATGATCTTAAGCTCGTTTATAATTCTGTTAAAATAACTTATATAAGTTTAAATACTATAATTTTGGGCTTATAAAATTTGTTTACAACCCTAAATACACAATTGAGATGATTAAGATGATAAGGTGATGGATTTAAACTTGGTCAATTTCATTATGTTAGAATATTTTTTCAAGACAAAGTAAGGCACGTAAATAGACTTTTATTACTTAAGATGTAACTGCAAAAAGTCATTGAAGTAAATGCAGAAGCTTCAACAAAATCTGAACAACTTATAACGTGTATTATTATCTTATCTTCCTCGGAGTTATGAGCCTAAATCTGCTAATTAATGGTTTTAGGTATGGGTGTTTATTATCAGTTAGTATTTGGTTAAATACTTAATTGATTCTAAAAAAAAAATTAAAAAAAATAAAAACTTTACTCAACAGCTCATTAACCCAATCTAGCAGTGTATAAGAGAAATTGAGCTGGTTATCCGGTTGATGGACATAATGTACAAAAATTAAGCCCATATAGAACTGATAATCAGAATATCCATCCTAGCAAAATCAATTTGAAATAAATACTATAATTAAGTAAAAGTTCTAAATAAGTTGAATAAACCGAAATTAAAATGTCGTAGTTTTTTTTTTAAATGTACAATATATTTTCGTCTAATAAATTAAACCTATAATAGTCATAGAAAATCTTATCATTTCATTTGCACTTCATTGTCATGTTGAAATAGCTCAAGACGACTAATTAGTGCATGAAGAATTGCTACATTGCATGAATGTAGACTGTAGTATAAAAATTACTTGGTTAAAAATTTTTCTTAACCAACCCAAAATGAATATTTCACAATTTTAGAAACTTATCCGAGGATTTACCCAATAAACAATAAACCGACTCATTCGAACCAAAATGGTTATTTGGTTGGTTTACCATTTAACCCAAATCTAATAATAAAAAAAAACCCCTAGTTAAATATATAAATAGTAAGGGAAACTAAGTATAACCTTTACACAATTCTGTTACATGATTGTTTATCTTAAAGAAATCAAACAGGATTAAAAATGGCTTCAAAATCCATGCCTTCCTTTCTTTTGGTGCTTTGCATTATGGCATTTTGTAAGTATCTCTTTCTCTCCTGGAAAATCCATCTGTAGTTGTTTCCATTTATGTTTGGATTCCTGTAAATCACATAATTCACAACAATTTCATAATTAAAGGTCTTGCACTCCTTTTTTTTCAGATATTAAATGAGTATTTACTTATTTTAGTTCAATAGAGCCACTCCCCCTAAAATTTAAGAATTGAATATTTTTCTCCCTTAAAAGATTTTAAATTTTCAAGTGTACCCTTATAAAATTTATGCTTCACACCCACAGAATTTTACAAAAATATAAAGTTGTTCGCCGAAATATATAAGGAAGTTCTCCAATAGTAATTCAGTTGTATTTTAATACTTGTACAGTGGTAGTATGAGGTTATAAAAAATAAAATATTATACAATACAAATTTTTAAAATATAACGAAATTGTTCATAATAACGATTTTTATAACATAACGAGATGGTTCATACACGAATTTTGGAATTAGAATTTTCAGCTTATAAGCCGTGCCTATTCAAGTTCAGACTTTTATGTCCACCCGTAGATACAGCATATTAGGGGTGTAATGTGTTGAATTGAGCGTGAATAGTGTCTTATTCGAGTTCGAAGTCAAAATTTTTTGTGAGACTCGAGTTTGAGTTTGAATTCGTTCAATATTAGGGGTGTAATGTGTTGAATTGAGCGTGAATAGTGTCTTATTCGAGTTCGAAGTCAAAATTTTTTGTGAGACTCGAGTTTGAGTTTGAATTCGAACGAATTTTAAAAATAGAGTTCGAACTCGAAATCAAAAAATTTGATGGAATTCAAACTCGCTTGAAGTAAGTAAAACGAACTTGAATTCGACTTTGAACTCGAATAGTTCAACATTTTCGGAGGTAATTATGTAATTTTTTTTAAAGAGTATAGATATTTTAATAATTTTACATATAATAAAAAATTTAAAAAAATTATATATGTGTTCGAAATGTAACTTTTCGATCGACGAGTACTCGAACAGAATATATATATATATATATATACACTCGAGATCGGCTCGTCAAATAATTCGAATTCGAAGAAGTTCGACTCGAGTCAAATATTTGACACCATATAATACCAACAATTCACACGCCAAATGTACACCAGTGTCATGATTCTCACTGAAATAATTCTCTTTGCTTTGATCCTATTAATCAATTAACTCATCAAGATTTGAAAAAAAAAAAATTTATGGCATGCAGGTCTATTACTTGAATCTGAAGCAGGGTTTTGGCATTTTGTTGGGGACTATTTTTTTGGCATTGACAGGCCGTGCCTAGTTCAGGCGGAATGCGATGTAATGTGGTGTTTAATTCCTCAAGCTCCAGCTTGTATACTACCTTTAATGGCTGACAATTATGGAAAGTGTCATTGTGCAGGTTGGCCGATGGATGGAAGAGACAACAAGTAAAAAAATAATAATAATAATACTTATAAGACAATAATAAGTATATAAATAAATGGCACATTTATTTCTTCTTGAAAATGTATAAATAAATTATGCAACTTTTCTACCCACTGAAATCAAAGGGTTGATGAGGTTCATACTCTTGAGAATTTTTTTTTCTCTCATAAATTCACCCGAATTTGATACTTTTCAAAAGTTGAGTTTTAATTGTTATGCCCAATAATAATAATAAGATTGATTCTTGGAAGTATTTGTTAACTTATTGCGTTTTTATTACTTTAAAATGTTTTGGAAATTCTTACTGATGAGAGTGAAAATGGTAGACAGAGAAAGGAGGGAAAATAAAGAGAATGAGGGAATTGTATTCAATATTATTATGTGATAAGATTATGTGATAAGAGTTGTTAATTATGAGAGGTAACCCATTAATGTATTTAGGACACCCACTTTAACTTTCATAGGTAGTTACCTAAATTGCCCATCTAACATTTTCTGTAGTCAATATAGTTACTCAACTATTAATTTTGTTAATTCATATTCTATCTATTTTGACTGTTAAGTTGGAAGTAGACTGTTAAGTGGAAGTTAGTCAACGACACGTGCCATTCATGTGATTTTTAAAGGGATAAATTTGTCCATTTACCAATTATTTTGTATTACACCAAAACCCTAGCCACCCTATACTATTTTTTTTTTTAAAAACTTATCAATAGACCACAATCTTCCTTCACCACTGCTGCTACCCTCACCAACCTTCTTCCTATTAAAACTAGCGTTCTTTTTCTCCAAAAAATACAAGAAAAATATCCTCAGTTCACTCCCTAACATTATCACCACAAAAAAATCAGAAAAAAAAAAATATATCTTGTGTCTATTCATCTCACCATAATTCAAATTTTTTATTCCAAGAATTCAGATTCCAAAAAATTTTCTTGAATCTTTGTTCTACAAAAAAAGATCCAAAATTTTTTTGAGATCTTTCATTTCAAGAAATAAGAACCCAAAAGATTCCTCAAAATTTTCTTGATTCTTTGCTCTAAAAAATTTCTTCAATCTTCGTTTCCAAAATTTTTTTGAATCTTTTGCTTAAATCCACTAAAGCCAACCATAAATAATAGTGAAGGTAACAGTACGGAAAAAAAAAATAGAAATAGACATACAAAATTTTAACAAAATGAAGTGAAAAGATAACATAAAGGAGAAAGGAGAAAATACAGAGAGGGAAAAAAAAAAAAAAAAAGAGGTTGTTGGAAAGTGATAGAGTTTGGCAAGATGTGGTGTTTTGGAGACGCTGCAGAAATGGAAATTGAAAAGAATAGAATGAGAGAGAGAGAGGGGAGGATGTGAAAGATGATGAGAAGAAAGGAAAGAAAAATGACTATTTTATCCTTTCAAAAGTCACATGTGAGGCACGTTTTTAAGATAACAGCACACTTAACACCCGAAATGGACGGATGCTTTGGTCGACGATTTTAAGAGTTTAATGATCAATTTGCCCACAAAAAAAGTTTAATGATCAAACTCAGTAATTTGTAAAAATTTAGTAGGTTGTATGGCACTTTACTCATGTATCTATTCATAAAGTGACAAAAGTCACTATTAAATCCTGAAAAGAAAAGAAAAAAAATCCAGACGAACATCTAAAATCAGCGGTATGATGATTTTGTCACGTATAGTGGTTTTGACAAGAGATCATAAATTTGTAACTTTATAAATTATTTTTCTTTGTAGATTTTACATGAATTTTAGCCATTTTATATGATTTTTGGTTAACATAGCCTAAACTATTCAATCATCTCAACGGCTGTCATAATCACTCTTGCATTACGAAATGAGTAACTAAGACTTACTCTTGACTAACGTAACCTAAGCTATTCATGTGACTAAGCGCAATGTTGCCCTCAATAAACTTGACATGTAGCACAACCGTATTGGGAGCTTTATTTGTATCATCACTTACAAAGTTTGAAGCTATATTGTCGACATTAAAAAATGGTTAATTACACTTTATTTTCTTAAATTTTAGTGTCACTAACATTTTAATCCCTAACGTTATCTTTTGAACACTAAACTCTTGTGACTTGACTAACTGTCAATACTAACGACGTTAGAAAAATTGGCTAAATGGACAAAAATACCCATGAGTTAATTTCAATTTACCCCTTAAACTTTAGAATTACTAACACTTTAGCGTTATTTTTTTTATATTTAACCTCTTCGCTTATGCTAATTCAACATTTTCACCATTCTATCCCTATACTATTTTATTATTTTATATTGTTGCCTCTATTTAATCTAAATTCCTTCAATAATTATGAAATTTTTTTGTATGTCTAATTCACAGTCTTACCTGTGGAACGCGTGGTTAAAATAAGAGTCACATGCTCATTTTCTTATATTATTATACGTCATTTATAAGCATTATGTGTATCCTATTTAAATTGCAAGGTACACAAGTACGACTAATTCAAAAAAAAAAAAAGTCCAATAAATACGTTGCATTAAACTTCTAGACAATTGTTCATATTTAATTCTATATTAATTCAAATTTTCTTTTGAGGAAATACATATTCATAAAACCAAAATAATCTTAGACGAGCATACAAAAAAGAGATTAAAATAAATAAGATTATAATTGTCAAATATGTAATAAGTGTAAGCGAAGGACTTTATTGTCAAAAAATAATATTATGGACTAAAGTGTTAGTCTTTTTAAACTTTAAGAGGTAAAGTGTAATCAAACAAACAAAAGAATAAAATCGAATAGAGGTTAAATGGTCAAAACATTAAATTATAATAGCAGAAGGGATAAAGTGCTCAAAAGATAACATTAAAGATTGAAGTGTTAGTGATACTAAAGTTTAAGGAAGTAAAGTATGATTAACCCTTAAAAAAAAGTTTCACTAGTTAATTAATTGAATTTACAACCGATAACCATGATTAGTTAAATTTCACGTCTTAGAAATCTTTGGGCCTTTGTTTATATTGCTTCAAGGTTAAGTGACTCAAATCCAATTGTTCAAAAAGATTGGATCAAACCCTTCAATAAGGGCCTACCAAATCGGCCCATTGCCTGATAAATCAATAAAGGTGTCCCAATTAGCTTGGAATTGAGGAAAGAAAATTACTTTTAATTTTCATTAATTGAGATGATATTGGCTAAGACAACAAATACTTACGGTTTGCCAGCTTTCGAACAAAAATCAAATCAGAGACAAGCTGCTTCAAAGATGACAATAAAATACAATTCAGGTGGTAAGATGCTTTCTTGATTTATTAGTCACAGGTTCGAGTCACCAAGAGGTTAGCAAAAACCCCGTAGATCCTCTTTAAAAATAAAAATGACTAGAGATCCTCAGGAAAATTGCAGTTTACAGTACAGAATATGAGCATTTTGTTGCTTATACATTGAGTTGCACCTTCACTAGGAAGGTGAAAAAGAATTAAACAGAGATAGACATTGCCAGGGTAAACTTGGAATCCGATTTCCTTTGCTCTTATCAAATGTAGAAAAAACTAAAAAGTCTCCCCAGAATATGTGAAAGAGAATAATATATATATGTACAGAAATGAAGCTGAACTTGCCTATGCATGATGGAAATCGAAGTAATTGAGTCCTCGTCAACTTTGTAGCGGCATTCATTTATAGAGCTGTGTCCATTGGATAGCAGCCAAGAACTCGAAGGAATTTTGCAATTTCCTGGAGGAAAAAGAAAAAGTAAAAAGAACTTATAAACAATAACATTTTGCGAAATACAAATTCAGACGCAAGCCCAAGAACATTTTGTTATTTAGCTGAACAAGGGTTAGAAAGATACTCTCAGATATATAGCTAAATATAAACATTTAAACACATGGTAGACTGTATATGTTCTTCTTTTCATCAACCCAGAGCCCTCCCCTACCCCCGGGTAGTAATAGGTGGTAGATTATGGTACTTTTGGAGTCACAAAGAACATAAGTAAATCAGGCCATATACCATTCCCATTAGAAATTTTGTTTTGAGAATTCAATAGAGAAAATTTTCTGACTGTTCTTCAAGCACCCAAACACGTTTAAATAGGATTGTAGAATACAGATAAATATCTCATGGTTTCCGAAAAAATTAACCCACACAACCACATAAGGAATACAACCATGAAAAGCAAGGGGGAAAAAGTCATTAGGAAGGCATAGTACTAACCTGAAGATGTGCCAGAGCATTCTGAGCCCGAGGCTCAGCCATTGATGCTTCAAAGTCAACATAAAAGAGGTAATCAAAATACCTGCCATCAGATTGGACAACTGAACAACATAAAATGAATGAATCTTTTGGGGATACTGAGAAAAGAAGAAGCAAAACAAGACAATCTATTTTTTTTAAAAAAAAAAAAAGCTTCAATGCATTACATCTTCCATTTATGCCTCATTATTGGGACAATTGCAAGAAAAGGCTGATGGAAATTGTAAGTAATTTGATATGTTTTCAAGTGTCACATGGACCAGAGATAAAATTTGTCGAGGCAATTAACATTTTCCAAACTGGAATAACCCCAGGAAATGAGGGCTGCAATGTGAACCATAACGGGGGGAAATTTTAAGGAAATCACATTACATGGGCGGTATGATACCCTTGCACAAAAAGCATTGTAAAAAGGCAAGAGGAGAACTTCTGAAAAGTCATTCTGAACTCAATGAACATTTCAAGAGAATATTAACTGATCACAATTTTTTGAATACTTTTTTGTAAGCAATAAAGAAACATTTTCTCTAAAACATTGTTGATTAGCACACTGTCGAAGAGAATGGTTTGCTTAAATGAAATATATATTAGAGACTCCGTAAAAATTCATTTTTGAACCAATATAAATAATGCAACACAAACAATTTCCTGAACTACATTAATATGAAAAAAAATGCTTATTTTTAGTTTTCGTAACCATTACAAATTGTTCATTCACCTTACTTTCTCTAATTCAGATCATAATATTATTGCCAATCTAAATATGGCATGAAATTTATGCTCAAAACTTTAAATGCCACACAGGCCCAAGGAGGTCCTGTCTAACTCAGGTGACAAACTTACTTGGCACTACCCTTGTTAGAGTCATCAACAATCCGTAGTGGCCTATTTCTTTGTGGCCGGCTCTCAAACTCTGCATTTGCATTTTCCATTGAAAACAAAGTAAAATATTTGGTATTAAGAATCGACTCTTAAAGCACCATGACTCTTAAAAATTGACTCTTAAACCCTAAACTCTTAAAAAATCTGGTTACCTTGGACAAGTTAATGTTCCTCAAAGTAAAAACTGCTAATGCTTTAAATAGTACCCCAGGCCCTTCTTCTAGGCTGAAGACAATGCTCGTCTGGAAGTAAAAACAATGACTATCTTCAATCCATTCAATTACCAGCATACACTAACATAATTGGTTCGATCATTACCTTATGGGGCCTATCATTGCCCGGGATTATAGGTTCCCTCGCAAGTATCAAATAACGGGTAATGTTATCAGTGTTGTCCTGGTCAGTGCATTGAAATTAAATGTTAATGATCAACCAATAAATGTAAACCATTGGTGAAAATGAAATTTCGAACATGGTGGCCAAAAAAAGTTCTATAGAACGATATAGTTATATCTACTGTACTTGTGCCAAGTATTGTCAAATGCCGGTTGGATATGCAATATCCTGACATCTAAATGTCTCTGAACAAGGTAAATGCATGATTAATTAGCATGCATCAGACGCTGTTACGAAGAAGTATGTATGCCCTCATTAGTTTCACACAGCAAGTCAATAAATATTTACTTGGATGTCATGAACCACAAATTAAGTCTGTAAATGTTGATTATACTGTTAATGATATATGTGTGAAATTCATCATGCAAAATTTCCCATAATTTAACCAAATATTGTGCAAAAACAATGTAAAACATGGAAGGAAGGAGGTGACTATAAAGAAACACAAAATTTAAAAAAAAAAAAAAAACACAAACGGCAAATAGAGCAGGAATGTTAACCCTGGAACCTACATCTTCCTCATTCCCAATTTCAGAGGGCTTATACCGGCAGAGATTTAACTGAGAACAACAGAAAGAGCAGTAGGCCTATTGTTTTTACAACCAAAAAATGGATGAACTATTCAACAGAAAGCTTTAGCTGTCGTTGCATGTTTAGGAACCATTTGTTTCAAGAACTGTTTACTCTCTAAAAAGATAAGAATCAAAATTCAATTTGGAGAAATACAAAAAAGAAAGAATTAAAAAAAAAAAAGGAACTCAAAAAGCTTCTTTTTAATTAAAAGATAGCTTTTTTGCGGTATCCAGTTTAACAGAAGCAATCCAATGAAATAATTGTTTTAAGCAGTTCAATAAAGTTACCAAGTTTTCTTGTCAAATACTCCACTACCACAATTCCAACGACATTCCAGTGGTGTAAAAGTAGAACATAACGGTCAACAAGTATTTACCCTTTACTTCAAAGACACAGTATGAGTCCCGTTCTTCCTCCACAACCCTAAGACTAATCAAATCCTTCTGATGGTCTTGTTTCACATATATCTTTGAACTTTTTAAAAAACTTTACAACTGAATACGCAATGAAATTAAAGAAAATTATATATCCACTAAATGAATAAATTGTGCATAATGTGCTGAGTCAATCAAATTTAGCATGTGCAGCTTGGAATTCAGATGATTATGCAGTCAGAAGGATTCTCAAATTAAACCTAAGCATGTCATCATTCTAAAACTCAAAGACCAGAACAAGTATATTTATGTGCTGCATACAAGCCCAAAGGTCATGTACTTTGGTGCCTAGACCAGCTGGTCAAGGCCGAAAGCATATCACCATTTCTCAAGCAACCAGGATGGTAAATTTAGATGGAAAAAAACTTTAAAGCAAGGTTATGATACTACTAAAGAGTTACACAAGCAAATGAGCAGCAAAAGAGAAGTTTGGGTTCCACACAATTATGGGTACAAGGATCAGCTACTGTGGTTACCTCAATTCTTTCAGCTAGAACACTAAGCCCGTAAATTTCTGCAGCTCGCACACTTGCAATAGCTCCAGTATCTCTCACACCTTCAGCTGCTACAATCTGTCCCAGGCATTAATGTGATTTACTCTCAAAAGTTAAAACAAGTTAAGAAGCCTTTAACAGATTACCTGAGCAGCGCCACTCCTCAATGATACAGTATCATTGGTGCTGACTTTTGCAACACCTAACTTAGTTAGTGTCATCTCGCATTGTTCAAGGGCCTGAAAACACCATGAACAGATTTTATTTGTCATATTTTGTAGTGCTGAAACTAATTATGATCAGGAGGAATGAGTTAATTTGCATAACAAACAGAGCGAATGTGCAGCTATCGAGTAAAACATTTAGGACATTATTTTTTAACTCCACTTTTTTCCCCCTATGACAATTTACCCCCTATTAGAAAGTAATAATTATCGCCATGGGTGCACCTTAATTAGACTTTTCTTTCTGGTATTTTAAAAGCGACTATTATGCTGTCTAGGCACTCACTAATTCTTAAACCTGAACTCGGATATTTTCTCACTCCTGTTTCACATTGATGAGACCTGAACTTTCCCGTGTAGACTAGGTCAACAGGCACATCACTGGCTGCCTTCTCAACCAGGATGGAGAAGAAGGGGGGAGAATTTTGCTTGTGAGAAAATAATATTCACCTCATGAGGATGGCTTAAAACGCGCTTTAGCTCCTCCTTTCTAACACCAGGCAATCCAAGGAGGCAGTGGTTGACGACCAACTGCACTTCCCCCACTATGTGCAGCCGGTGGGAAAGGAGTAAGTCATAATTCCGATGGATACTCCCACCAACAGAATTTTCAATGGGGAGTACAGCTTTGTCCACTAACCACAATTCAAGTGCCTGAGAAAGGAAGATTGATACAAGAATTACGTATTTAAGGATATACTGAGTAAACAATACTTAAAAGGAGGTTAACAAACAATAAAAACCTTGAAGACGGCCTCAAATTGATCACATGGTACAGTCTCACATTTGGGGTATGCTTTAAGTGCAGCAGTCTCACTATATGCACCTGGAACCCCCTATGTAAGGCAAGAAAGATCAGTCATGCATGCAAGTATAACATTCGGAAGAGTTGATGACGATGTATCAACCCTACCTGATAAGCAACCCGCACCTTGGAACCATCACTTGGAGAAGATTAGAAAGATCAATTGCAGACAATGGCCCTGCAGTTAATGCATCCTTAACTAGTGCACTTAAGCTTAAATAGGAAAAACAAATCATAAATGAAAGTATTGGATGGACTTGTTCATACAACATTTCAAGTTTTACATCCTTGGAAAAATTCTTTGCTACTCACTCCGCATTGCGGAATGAGTATCCTGAACTATTGGATGATTAAAAAGTAATGAAACCCTCCTGCTTTTTAGTCATCTCAACGACTATGAGACCCAGTCCGTAATGCGGAGTGAGTAGCACAGACTTACTCTACATCCTTGCTACTAAAGCAAAACCGTCAAACATAAATCACAAATTTCACAAGTAGGATCCAAAAAAATCTCAGAACTCATCCCTAATTATAAATGTGAATAGAATATTGCTCCAGAATCTTAAATTCCCCTTAGATAACTATTGGAACATGAACCCCAAATTCCAGTCATTTTGCTCATCTTAGCTCATCATTGGCTGCAATCAATCAATTATTACTCCTTAAACAATACCACATTCTTTCATATACATGCCAAAAATCATAAACCCACGTCCTTTTTTTGGTACCTAAAATTACTAAAATGCAAATGTTGACAGTTCTAGAACTGGAATTACCAATAAAGGACGACAAAATGTGACTCCCAGATACTAACACAATTCTCCCTCCGCTGCAAAAAGTAAAGTACTATCAAATCTGTCCCATGAAAGAAAATCTTAATAAGCATAAAATCATCAGTTGGCATGAGACATGACACGAATTACTTGGAAAATCTCCATCAAAACCAGACAGGATTCAATAAGCTCAGAATTATGCACAAAACCAATCAACACATTTTCCACTAATTAATAACACATCAAGAATCTAATATAGATGAAACTATCAACTCATCTTCTACAAACTACAACAAAAAGTTCTAATCTTTTTAAGAATTCAACATGGTCACTTACACTTTCTAAAATTCACATACTAAAAATGCTAACATCCCAGTACCAGGTACAAAAGCCACAAGAATTAACATATCCAAATGCCAAAACATAAAAAGACTGAAACTTTCTTGATTAAATTAAATTACTCACTGGGGAGAGATTGTAAATCCTTGTGAAATCCGCTGGTCTCAGTAATCTGAGTAGTCTCTTCAACAATTCCACCAGGTGAAATTTCAACAGAAGACTTGTCATCCTCCTCTACTGGTGTTATTTCCCTATGGGTCTGAGCCAATACACTCACAAAACTACATTCCCGCTTGCCCTGCAGCCTCAGATTCAACACACCAGACCCAAAACTCCTAGAACAAGATGGTGATTCTGAAACAACAATCTTTTTAGAGTAAAAGTAGCAATGAAGATAATGATTATTTATTGCAGCCATCTATAAGTTTTTGGCCAATCCCAAAGCAGAAATTCATGAGAGAGAGACAAAAAAGACTCAATTTTTAATTGTTTTTTCTTCAAGAAAAGACTCTTCTTTCTTTTTGTTAGGCAATTCTAATGAGGTTTCTGGAAAAGAAAGACCCATTAGAGGAAAGTACATTGTTGACAACATAAGATGAAGAAAGGGCCTGCAAGAAATGGTATTTGAATGAATGTTGAGAAGTGGAGTCCACAAATTGTACAAGAAGTGTGAGTGAGAGAGAGGACTAATGAATGCAAGAAACCTTTTAATTATACAAAAATTATCAGTAGAGGGTAGAGGGTAGAGGGTAGAGGGAATGGGAGTAGGTGAGCAGAATGTTGGCAACACGTTTTCAATAGAGAAGAGAAGAAAAGAAAATGTGTAGTAGAGAGAGACAGTCAAAAGAAAAGATGGGATTGCATGGATGGATTTGTTTGTGTTAAATAATATTGAATAGAGGTAAAGTGTGAATAATGTCTTTCTCGAGTTCTTGCTCAAAATTTTTAATGAGACTCAAGTTTGACTTTGAGCTGGAAAGAATTTTATATCTCTGAGTTTGAGCTAGAAAATTTTAATAAATGTGAGATCAATTTGAAATCATTCGAAAATAAATAAAACGAATTTAAATTTGAATTTAACATCGAATTCGAGTTAATTGATTTTTTTAAGATAAAATATGTAGTTTTTTTCTTTTTTTTTAGTATAAGCATTTTAGTAATTACATGTAATAAAAAAAAATTTAAAAAATTATATATGTGCTCAAAAGTTTGACGAGCACTCAAATAAAAAATATGTATATTCGAGATCAATTCGTTAAGGAATTTGAATCGAATTCAATTTTTGAACGAATTACTGGTAAATTACTCGCAATTTGGTTTGTTTACACTCCTGAGTGAAAATTTTAATAAGGGTTAATTACGCTTTACCCTGGAACCTATGCTTCGGTTGCAGTTTGCCTTTTGAAACCAAATAATATACACTTTGCCCCCTCTAAAAGATTCCATTATTTAAATAATTTTAAAAAGGTGATATTGATATTCGTTTTAACAAAAATATGCAACAAAAATTTTTTGTGCAAAGCTATTATACTTTTATTTAATTTCTAATGATTGCACATATTCCTTTTATTTATTTATTTATTTTATTTCGAAACTATGAGAGAATTCCATAAATTGTCAAATTTCTTTAATCAACTTATATATTATTTTCTTTAATATAAAACTAAATACAGAAATGAGATTTTTTTTATAACTATTTTCTGTTCATTTTCATTTTGCATGAATAAAATATGTTAAACATAAAATTATTAAATTTTTTAATTAAATATATTTTATATAAAATATATTTTCTATTTCACAAATAAGGTGCAGGAAGCATATCTTTTAACTAAATAAGTACATTTTTATTTTTTTTGTACAACATCAAAAAACATACAAATTTTTTTGTCAAGTATAAAATGTGTACAAATAAAATAAATTTATTTAGTTATTTTATTATTAATATGTTTAGATACGACAAAGAAATTTTTTTAAAAAAAAATGTAGTTGTAAAAGTTCACCATTTTTGTATTTAGATTTAGAATCAAGAAAAATAATATATAAATTGATTAAGAAAAATGTGATAATTCAAGAAATCCTCTTATAGCTATGACAAATTAATAATAATAATAATAACATTGTATGGAAACATTAAAAATGAAATGAAGGGAAAGTAATTTGTCTATAAAAGTTTGAAGGGTAATAATATCAAAATAAATGTCCACGTTATCTTTTTATAATTATTTATCATATAGAATCTTTTAGAGGGGTAAAGGTTATATTATTAGAGTTCAGAAGATAAAATGCAACTAAAGTATAAATTCAAGAGGAAAAATATAATTTACTCTTTTATTAATGTCAATTGTGTAATCTAGAAGTAGTTTTTTGATATTAGACCATCATACCCCTATAATAAATTCTACAGTCAGATGATGGAACTATTCGATTAGTTAATTTGTATAGTACAATTTTTTTAAAAATATATAATATAATATTATATTGTATAATTATTTAAAATACAATAATATAATTTTGTCATGAGATTGTAGAATTTTTCACATCTATAATTTTTTAAAAAATGCAAAAGGTTATCCAAGTTTTTCGCTTTCTTTCTTAGTGTGGTCAATTTTGAAGGTTAGACGTGGGCGATTGGACCAAAGTGATCTCCCCTAATTTCAATCTCTTTACCAGAAAAAAGACACTTGACACAATATGGTCCCTAACATTACCTGTAACTATTAAAAAAAGACAATCGACATGTGAGAATAATGTACAGATTACTTAAAAAGTAAAATTGTTAACATTAAAATCAACTGTGAAGTTATTCTTTGACAAGTATTTCTCATTTTTACGCTAATGTTTATTCCAAGATTGAACTTTTTTTTTTTCCTAAAAAAAGAAAAGGAATGAAATTTTTTGTAAGGGAGGAAAAGTAATTTGTGTAGACAATTCTAGGTTTTTTATTTTAATATTTTAATTATTGCTCACTTTACTTTCATCGTTTTTAATTGGTCGAATTTTATCAATTGTCTTTTTTCTTTTATTAACGTAGAAAAATAATGCGTTCATATGTGTTTTTCTTGAAATTAGAGTGACCAACTCGGTGGTTGTTTAAACCTTTGGAAAAGACTAAAATTGTAATTCTCCATTTTTTTTGGTCACTCTGTTAAAATAACTATAACTTGTTCTCCACTAAAAACAAGATATAAATAAGGTAAGGAAGGAAAAGAATATCAAGCATACACTTACAAAATAATGGAAGAGGGATTTTCTTTCATTGAGAATGAATCTCTAACAATAAACAAAACCAACCACCATATACCATGTTATTAATTGTCATATTGACGTTTTGGCATGAAAAATAATTCATATAGATAGATAAAAACATGCTTCTATTCTTCAATAAAAGTACATTAAATTTTATCAAAAAAAAAATGATATTTTATCCATATTTAGTCGGTTTTGAGTTTCTTGTGATATTTTTTAGTGTGACACCATTTAGATAAGTGACACATGTTTGCTTGAGGCATATATTAGTCATTTAAATAGTATTACACCAAATAAATGTCGAGAACACACACCCCATTTGGCTTTGGGTCCTTGGTTTAATTTTCATTTTATCTATCCATTCATAAACTCCCCGGTCGTTCAACAAAAAAATGAGTGGCTCGTGAATTCATTCGTAGAGGGTATGATTATCCGAGGTCTAGGATTTCAAACGTTGTTGGTGGTTTAACCTCAACATCAATGAGTCGATCTCTTATGTGATACATTACAATAAATAATAATAATAATAATAATAATAATAATAATAATGCAACAAAAAAACTCCATAGGAATGGGAAAAAGGAACATTAAATTATGCTATTCATTCACATTGAGCCAACAATTTCCAAGGGAAAAAAAAAAAAAAAGGATGAGCAGATTCTTTTGCGTTATACTTTACATGTGAATGAAGGTTTGGTAGAAGAGATATTCACCTAATGTCGCCTATGTGATCTTTCAACTAACTTCTATGTACAAGTAGGTAATATGGGTCATTAATTTGCTATTTGCTTATAATGTACTCGAAATTGAACTCAAACATTTTAAAATGCACCTTAAACTCAACTCAATAGCAATAATTAATAAAGTTTACTCGAGTCGTTAAACTTGATAACATATTGAGCCTGAATTTGAGCTCGAGTATTACAAATAAAGTTTTTGGATAAAGTTTATATGGTTTATCAAATAGTAAAATAAAGTCGATATAAGTCGAACAAGTTAATAAAAGGAACATTTAATCTTTTTTTATTCTATATTTTAATTCTGAAATTTAGTACATTATCCCACAAAATTCATATCATTCCACAAAAGTGTATTAAATTTATTTCCCTATATGTCACACTAATAAATGGAAAAATATACTCAAATTAAGTTTGACTAGGGGCGACTTGTATTGAGACTGGGCAATTGCTTCCTTTCCCCTAAACATTAAAAAATTTACAAATTAGGCTTATTAAATTTTTAATTTTTAGAATCTAACTCACATTTGTTCCTCCTGAATTTTTCTAAATTTCCTTTTCTCTTTTGATTGGCTTCTAATATTTTTCTCTTTTACCCTCTATATTATCCCTAGAGAAATTAAAATTTTACTTCATAATTCTATTAAAAAATTGAAAAAAATCACTATAAAAATACTGAGAATTTTGAAAATTTATAAAGTTAAATATAAGAAAATAATTTCACATTGTTATTGATCCGTACGTACTAAAACGCTGCATCCTCCTACCCTTGGGTCCTGACTCCACCCGTGAGTTCGATTATCTTTCAAACTCTACTCTACTAAACAAATCCAAATTAATGCAACCAGGAAGTATGACATAGAACGAATCAAATCCAACTCTACTCAACAAGTCCTAATTAATACACAACAAATCAATCTCTCATCAAGTTTGGCATAAACTGAGGGAAAACAAGTGAAGTTATAATCGAGATAATCCACTTCCAACTGGGAAATATGACATGGGAATTGGGGCACCTTTGGACTTGTCCTTCTTCACTTTTTCTTCACGACTACATTTCTGCACTACCTTGCTTGGCTTGTTTTGACTGAGGATATCTTGATCTCCTTCACAACCAACCTTATAAGAATCCGAACTAAGCAAACAAAGAAGTTGGACAAGAAACCCATATTTATCTAATTTCAAGATCTTTAAATATCAAATGGTACGTACTCTTTAATTGATAGTTTAAAGTACAAGTAGTTTTGTTTGGAAAAGTCTTTACTATTCAATTGATGCATGCCTTGTACCCCTATATATATTGGTTTTTCTAGGTTGTTAATTTGGCTATGTGGCAACCAAGAAATATCCCAAATGGATGAAAATAATGACTTATTCAAAATTATTTTCTTGGCCATCACGCATCAAATTATTATTTGCAAGAGAAGTATGTGGTTTCTTTTCTTCTCACAACTTCTAGGAAACATCTAGCTAGGATTGATGAACTGATTCAGGACATTTTTTTTGTAGTAATAGCTTTAAATAGTCACATTTTAAAGACATTCAAATTGTGGACTAGGCCACACGTTGTTTAGATTTTCAAAGAATCATAACCATTTTTTTTTTTTAACGTTTGACTAGAATTATTGAAGGATTGTGATGTGTATTCCCCAATCACCGAGCTAACTAAAAATTGACCCTCCTCTGTCATCCTAAAGTGAACTAATTTTGTACATTTTTTGTCACATCGAGGTAGGCACCATTAAGTAAATTAAGCTAGCATTAAATTGTGGAGCTTTTATGGAGAATTCGAGATTGTGGACTAAGTCATGCACTAGTTAACATTTTTAAATAATAGTATTTGAGAAAATTTATATAGACCCGATTTAAAATAACGTGTGATACAACAAATAATAGAAACCCTTAATACTAATTGTGATCCGTAACTACCATAACAAATATATGCAACAATTGTAATAAATTTTTGGAGGATATTTTTGTCAAAATAAATATTCACATCATCCTTTTGAATTTAGTCATATTATGAATCTTTTCTAGGAGAAAGTCTATATTATTTTGATTCAGGGGTAAAGTGTAATTGGAGTGTGAGTTCGAAGGTAAAGTGTAATTAATCATTTTTATTTTTGTTTATTTAGAAGTACGGTATACTAGGGGTATTCATTTGATCGGTATTTCGGCTTGAAAATTTAAAAGTCAAAGTCAAGTCCTGTGAACTTGAAATCAATTAATGTCGAATCGTTTAAATTCGATTTATTTAACTGGTAAGTCGAATAAGTCAAACAACAATCCTCTTTCATTTTATATTTTAATTCCAAAATTTAGTACTACATCATCCCACAAATCCATATTCTAATTCTAAAATTTAGTACAAATTCAAAATATAATATGTTAATCTGTTTAAACAGCTATTATTATTGGAATATTATTCTAAAATGTAACAATTTTTTTGATGTGATATATATGAGATAAAAAAGTGATTGAAAAATGTGTACGAAATAATTATAAAATATTATTTGGAGTATAATGGAAAAAACTAGCCATCCAAAATCATTCCATAAATTCAAAATATAACATACTAAAAATAGAAATTAATTCAAAGAAATTTATAGCTAACAGAAACAAAATACATAACCAAATAGAATGTTACAAAAACTAACAATCACAACCTCCTCCAATAAATATTAAAATATATATAATTATTTAACTCTAGTTTCTATATGAATATCAGAATATGTATTTATAGATATTTCAATAAGTATTAAATATATATAATTACTTAACTCTATTCTCTATATTTATTAAAGAAAAATAATAATCTATTTAATTAGTTATTAAAACAAAAGTGTAACATTAATAAGTTACAACACTTATATTAATATATAAGTACATAAATTCCAATTATACAAAGAAAAATATTTAAATATTATAATAATTAAAAATGTTATCAGTTATTAAGATATTTAATTATTAAGTCAAAAAAAAATTTTTGACTTAATTCGACTCGATAGTTCTGACTTTTAAAACTAGATTACGTACGATCACACTTTCCGTCCGTTGCCATCAATTACAATGTATTTGCCTTTAAAATTTCATCCGCCGCTTAAGAATGGATGGATATGATTGCTTTTTTGTGATATAACCATCACACATTCCAAAAGGTCAAAAATTATCAGATTCGTATGATATTTATGGAGTATTTACATTACCACAACTCTCATACTTTATGAGCGCATTTTAAATCTACCTAGCTAGTAACCGCAAGTATATGGGGCAAAAAAACTCTAATCCACCCTATGTACCAATGCATAATTTGAATTCATAGCTTATAATTTCAACTTCTTCTTGGAAAATAAGGAAATATAAGAGTATAAAAACATGATTAATTTGATTAGGATATGTGGAAGAGCTGTGATCACCCGACTAATTATTTTTGTCTTAAATTTATTCTACTAGTAAGTAGTAAGTCAGTTATTAACCCTATAATCCCTATCTTTTATTATTATTATTATTATTATTATTTTTTTTTTGTAAATTTAAGATATTTTATTTGATAATGATGGAGAGCTTTACAAGGGAATCCAGTCAAACTCCAAGACTCTTGGAGATCCAAAATAGAATTAGGAATCACAAGAAAATACAATTTCTAACCAGCCCAAGAAAATGCTTTGATAAAAGCACCATGCAACACTAATTTGCCAATTCTCCTTAGTATTCTTTACCTTTTTCATCTTTGCAACCTTGGACTACACCATCTGAATGATCTTTTGACACAATTGTGTCACTAGGCAAATAGGTTTGGTAGAAAACCATGAGATTTCTAGCATACCATAATATGAAATGCAGCTTCTAAGGACAACTTTCCAACATATGCAACAAAGGTATTCTTGTTTCAAAACCAGCACAACCAATTTAGTTCATGTGACCAGCTACACATTCCTCTATAAACTTTGTTTAAGCTCATGATAGCCTTCCAAATATCATAAGTAAAAGGGTATGCAAAAAACAAATGTTTCACAGTTTCAGGATGACACTGTGGAAGAAAACACATGAATCAACCTCTGAGATACCCCATGTTTTCAATCTAGATCTCGTTGGAAGCCTTCCTTTACAAACAAGCCAAGTTTGAAAGGCACATCTAGGAATGCAACCAGAATAGAAAACCAAACCAGTTTATGCCAACTAACTTTAGGGAAAGTTGGTTTTAATTTATTATAGGTAGTATTTGCACTGTACATACCATTGCAGCAGCAGTCCAAAGAACCTGATCACTTTTGTCACATTTAGGATTGAAGGATAAGGTTGTTTTTCTAATGAGTTGAAGTACTTGGTGAGATCTTCTTCTACCAGTAGGCCATTTCCATGAATTCCCATCAACAATTGTAGCAACAGAAGCATGTAAAGAGCTCCCAAAATCAATAACAATAGCGGCTTCAAAGGGATCCAACAAGACCTCCACTGGATGCCAAAAGTCAAACCATAAAGAAATGTCTCTACCATTCCCCACAGAATAATCCAGCAAAGATTTAGTCAACACTCTCAGTTGAAGCATTTTCCTCCAACTCCCAAAGCAATCTTATGGAATGGTGATAGACCAAAAGGATTTCCTTTTAGTAGGTAAGAATGGATCCACTTTATCCACAAAGTATCTTTTTAGTACATTTACTGCATATATTCCAAATATGCCTTATGATCAAGGCTTTGTTACACTTGTGCAGATTAGGCTTTGGACTAGGTAATTGTTTTAAGGTTTCTGATGTTTAGGAAATTTGTAGGGAGAGGAAGAAAGAGTTCTGAGGAGAATTAGAGAGAATATTCGGGAATTGAATTATGAAGAGAAATATATGGAGACAATTGTCTGGACCTAGGTCCAAAAACTCCTTATTTATAGACACACATGAGGGGCTTCTTGGTCAACACATTGCTAATTGAGTCAAGCCTAAATTATATTAATGCCCTTAGTGAGGCTGTCATGTAAGTACTTCTAAAATAATCATAAAAATGATGCCAAGTACTAATTCTTAACATCATCATTAGTCCCCTCAGCTAGGTGCCAAATTTTAGGATCGGGGCTGAGCTGATAACAATTGTCAAAGCCCCCTACAACTCTTTTTCCGACCATAATGCCGAAGCTGAGTTCCTTTTATTGTGATGTTCCAAACCAAGGAGCATATTTTCCGATCTAGTCGAGGCACGCACGAACATCGATTTTCCATAACCACCCCCTGACTCTGCGGCATATGCTTGCATGCACCCGAGCCTTTTTAAGCCCTTCAGTGCAAAACCCAAGACTCTTTCTCTTTCTTCCATGATATCGAGTTACCCCATAAAGCCTACCATTTCGTAATGATTATTCTTCCGTAATGCTTGCGGCTCACCGAGTCATGCACTATTAATGTATTTACTGTGTAACACTTCATTTTCTTCACCCTGCCTTTAATGCTTCCTTTTAAAAGATAATCCAGCTTTAAATTCGGGAACGGCTTTTAACTTTCCATTTTTTCTCCAATTTCGGGCAAAAAATTTTCATTCATTTTCCCCCCAATTAGGACATGAGTCTACCTTCCTTTAAAAACAGGCCTCACTATATATACCTTATTTCCTTACAGTTTCACCCTTCACTTTCCCTTTGGCAAATTCCTTTTTCTCCTTAACTTATTCTCTGCGCACTTTCTATCTTTTTTTAAGCACAACTAGCGTTTGGAAACCATCCTTACAACCTCCATTCTTCCATCACCAGCAAATTCCCCCTTTCCACAAGCTCCTAGGCCAGCCACCACCATTCACCATTGAGCTGAACACCGTTCGCCATTCTTTTTTCAAGCAATTCTCAAGCTTTCTTCAAGTTTTCTTTCTTTCTACACACTTGACAAGAAGCAATGGCCAGTATGTTCACCCCTTCCTCATTCATAAGTATTCCTCAACCTCTATCCCCGATGAACGAGATTGATAAACAGCTAAATCCTTTTGACAAAGCCCTTCTAACTGTAGTTCCCCTAAATTTTCTAGCCGAACCTCCCTCATCCGAACCCCTCCACAGTGACTATTTTGACTTTCAAACCCTAAACATCCCCAACACCCATGAACCCAAAGACATCAAAATCCTTAGGGATAGATATCGATTCCCTAAGGACGTACATATCAAACTCCCCACAACCAAGGACCGAGACCATTTGCTACCTCCTGGCTACTTAATTATTTACCAAGATGACAACTTGACGCAGGGATAAGGCTCCCTATAGCCCCCCTCTTAGTTCAACTTTCTAACCGTTAGGATATTATCATATCCCAGTTGACCCCTGATGCTATTTGAGTCATTTCTAGTTTTTCTTTTTTGTGTAAATTATACGATATTCCTCTTTCCTTAGATACTTTTAAGATGATGTTAAAACTTTTCCCTTCAAAGAGTTTTTTTTCATGTTTCCCCTAAGGTTAAGAGCAAGTAGCTAACCTCAGGCACCCTTCCTCTATCCACGACTGGAAGAAATCTTTTTTCTTTGTCTGATATTTAGATTCTCCAATGCTCCGGGTCTCTAGAACCTCGTTAAAGAAAATTTAAAAGCAAAGAATGTCTCCCCTCCGAATTCCAATGAAGTTAAGAGGCTCATCGAGTCTAACCTTAGGATAAACTTCTACAACCAACCAGCCATCCTCTCCACTAACATCCTGACTTGGGCCGGACTATTTCCTAGACATGTCACTCCTGAGTGCTACAACCCTCACAACATGCCAAGGTTAACATTACTACTAACTACTTACAAATATTTTCCTCTTTCTTTCTTCTTTTTTTTTTTCTTTTTCTTTTTCCTTTTCTTTTCTTTTTTTTTTTTTGTTTTTTTTCCTAAACTAATGATTCTTGCTTTGCAGAGCTAGGTGCATTCCTGAAAGGCCTGGATTCTACTACTTCTGCGATTGGAGCCAACTCCTCCAACCAACCTTCACCCTCATCCGCCAGCGGATCATCATCCACCACAATAAGTGCCACCTCGTCGAGTGTGGGCACTATTCTTGGGATCGCTGTAGACCTCACTTTGGGGATGGACCTCACTCCGGAGGGCTTGGGCAACATAATCAAACAATTATTGTGCCTATTTATCCCGTCTCTCGAGCTGAGCCTGAAATAGTCCGAGTGACTCAAAAGAAAAGTTTACACATCTAGATGTGTATAAGAGACAGCTATACCTTTCCCCTCTGGCACATCCAGAAGTGAATAAGCTTCTTACAACTGAGATTAAGTCTACAACCGAAATCACTGCGAACTTCTGGCATTAGTTTGGTTAGCAGGGTTCCCAATGAATCTTCAAGGAACCTATCCCTCTCCGAGCAATATCTCACTGGTTATGGTAAATATCTTTATAATATTTTCTTTGCTCCTGTTCTTCACAAAAAATTTTGCTGATGCCCTTAATACTCTTGTTTTCCTTTTATTCAAGGAGCGGAATACCCATTCCCGAGGAAGAGAGGAAATCAACTAGATCTAGAGACCTTCCATGGTCTCAAAGATCCATTGATCTTATCCCGAGCCCTTCTACCTCGGAAAGCACTCAAATCCGATCCACCCATTTGATTGATATTAACGATCGATCGCAATTCACCAGGGTGGCTCGATAACAGGTGAAGTTCATTGCCCTGCTTCGAGATGTAGTCTATGTGAAGAGGCTCACATCCCAACAGAGGCTCAAGAAGTTGCACGTCAACTTGATCAGCGTAAGTAACTTCTTTTCTCTTCTTCTCCTTTTTCCAAATCTCGTATCTTTGGTCCTACATAAGACCTTTATAACTTTGCCCATTATTGTGTTGCAGGCCATCACTATTTTGCCTGTTGCTTGGTGAGAGGCCAGGCCAACTCTACTAGAACTCTATGAAGCAAGAGCTGGCTCATGCTAAGGCCAACCTCGGCCAGAAGGTGAAGAAGGCAGTGAAAGCCAACGAGCTAAAGTGCAATATTGAGGCCAAGAAAAAATATGATGAGTAGAAGGCTCAAATGGATGAACTACGAAAAAGTTTCGCCAATCTTAGATGGAATAGAAGACTTTTCATGTCAACGTCGCCAATCGAGACAAGAAAATCGCTGACCAAGACAAGAAGATTCTCAAACTTTAGAATGAGGCTCAGATTGCTGAGGTAAAATTTAACTCTCGAGAGAAGGAGCTCTAAATCCGAGATAGAAACGCATTTGTCGCCTCAGTAGAGACAGATTCGATACTGAAGGAGTTCACCCAAAAGGTCTTCACTATGGGTTTACAATGGCATGCGACCACCTAGTGAGACCCAATATATCTTATGCACGGACCATCCTTATGATACCTCGATCAATGACGAGGTAATCAATAAACTGAAAGCAAAGTTCAAGGCCCAGGTACTAATCCCTGGGACTCACAAAGCTACCAGCTCAAAAATTGCTGAACCAAAAGTTGCTCCTCCCAAACCCGAGTCTAAGCTTACTGAACTAGTTTCCACTTCTTCTATTGAGCCTTCCAGTGCACAATCATAGACCTTTTGTAATAACTGCTTGTAATAGTTAGGTCCTCTTTTGTTAATAAAATTTGAGTTTTTTGCACCTTAATGGTTCCCATTCTTTCTGGTTCAATTTGCTATTCCCATGCCCAAATTTTATGCCAGATACATAAAGTACCAAACACAAAAGATAACAAATACTTAATGGCTACTAATTAAACTCGTATAGCTGTTTTCTAACTCATAATAACACTTAGACAGATTTTTAAGTGGGCAACAGTTGTGTTCTCACACTCACAATTAAGTAAGCAACACTTGTACTTATGTTCTCTTCGTCTTTTCTTTTTTGTTTTGAATCTGATTCGAATCTCTTTAACACATCGGTAGGTCGGAGTGGTTCATTTTTTTGAGGGGGATCACTAGGTCTCAGCCCACCTATTACTCATACTTTTTTATCTACTTTTTTTCTTTTTCATTTTGAATTTAATCCGAACCTCTTTAGCACATCGACGAGTCAGAGCAGTTCATCTTTTCTAAGGGGCACCACTAGGTCTCAACCTTCCTATCACTCATGTTTTTTTCTTTTATCTATTTTTTTCTTTTTCTTTTTGAACCTAGTCCTAACCTCTTTAGTACATTAGCGGGTCGGAGCAGTTCATATTTTCTGAGGGGAGACCACTAGGTTTCAACGCTCCTATCACTCATACTTTTTTATTTTCTCTGCTTTTTTTCGTTTTGAATCTGGTTAGAACCTCTTTAACATATCAGCGAGTCAGAGCAGTTTATCTTTTTTGAGCGGGGACCACTAGGTATCAGCTCTCCTATCACTCATGCTTTTTTCTTTCATCTGCTTTTTTTTCTTTTTCATTTTGAACTTGGTCTGAACCTCTTCAGCACATTGGTGAGTTGGAGTGGTTCATCTTTTCTGAGAGGGGACCACTAGGTCTCAACCCTTCTCTATTTCTTAATACACTTTTCCATGAATTGCTTATTTTTGTAAAAAAAAAAAATTAAGTTTATTACAGTACCTGATGATATTTTTTCAAATTTACAATGTTCTACATTTTGGTAACAGAATCTCCTTTCATATCCATGAGAATATAATAACCTGATCTGTGACCTTTATCACACGATAAGGGCATTTCTAATTTGAGTGTAACTTTTATGTTCCTTCAACTCAGCTTGCCTCTTTCCTCAGAAGCACCAAATCTCCGGGTCACGAGTATCTATGTTTAACCTTGGAATTATAATGCCAAGCCATGATTTATTTGTATTTAGTTTCCCGAGGGGATGCAACTAACCTTCTCTCTTCCAACAGGTCCAAATTGGTCCTCAGAGTATCCTTATTGTGCTCCAAGACTCGCATAATGCTACTCGAACTGATGGTAACCCAATGTCAGTAGGCATAATAGCCTCGGAACCATAGACCAAGCTAAAAAATGTGTGTCCATTTGCTGTTCTTAGAGTGGTTCTACAGGCCCATAGGATGTTAGGCAGTTCATTAATCCACGCAACTTTAACTCGTTCCAGTCGAGTCTTGAGTCCTATAAGAAGGGTTCAATTGCAAACTTTTGTTTGCATATTCACTTGTGGATGTGGCACTGAGGTGAAATGTTTCTTTATACTGAGATTAGAATAGAAGCTCTTGCAAGGTTTTCCTTTAAACTGCTTTCCATTGTTAGAAATAAGAACAAACGGGATTCTGAATCGACAAACAGTATTTTTCCAAAAAAAGTTCTCTATTGACATTCTAGATTAAGGTTAAAGGTTCAATTTCGATCCATTTGGTTAAATAGTTAATCGTTGCTACCAAAAATTTAACTTTGACTACCCCCTTCGGTAATGATCCCAGGAAGACTATTCCCCATTGGTATGGGAATGACCATGGACTTTGAATTGGAACCATATCCGAACATGGTCTTCTGGGGACGGGTGCATGTATCTGGCATTGGTGATACTTCCGAACTAAATCATCTGTATCTGAATATAAAGTGAGCCAGTAATAACCTGCGAGTAAAACTTTACAAGCTAAGCTTCTTGATCCTATGTGGCTTCTACATATACCGTCATGGATCTTTCTTAGCACTAATTAGCCTCAATAGGATCTAGGCACCTCAGAAATAGGTACAGATATGCCTTTTTGTAAATAATTTCATTGATCAATGTGTATTTTATGACTCTATATTTAAGCTTTCTGGCCTCGGCTAGGTCTTCAGCAAGTTTATTATTGCTCAGGTAATTCACTATAGGTTCCATCCATCCAGGGTCTATGTGGATATCCATGATTTTGTCCACATGATCGATAAACCTTGCATCCTAAACTTTCACTAATATTTCATCTTAGGTACGAGTATATTGCCGAGGCTAGCTTTGATAATGCGTCCTCTTGTGTATTTTTAGCTCATGGTACTTTGATAATGTCTATTTTCTTTTGAATTTGGACATCCAATATTTCACTTCGGACAAATATTTCTTTAAACTCACACTTCAGGTTTCGTAATTTCTCACATTTTGATTTATAGCTAGATGTGAATCACTATATATCTTTATAGTTTGAACTCCCATTTTATGGGCCGACTTCATCCTACATATGAGCATCTAGTATTGAGATTCATTGTTTGTTGCTGGGAATCTGAATCTTAAAGCATAAATTATCCCTTTCTATAGACCTAATTATGGTCCCTGCCCCGGCTCTGAACTCACACGAGACCCCATCAACGTGAAGCTCCCATGTGAGGTCTTCTCTTAATTGGTACTCTTTGGACTGATCCACTGTCATGATTAATTCTAACTTTTTAGATCCACAGTTTTCTACTATGAAGTCTGCCAAAACTTGTGCTTTGATAGCTATTTGAGGCTTGAACTCAATATCAAACTCAAACAGCTCAACCAAGAATGCGACCGATTTTAGCATCCTTCTCGAGGTATCAAGTTTGCTCAATATATTTTTCAAAGAAAAGTTTGTTAAGACAATTATTTTATGACGTGGAATAAGGTCTCAGCTTCCGAGCTGATATTACCATGGAGAAGACAACTTTTTCTATAAGAGAGTAATTCCTTTCTAACCCCTGAAGCACCTTACTTACAAAATATATAGGCCATTGCTTGCTATGTTCATCCTCTTTTTGGAGAACTGAACTGATTGTCGAATCTGCAATTGAAATGTATAAGTACAACGGCTCCCTTTTTTGTGGAGACATGAGCTTTGTAGGTTATTCAAATATTTCTTAAGCTATTCAAAGACCTTCTGACCTTCTTCTGTCCACTGAAAATTTTCAATCTTTTTTGTATTTGGTAAAATGGCAGTCCCTTTCTGTTATTTTGGATAAGAATCGATTCAAAACTATCATTCTATCAGTTAATTTTTGAATTTCTTTTACTGAAGTAGGAGTTTTCATGACAATTATAGCCTGAACCTTTTCTGGGTTGGCCTCAATTCCCCAATGAGAAACTATGAACCCCAAAAAATTTTCTAAAACAACTCCAAATGTGCATTTTTTGGGGTTCAACCTCATTCAGATTGACCCTAATTTCTTGAAAGTTTTTCTCAAGTCCTCTAGCATATTTTCGAAAGTTCTGTTTTTCACCACCATATCGTCTATATGGACCTCCATGTTCTGACCTATTTACGATTTGAATACCCTATTAACGAGCCTCTGATATGTGGCTATTGTATTTTTAAGTCTGAGAGGCATTGTAACATAACAATACGTGGATTGGTCTGTGATGAAGAGAGTTTTCTCCTTATCTTCCTTTGCCATGACTATCTGATGGCATCCTTTTAATGCATCTAGAAAGTGCAAAATATAAAATCTTATAAAGGAATCAACTACTATATCGATTCGAAGTAAATGTTAACTATCCTTTGGACAGGTTTTATTAAGATCGGTAAAATCTTGGCACATGTGCCATGAAGAGTTTTGTTACTAGTTACAAGAATGAGATTATAAAAACAAGTCGGATACAATACTTCTCTAATAATTCTTGAAGCTAAGAGCTTGTCTACCTCGGCTTCAATAACTAAGCTACGCTCCGGATTGAAGAGACGCTTCTTCTGCATGACCGACTTATGTGCTTAGTTTACTCCAAACTTATGCTGAATGATTTCTCGTGGAATACAAGGCATGTCTTCAACTGTCCAAACAAATACGTCCTTGTTTTCACTGAGAAATCTGAAGAGGAGACTCTTGAGCTCTACTAGAAGAATAGCACAGATTTTTATCTTTCTATCTGGGAGGATCAGATCTAAGGGTATTTCTTCAATGGGAACCATATCCTTTGGCTCTACATTGGCTTTGCCTTTTCCTTTGGCTTGAGTAACTCTGATGTCTCATGTGCACTTCCTGAAAGCCCTGGATTTTCTCCTATTCTTCTCGGGTCGATCGATAATTCTTTTAGTATACTCGAGGTAGATGGAGCATCGAACATTTGTAGAACAAGCCTTATCTACAACGGATATAGTTTGTGATTGGAATCGCAAGGATATCATATAGCATGCCCGAGCCTCTTGCTGGTTACTACCACCGTGCCTTCTGACCCTTCCTCAACATAAATTTGACTCTAATGTGAAAATAGAAGGAAGGATCCTGTATGTATACTGCATGATTCAGCTCAAGATTATATTATATAAACTGTCCCTTTTGATGATGACAAAATTAGTCATCTCAACTCTATGCTTCGGAAAGTTTCAAGGGTTAGTGGCAACATGATTTGTCCTTCTGGCATAACTAAGTCCCTTGTAAAGCCCACCAGGGGAGTCTTAAAAGACTTGATCAAAGATGGATCAATATGCATTTTCTCCCAAACATCCCAGAAAATAATATCCACCGAACTTCCAGTGTCAACGAATACTTTATACATTTCATAACCAGCCACTAGCACATGAACCAACACAGGGCTGTTATGGGGCATGTGGCTAGGTATAAGGTCCTCCGAGGTGTATGATGTATCGAGGCTAATGAAAGATTTTCCCGATCTTCTCTTGTAGGCACATACCTCGCATACTTTTTTCTTACATTGCTGAAATCCCCAATCATCGGTCCTCCAACTATAGTTTTTATCACTCCGGCCACACGAATATGCTCATCTTGAGCTTGAGTATTATTTCTGTTCTGATTATTTTGATTCGACTGGCGAGGAGGATATTGCCGAGGCTGCACCTGGTTAACCTTATTGTTAGCATTCTTTTGAAATTTTGTGGCAGTTCAGTTGATGATTGGGTCTAGCCTCGAACCTGACTCGATTTGGACTCGTTTATCTGGGTTTGGATCTATAGCAAATTTTGATTACCCAGATCCGATCCAAATCGTTTAGCTATTATAATAATGGGTCAATTCCGGATCTTGGTGTTTCGATCTAATTAAGACCCGGACCAGATTCAAATATTTAATATATAATTAAATTATTATATATTAGTATTATTATATATATATATATATGCAAATATGTTGTGTAAATTGATTGATACGTCCATGTAATTTATATTTAATGTAGAATACATGCATAAATATTAATTATGAACTCAATACTTGTTTATAATTAAAAAAATGAGAAAATTCGATAAATCTTAATAGCTTTATATATAATTTTAAAAGTTATAAAAAAAAATATTAAGACCCGACAGATCTCTTATGGATCTACTTTTATAGACTCATCGAAGATCCGGATATGGTTATATTAATTGAATCTAGGTCTGGATATGCTAGATCTAACCCGGATCCAACCTGACAACAGGCCTAGCTGATGAAATGCTGCAGGTATCCCTCCTGGATTGCTCTTTCAATCCCAATCTTCAAATGATTGCATGTCTTTGTGTTGTGACCATGTTGCCCATAGAACACGCAATAATTTGACTTTTTCCTTTGATTGGGTCCTGTTAGCAATAGGGAAGGAGGTTTGAGAATTCTAAAGTGTTGTACTTGATACAATATTTCCCTTCTCGAGATGTTCGGAGGTGTAAAATTTGAATCCCGTGCGAGGACCCTTGTCCTTGAAGGTCGATCCTCAATATTTTTATTTGGATAGACTTCTTGGCTCGCCAAAGGTCTTCTGTTGGGATAATTCTATTTCTCCACAACTTTCGGCTTCTTAGAAGAGAAGGAGTTGGAAGCACTTGAGTTCTTTTTCTTTTGGGAATCGTACATTTCTCATTTAGTTCTATTAGACTCCTCACCTTATATGAATTCCTCTCTCCAATAGCTCGAAGTAAGTATTAGGCATCCTCTTTGCCAGCTCGACATTAAAGCTCCTAGGTCAAATGCTACTGTAGAAGGCGGCAATTAAGATTTTCTTATCCACATTTTATATTTAAATCACTTCGTCATTGAAGCGATCAACAAACTTATTAAGAGGTTCATCTGACTTCTACCTGATATTCATGAGATGTGAGATGGCCTTTTGTACCACAAATTTACTTCGAAAATGCCCCAAGAAGGACTTTGCTAACTCATGAAAAGTTTCAATTGAATTCAGAAGGAACTCACGGAACCATTTTTGCGCAGGGCCTCAGAGCGTCGTGGCAAATAATTTGCATCGGATGACATCACTATAGCCATAGAGGCTAGTGACGGCCACCACGTGTTGAAGATGGTCAGATGGGCCAGAATCATCCTTGTACCTGTCTAGGTCAGGCAACTTGAATTGTTGTAGTAGAGGCTCAATTTTTATTAAGATCATGAACAGATATCTATCCTTTTCCGTCGGAGCAAAAATATGTGCCATCAAGTTATTTTTCTTCAAAATTTCCTGGATCTTGTTCTCGAGGCTCTGCTCATCGAGCTATTTGAAAATAGTCGAGGAGAGGCCTTTGTGCTTGGTACTTTTTGAAGATTGTGCACCGATCCCGTCATACACCGATTTCTCTTTGGCCTGCTAGTAGCTGTGTGCGACTCCTCGGATCAGTCATTCGAGCGAGACCTTGTAATTTTGACATCGGAGGTCGTTCGGCCTTGCGACGTTCTGGTTGTTTGCCAAGTCGCCGACTAGGGATTCGTTATTGCTCATCTCGGGGTATAATTGCGAATATCGGTTAGACTAATCAGACGGGGTGTGGCTTTTGCGTTGCTCCACGAAAGCTCGAAAAGACTCAAAATGATCAGTAATGTACTTCAAAATGTCATACGAACAAGAAGAGTGTTACTGGTTGATAAGTTCATAATTGTACTATATTTTATGTGTCAATTACCACGATTTTTATGTGTTGTAAGCAAGATTTGAGTTATTATTGAGCTTAATTTCGTTATTCTTAGTTTTTGTAGGGTTACAATGAAAAATAGTTGAAAATGATGCAAAACGATGAAAGAAAATGCTATGAACGGAACATGCACGAATACGAAGTCATTCTAGACACTATTTTGTATTTCAAGCATAACTTTTGATCCCAAGACCCAATTGAGGTGATTTAAAAAGAATTAGAAAGCTAAGACATAGAACTGCAACTTTCATGTTTTGAGTATTCCCAAATAATGCAAGAATCAAGGTGAAAATCTAGACGAAGGATAGAACTAGCTGGAACTTACTGCCTCGCTCGCACATGGGCGCAGAGGAGCCTCCGAGCACATGCGCATAGATGATAATTACTGGATTTGAGTTATTGAATTTAGGGAAATTAATCATTTCATTGGCATAATCTGGGTGTGTTTATGCTTAAATTAGTCTAATTGTTCTTATTGATCTTAAAGATTCTATTAATTGATCTTTGGCGCGTGTCTGGGTTAATTTAATAGTTAGGGTTAATGGGATCGCTAATTGAAAATTAACCAACTCAAGAAAGAAATAAGAATCAACTATTGAATTGAGACACGTTCGAGTTAATTTTTCATTTAGTGCTTGATATAGAATTGAATTATTTTGTGTATCCATGATCGACTAGTGAAATTGTCATGGTGGATATGACCGAAACCAAGATTGCTTTTAATCGAATTCTCCCTAGTTATTTTACTGTTTTAATTTTAGTTAAAAAGCATTCAAAACCTCCATTGTTCTATTTGCACGAAAATAACCCCCATTCTCTATGGGACGAACTCGACTCACTACTACTACTACATTGGAGTTGTTAATTTTGAGTGCTTACGCCAGCATTGCAACTTGACAGCATATTATTTAAAGTTTGTTTCTAAGAATTTAGGACTAAACGACAATGTGAACTATTAAGATACTAGGATTGTTCCAAACAGTAGACACTTGGTATCAAATGGCAATACCTCTACCAATACTAGCATTTGAATGAATTAGGACAAGAACAAACCTTGTCCATTATTGCATTCTGCTTGCAAACTATGTTTATGGGTCCAATGTCACCTTTTGTGAAAAATCTTACGCCTTTTTTAGTCACAGATATTACAACTACAGAAAATCCAATGCATTATTTAGAATAGCATCATATGCTACATAGTAGAAGCGGAAAGAAAGAACAATGAAACAAATAGAGACCAGCAATAAAACTATCATCACATTATACCAGTGTCACCAATGCTACTGAGATCCTTGCAAATCCTTGCAAACTTTGCTGATGGCATCCTAATAATGTCCTCATATTCAGTTTCTGGAATCCCAAGATGCTTGATATCAATATCCATAAGCTTCATCTCAAAATCTGATATCTTGTATCTTGAGCTTCAATTTCAAAATTTCAGACTAGAAAGAAAAAGGAAACATTGATTCCAGAGATAAAATGTTTTTCTCAAACAGACCACTACACTGAATGTAGATTAACAAAGCCCTAAAATGATTGCAATCACATTTCAATGCTCTTACTAGACAAGAAAGAAACCAAAACTCACATGGCTTTCCAGCAATAAAAGATTTTTCAAGAAAAACAAGAAATAGAAATTCAAGAACACTAGTTGCTCTTGTGGAGATCAAGTAACATTTAAAGTCTTTTAGATTGATATTGCTACTACTTATTGGCCACTACAAAATTGAGGGAAAAAGTAAAGAAATAACCAAATTCCCAAGAAGCCCTTGTAGAATATTCAAGAAAAACAAACAAAAATCACAAGAATATCTATTCTAACTGTTCCCTAGTGATACATCCTCAATGCAACATTCAGTTAATAACCTTTAATCTTCTTTCCAATTTATTTGGATGTTGTCAAGCATAAATAGAACATTAGAAATAAAGGATTAATGATATAGATTATGAAATTCCTGTGGTGACCACATAAATTGGGTTAATTATTCATTATCGGACATTAACTAAAAATATGGTATTTACTACTAAATCACAATATGCAAATTACTTTATCAGTCTCATCATATATTTATCAAATCATTCAAATAGTGATCAAGTATTTGAAAGTATTAAGCACATAATAAGTACTCAATTCTGAATAGAAATCAATCATGAATAACATAAGAACATGAGTTTAGCTGTCACAGTCGACTATATCTTGAAAACCCTAACTAGGAAGTTTAGCACATAATCAAAGACAAAAGAACAATTAAAATAGAATCATAGTGCTTAAGAATAAGTTTAAAGAAGTCTTCCCTAAGCAAAAATTACAAGATCTTGGTCCAAAGTTTCAAATCTTAAGCCTCATCTTCAATTCTTCTTACAAAATAGAAAAAAAAAATCCTAGTCTAATTGTGTAACTCCCAAGGGAATGCTAAGTATAGGAGAATGTATTTTTTTAGGTCTAAGAGACCCTTATTTATAGGTTTTAAGAGTTAAAAAGTGTAGGGCCGTGAATAATCTCTGAAATGCACCAAAATGAGCCCAAAATAGACATCAAAACCCTAGATATGCTCAAAATCGTGCTAAGGCTACTACTGTTGTTAAATTGGAATGTGCAACTATTACGTGGCTAGGTGCCACATTGGGCAGAGAGTTGACTTCAGTTCTACGAGCACTAATCACAGCACAAGTGTAGCGATTTTTGTTCCGTTTTTGCTGTTTCCTTGCATTTCTTAACCTGAACAAGCCCTGAACCTCTTAAAACCTTCAAACACATTAAATGTGTATTAAAACACCTAAAATAATATTTTCAACTAAAACCCTAAAATGCCTAAAATTCCTAAATAAACACGGAGAATACTCGGGATTAGCATCAAAACCTAATAAAAAAATGCAAATAACTCTATTTTGGGAGAGTTATTAGGTGTCAAATATAAAGATTAAATCATTATTTTGGAAAAGACAACTAGGTTAGATAGCAAGGATTGGTCGTTGATACTGAACGACAATTTATGGACTTGTCGTATTGCATATAAAACCATAATTTGTATATCTCTACATAAATTAGTTTTTGGTAAGCCATGCCACTTTCCATTTTAAGTAACTCTATTATGAAAGAGGCATGATAAAAAAGAAAACATCAATTGAATGAATTTGGATGAACTAAGCACGAGGCATATGACCCAAACTTTATTAGGAGAAGATGAAGGTGAAACATAATAAATTGATAGTAAGAAAAATGTTTGATCCTAACAAAAAAGTGCTTATGTATAGCTTCAAACATAGAATCTTCCCCGAGTAGTTGAGATCAAGTCGGGATGGTCCATTAATTATGGGTTACATTTATCCCTTGGGGGAAGTAATAATCAAGAATCCTAATAATAGGAACACTTTCATTGTTAATGGGTAAAGAATTACACCTCTTTTTCTAATAAGTCTAAAACGAGCATAGTTTTAAAGTCTACTGGCCTAGTTGACCCTATTTATTTCAATTAGCATGTAGTACTAGTTATCCATAGTTGGAAATGGATAAATCTATGATGTAGAGTTATTATACTATTTAAAATCCTAATATTTTGATGGGTTTTCTAGAATTTTTTTAGTTTTTTATGTTTATTTCATGTTGTTTATGTTTTTCTCTATTTATTTGAGTCATTTTTAATAGTTTCTATGCTATTTTGTTTTTTTCACTTTAATCTAAGTAAGTTAAGCAAAGAAGAAGGAAGCTTAGTGCAATGTTTGATGATGTTTGAAAATCTTCTAGAAAAGGGCTTATTCGATGTGGTAGATATCTAAAGGGCAAATCAAGCTCGCTAAGATAGTGTTTCTAGTTACACATGACCATTTTGAAGATACAAACTACGCGGCCAAGATCCAAAGGCTTAAAAAGATCAGCGACACGTTTGTTGAATTTTAAAACAAAAAAAATATATATCTGATGGCTAGCTCTTGTACTAAGAACTTGTGGATTATCGGAGTAGCAATACCCATTAGATATTGTCTATGAGACACTACAGAAATAGAGTTAGAGAGAGAGAGTACCTACTACCTGGTAGAAACTAGAGAGAACTTCACTTCTTTTAGTTTCTTGCACTTCAGTTTAATTTGACTTTAATTTCTTACTTGAATTATTATACTACTTTAAAATTCTAGTAGATTTAAATTGAGCTTTGTATAATTTAGCTTTTAGTTAGTTAAATTTGTGTCTTTGCATTTAAATTTTGTGCTTAATTATGTTTGCTTTAATTAATTGCTCTTTGCTTTTCTTCTTTTTTTTTCCCTTATTTATGAACTAATCCTATTGGGTTAGTGGTAGATTGTATTAGCTTCCAATAAGCTTGATAGTTTGAACTTTTTTCTAGATTGGGATTGAATTAGCTAGGAAATTGTCAATGAGCTTACTCGGACAATTAGGGAATTGATCATTTTTTAATTAATTAACTTAATTAAAACAAGACTCTAGAGATGAGGTTTAATTATACGACTAACTAGCAGATGGATTAGAATTAAAGGTATCTTTTAGTTAAGTGGATCAAGATCAGACTGCACAAAATAATTTTTTGTAAATATAAGTTAAAACACTGACAAATTCAAACTCATGGCTAATTGTACATCTTTAAACCCTATAATGAAATGAGATTTATTTTTCAACTCCTTACCCTTAGAATTTTTAGATTTAACCAATTCACCTTTCGGATTTTTAGATTTTAGGATTTTATTAGAGTTTTCCACTTGCTTACCCTTTTTCAATTCAATTTTTTTCTTGTAGTATTCAACAAATGAGTTCTTAATGTATCATTATTTCATCCTAGTTGGCTCCTTTCAATTCTCATATGGTTTGGATCAATTTTAACCAACTTTAAGTGTGAGAGGGATCTATATTTGAATAATTTTGACCAATTTAATAGAGAGGGATCGAGATTAGGTTAAATTTATTATTTTTTGAAAAAAAAAGCCTCATTTAGTGTGGTTTTGGCCTAGGGATTGGTTTTTGGATTAGCTAAGCCTGGGAATTGCATAATGAATGCCCTAACCTCCCTTTCACTACTTGAACAACTTACTTTTAATTGTTCCTTAGTGTTAATTGTTTAATAGTCCTTATTCTTTCATTTTTAGTTAATTAGCACTCTTTCTAGCTTTTTAGTTGCTATTTTTCTTTTCCCTAGATTCATCTTATAGAACAATCCAGGATTTTGATAGTCTAAATAGCAAATATTATCCTAAATCATGGTAATTACTTACATTGATTTTCGAGGGAATAATCCCTACTCCCTAACTATTTTATTAAGAATGCAACTGTACAAAATGATAAATGATGTGTCATTAAATTCAGAAAACTAGAAACGAAATCTGACAAGAAATCTAAAATAAAGGAGTTGAACATTTAATAAAATTTTGACACGTGAATTGATTTTAAAATGTAACTTTGTAAAACATTTTCCTTCTATTAAAGTTGCAATAAAATAAACTAGAGGAGCTTCCTTAACTTATAATATAAAAGGTTGAACAAATTTTTGGTACCATTGCTGGAAATCATTCTCTAGGCAATAAAAGTTATTAAGGATAATTGCTTTTATTCTTATTTGTATTTAGTTTTCTTTCTGTTACTTGTTTAATTTCCTTTTTATAAAGAGTAAATTTTATTCAATGATAATGCAGGAAAATACAACGAAAATACTGCTGCTACCACACTACAACCTGAGATATGCACAACCCAATCGGTCCAGCCTATCTAAACCCTTGCATGGTTGTAGTACATATAAACATCTACTGTCAATAGCCTT